>JBBCBC010000017.1:1865417-2184163 GCA_037126765.1 Stenogyne calaminthoides | reverse complement strand
TTTAAGTAAATAAGTGAAAATTGATTTTGATTATACAAAGTAAATAGCATACTTTTCGGTATAATCCCAACAATCTCCCATATACTCAAGAGTCTGCTTTTAAGTATACTCTTACGTATCTCGCGTAATCGTGACATACAATGTCTCTGCGAACACAATAATTTCTCGGCTTATCTCAAGCCAGTTAACCCCGTGATCTTGACACTCGTTCCTCCACATGTCTCTTGAATGTATTGAGGCGAAACTTTGTGAATGGATACGCTAAATTTGTCCTCGAGCCTTTATACGTTTATATCTCTCTCTACTTGATTTCTGCGTATAAGATGTCTTCCTTTAATGTGTTTGTTTGACTCGTGGACTCTTGGTTCTCTTGAATTTGCAATTTGAGATATTCTTTGAAAAATTGAACACCGTCAGAAAAATTGAGAACGCATCAATCCACTAAGAAGATCTAGATATCACGATCGTCCGTTTAACCAACACCTTCCCCGAATGGAAGCCTGACTTCCGTGGTTAGTCGATCGTTCTTGCCAGACAACGGAATGTTTTTAAGCGTAAATCCCGATGCATTTTTCCACAGGTTATGATATCTTGCTACCATACCTAAAATAAGCAGATATCAGGTCTAAATGCGGCAATGCATCGTAAGGTTTAAACCGGTAGGAAGCCGCAATTCACTTTCATGTCGTCTATCTCTTTGCGTCTTAGGGGACATTTCTTGGATAGATGGATTCCAATGCGAAAGAGTGCGAATCTTTTCTTGGAATCTTGCATCTTTGAAGCATTTCAAAACTGATTATACATGTATGAAACTTGTGATAACGATCATCGTTTTCTTGCGATCCTCGAGTGATCTTGATCCCCGAGGATGTCAGAACTTTCCACCAAGTCTTTCATATCAATTTGTTTTGAAAAGCCATTGCCCTGCGTCCCCGATAACACCTTTACGCCGTTCCGATGATCCTGAAATGTCATCTCACATTATAGTACTAAGAATACCAATCACGGTTCGTATTTTTATACGCCTGACTTTCAAAGCTTGTTTTTGATCGAGCCAATAAGACTTTATTATATGATCAAAACTTTGGTTCCAAGCTCTGGATGCTGTTTGGTCAAAATAAATGGACCTCTTGAGCTACAAACTTGGTGTTTTAGCTGTTTCAATGAAGCCTTGGGGTTGTTGCATATGGATCTCTTCATGAGACTTAAGATTAAGGAAAGTCATCTTGACATCCATTTGTGATTTCAAAGTCCGAAATGTGCGAAGAATCGATAAGAGAATCTTTGGATGGACTTAAGCATGGCTCACGGGCGAAAAAAGTTTCCTCATAATCGATCCCTTCTTTACGGGTGTAACCTTTCGCCCTTTAGTCTTCTTTTAAATGTTTCAACCTTCCCGATCCCTCTTTTTCCTCTTATATACCCACTTGCATTCAATGGGTTTGACCCCATTAAGTGGTTCTCTGTTATGAAACATAGAACCCATTTCGCTTTCAATCTTTTGTTTGCCAAGAATCTGCATCCTTATCTTGGAGTGCCTCGTATGTCCGTAGGTCCGATCGTCTTGTCGTGAATCAAGCCCGAGGACTCTCCTATTCGGCGTGAATCTCTGTTGCCTAACAACCCCTCCCACTACGATGAGAGCTCCGGTTGTGGCGTATCGCTTTGGTATATATCATCTATCATGTTGGCCAATTTGAGGGTTTGCCCTCTCGGCCATTTAAGGTAATCTCACTGGTTTCTTTGGTTCATATAGTCTTCTTCCAAAATCTAAAGTAGGTCGATAACCACCTTTTTGATCTTGGGATATAGAACATACACCCTTTTATTCCTCGGGGTATCCTACAAATGACTTTAATTCTGATAGAGGGATCAATTCTGGCTTCCTTGTCCAACACGTAGGTCGGACACCCCCAAATTTCCGCGCGTCTCGTACTAGGCTTTTAGGTCCCACAATTCTTTGGGGAGTTTTGGGAACGATTAGGAACCGATTTGGATAGCACCAAGTTGAGAATGTAAGTCGTTGTTTTCAAGGTATGACCCAGGCGACTTTGGGAAAATCGTAACCTTCATCATTGATCTAACCATTTCAAAAAATTATGTTACTTATTTCCTCTGCAACCCGGGTTTTGTTGAGGGTTAGAAAGTGCGATGGTAGGATAATCCTTCATCGAGGATAAGTAGTTGAAAAAACACATATTTGAGGTATTCACCTCCATGATCGGATCGTAGAGACTTGATCGTTTTCTTGTGATTCTCTGTTTGAGCCTTAAATTCTTAGAATTTCTCAAAGGTCTCGTATTCACGCTTCATAGGAAAATGTACTTGAGTAATCAAAATTACTCATAACCTCCTCTTGCTTTTGGTTGACATTGAAACACGATATCCGGCGGTAAACAATCTCTAACACTTCTTTGGCCCTATTCCGGGCTCCAAATGCCCTCTTGGTCATATTACTCTCCAAACATGATTCGCGAGGTTGGAATCGGTTCAACTTGGAGAAGCCCTAGTGAACCGTCTCTCACCAACCTTTGGATCCTCTTTGATTTATATGACCCAATCTTAGATGCCAAAAGAAGTGTCTTGTTCACGTCGATGAGCGTTTTTCTTTTCTAAAATGTTGATGTGTTATAGGATATATTTGCATTGAGTGGTATACGATTAATTGTATAGAGATCATTCAACAACGTTTCATGATGAGATAAATTTATCAAAAAGAAAAATTGTAACAACTTTATTAAAAAGTAACCAAATATCCATCATCAAAAGTTTAGAAGCGAAAGCGAATTCTTTCTAAATCAAACGTAAAGAATATCTCAAAATTAAAAAACTCTTGTCTTCAAAAATTACGAGGTGCACTTCTCCTTCGCTTGCCGCCACTCAGAACATCGCCAAAGTGTGATGAGGACCTCACTTCCAGCTAAGTTGTCGGTAAAACTTGAACCCTGTAGGAAAAAAAAAAAAACATGATTAGTGGATCCGTATCCGAAAACCCCACAAAATGGGAGGCATCTGTGCTAAACAAGTTTCAACAACTAGTCGTGAGAATTACCTTTTTTCCATCCCTCTTGGGTGGAGAACAGTGACCTCTAATGTCCTTTCTCACTTGCGGTTGAAGCACTCCCCCAGGGCCGGCTTTGTTCACTCCACCACCCCTTCTTCACCTTGTCTTTGCCACAGCAACACTTGAGTTCACTTGCTTGTGGCCTTTGTTCCTTTTCTTGTTCTTACCACCCCTTGGTCTAGAAGAAGAAGAAGGTCCGTTGCCACCAAGGCTTGGCTTTTCGTTACAATATCGCCTCTCGCCGAGACTAAAGCTTGCAACAGATCGGGCATCGAGAACTTCCCGATTATTCAAATGGTAGTTCAACCCTGAATTGTTCAAAGCACCAAGTGAAGAATGGAGAATACTGAAATCGATTTGGGTCTCGATATCGTATTAAAGGCGCCAAAAGTACCTCAAGTTTATTAAGGTGAGCCATCATAGAGAACGTGCTTCACTTAGGCGTTCTCTCCACTATTTTCATAGAGAAGCGAAGTCCCATGGTGATCCGGACGAGCCACACGTTACGATGTTGAAACATCGCTTTAAGACTAGTCATGATTTCCTCGGCGGTCTCGGCGTTCTGGGTGTTGGTGTTGCAACACATCTGACATAGAAGCAAAGATGGTACACTTAGCCATTTCGTTTAGACCGCTCAACACATCTTTCTTTCTTAACCGGGCTTTAGTGGACTCCAAATGCGATGGTTTATCCGGTTTAGGTGTGGTGAAGAACCCGTTATGGCTTTGCAAAGGTGAGGACAATAGTGAGTTTTACCGATTCCAATCAACAAAAATTTTCTCCGGTGAGCAAATTGTCTTTTCGGTATATTGAGCAATGGATTAAAGGTTGCGATAATGATGTTGAAATAAATAATAATATCATAAACAAATATATCACAAGGTTTGATCACATGCATCATATTAAAATCTCAAAAAAATATGAACATGCATCAGCCAACATCTCAAAACAGTTTAAATAAGCCACGTTGGGTGGGTCATTATTTAAACACATTCAAGCAGGTTACAAACAAGAACAGTTACAAACCTTTAATATCCAGATTAATAGTTGGCTCCCACTTGACCAATATAAAATTGATAGGGACTTCGGAGAAGTATATGCATATCAATTTTATACCTAAGTAATAACCATGATTAATCTGGGATTACTATTTTGCTTTGATCGAGCCTCGTTGGAGGGTCATCGCCGCCAATAAGTAATAACCCACAATCATCCGTTTGGAATTCATTCATGTGAAACCTATCTTTTGACCGTCCCGTGGGGGGAATTTCTCCAAAAGAATTCACAAATAAATAAATCATGGAGGTCAAAATTAATTCAATTTTATTATCCGAAATAAAATTGTCAATTAATTATTTAAACATACTTAGTAATTTTGAAGTTGAGATTTTTCCATTTGGCAACCCTCAATACAAAACCACGTTTAAACAAATTACATAAAAAAGCATAAGATAGCACAAATAAATCAAGCAAAGCAGAGAAAAAATAAACATATTTAGGCACAAATTATCGATTATTAAATGGTTTGATTTTCTTGACGATCTTGAAGAAAAACGGCGTCACCAATTTACTAAAAGTTAGTTCGTCTCGAAAATGCTTAAATGCTCGAAGCATCACATGTGGCCATTCATGACCGGAGATGCGCTCCGCGTCAATGAAGCCACTCAGCCTAGGGCGACCTCGGCATTTCGGCACCGCCCAGCGAAATTTCTTGCTTGATCTCGGCAACGCCTCAGCGATGTCGGTAGATCTCGGCGTAGCGCGTCAGCAGCGTCATCCTTCCACTTCGCCCGCGACCTCGGCCGATGCCGGTGTATCGTAGCGTGCCAGCGCCGTCGCCCGTCCGCTCGGCTGGGCCAGCGCTACCGCGCCCGTCTTGACCACGATCTCCTTGTATTTCGGCCGCCGGCCTCGCCTGCAAGCGTGTCGGGCGCGGCGCGCCATGTACTTCGCACGGTTCGGATTTCGTGCTTTAATTCTTCGTCTCTTCGTCCCGATCCGGTTATAATTTATTTACAAAAAATAAATAAACCTGAATCTAACTGATCTATTACATTGATCAAATCAAACAAATCTAGTCTACTCGTGGATTTTCTCGCGCAAAAAACAAATCTGAAGCGAATCGAATTAAAAAACCACGGTTATGTGCATGCAAAAAATAAACATTAAAATCCATGACAATTGGATACCTACAAAACAGAGATCTATGATTTCTACTATCAATTTCAAATTTAATGTCCATTTAATTAAATTACAATTTAAAAAATTGAGCAAAACCGTGACTCGATACGGTTGTTGGGAAATGAATTGCACAGATCTATTCGGGGTGAATATTTAAATACAAATTTAATTTTTAATTATTACTAGCATGAATTAATCCTATATTAATTCAAATAATAATGCAACAACATATCATGATATAAAAAGCCCACGTAAAACCTACGGCATGCCGAATCTAAGGTTTCGTGAAGCATTACCTCTCGGGACAAATTGACTTGATCGGACGGACTAACCAAAAGGACTTCCCAAGTATTCCTTAGCCCTTGCTTCAACTATCCGGTGGAAGGGACTTTCGTCGAACAATTAACAAAAAGGAAAAAAATAAACTTTGTTGCACCCTTTTGTGGATTTGCTAATATTTCCAACACATTGAATTGTGCTTGGGAATGAACTAACCATCCCCTATTTATAGGAGAGGAGGAAATTCGAAAATTTTAGTAGAAAATCAATGTGGGAAAAGACTTTTCTTGGTCACCAAGAAATCTTGAATATATCTCCTATATTCTTTTTCTCATAATTAAAATATTCCACAAAAAACCCTCCTCTAATTATAGATTTTTTAAAATTTAATGTGCAAAGATTCCAAGATTTGGATCTTCTTGAACTTATGAGATATACTTGTATTTCAAGAAATACATATCTTCCATAATATCTTTTTCAAGAAAATAAAGAAAAATCTTTCTTGCCCATTATATTTCAAATTACCGAAAATTTCAATATATATAAGCTAGTGGGAAATTTCTTGAATTTAATGAGATAATCTTGTATTCAAGAATACATATCTTCATTCCATAACAAAATTCGAAAAGAAAATCTTTCTCCCAACATATCTATAAATTTCGAAATATTACTTGGAAAATTAAGCAACAATATTTATTTTATTTTAATCACATTTTTTAGGTTATTGGACTATTTGTTGGGCTACTCGGGGGGGCCTTTAGGAGAGAATTAAGATTGGACTTCTAATGGATCTTGAATATCTAATATTGAGCCACAATATAATTCAAGCCCGTAAATATTAATTAATCCTTAATTACATAATTAATATTGCACTATCCATCTTAACCCATATTACGATCAATAAGGCTCCGGTCATTATTTCTCGTGTTTAAGATTATCTAGCCCATTAATTAATTCAAACCCTTTGAAATAGCTTTAAGATTAATTAATATCTTTTTGTCTTGGTCGGAGGAAACGGTTCAACATTATTATCCATCTTGAAAACTAATTCCACTTGCAAGATTTGGTATGATAAAACTTATGAACCTCGAGGGCAAATCAAGCAAAAGCGTATTTGCATACGATTCTTCGTATTAAATCTTAGCAATCACATGTGACCAATAATATTGCCCAAGATAAAAAGTATTGAATCTCCGATTATTTACCCATGATAAGTCAGAAAAAGCAATAGTTACCAATCCCATTGATCTATTTAAGGGGCGAAGATTAAGAAACAACGAAACCGAGGTCTAATTCTTCCTTGTTCGATTACGAAGAATTTATCCTCTGTAGGTCCTATTCAAATAGCATCGGTCATGCCACTAGTGTAATCTCTTGGTCAAGACAAACCAATCTGAGCCTTACACCTCAACCTTTCATGATGGGTTGTTCATTTCTATCTAGTCGCGAATAGCGTACTTTTTAGTTACAAGGGGTATTAATTTAATCTTACGTGATCGGTATCACTAAAATTAACTTCTGATGTAACACGCATCACAATTATTGAGCAGTTATGCGATAAATATATATAACATTCAATCATATTTAAAGCATCAGTGATAAACAATTTATTTCAGTAAATAAGTCTGAAAATCAGTTTTGATTATACAAAGTAAAAAGCATACTTTTCAGTATAATCCCAACAATAATATCCTACTGTATTCGAGTTTTCCCATATTTTATCGGATATTATCCAGATAGTAAATCTGGATATCCTGAATTTTTATTTTTTATTATTTTTTTTTAATTTTTTTTTTTGATTTGGCAAAGTTAGTTGTTTGTAGTTAGTAGTTAGTACACCAAGCACCCAAATACTCCACGAAATCACCAATCCACCTTATAACTCCTATAACTCCAAATTCGTTCACAAAGGGAATCGAACTTGGTTCTTCCATTCAAATGAGGAGCCCAGTTGCCAGGTGGGCTAAGCCCCTGGTTTATATTTTATATTAATATATATATATATATACATATTATATATATAATAATAATAATATAATATTAGTACTTAATACTTATGTTGGAGTTATGTTGTGCTGGAGTGGTGATGATTACGAAGGATATAGCTTTTAGTTTCATATTATTAGCAGTAGATATAATTTTTATTATTTGCATTAGAACTTCTATGAAATATTGCATAGGTATGTTTTTTTTATGTGTTTCAATCACATTTTGATGATTTTTGTTTGAAATATATTATCCGATTATAGTTATTTGAATCCGCCTTGATTCGTAGATATCAAATCCGTATCCATTATCTACCGAATATTAGAATTAGATATCGAATCCGGATTTTCCGTGATCCGACTCGAATTCGAGAAAAAAAAATATGGTCTAGGATACGGTATAAACTTACTATCAATCAAGTATCAATCCGTTTTTCACTTACCAGGAAGGAGTATGAAATCATTAGCCCAAAGTATAGATAATTTGCGGGATAAATTTTACAAACAAAACTTATATTTGCCCCTAATTGCACTTTAAGGACATAATTTTAGACTTTTGCAGGGTATATACGTAACTTTCAATTTGATGCAAAAAAAGGATCCGGACAGTTTTAAGACAAAAAAATAATTTTTTTTTTTGCTTCTAACTTCTTTCGTTCTCAACCCTAAATAAAAAATAAGGTATTATAACAATAAAAGAAATTGTTCTCAACTCTTGTGTTCTTTTCTAAAATTCACGCCTTTATATTCACGATTATGGGTGGAAAATTAATAAAAAAATCGGTATATTGTGTTTATCTAATTAAAAAATACCAAAAATATTAATTTTTTCATTATACCGCAAACTGCGGTACAATATGGTAATATGCATTAAAAAATTTGATATTTCAATATACCAAACAAAAATTCAATATTTTGTTAAAAAAATTATGTATACTGATATTTCGGTATGACATAGTATATCAAAATTTCGGTATGGGACAGTATATATCGATACCAATCGAAACTTTTAGATACCAAAAACTTCAATACAGTAGGTAAATATTTTTTATTTATCGAAATTTTATGTATTCCGAATTTTGTTATGCTAAAATGATATGAATTTTTAAATATAATTTTTTTTTGGTACGGTATATAATATGCGCCACTATTTTTGGTATGGTACGGTATGCCACTTAATATTAATTAGTAGTTTTTCTTTGTGATTCTTCGAACTACTTATTCAGTATTTTCTACTGTAAGGTTTTGTCTGTAATTGTTTGAGTGTTTGTACTCGTTGTATTTAATAATTTATTTACGTTAAAAAAATATATTAGCAGTCATTGACTCATTATTAACATTTATTATAATTTTTATTTTTTTGAAAATATTATTATTTTTTATAAAGTGTTATATAAAAAAATAAGTGGAAATATATCTTTTTTTGTCTTAAAATTGCCCACGTCCTTTTTTATTTTTTTGCAACAAATTGATAATTAAGTACCTACCCTGCAAAAGTCTAAAGTTGGGTTCTTAAAATACAATAAGGGGCAAAGATAAGTCATGTTTTTACAATTTGTCCTATGCGATAAAAAATTGTGTGCACTAAATATATTGTATAATTCAATTGATTATTTTAGTATAAATAAATAAAGAAATTAAAAAAAAAAAATTATACATTTAAAAAATATATTTGAATTGTATGATCACTTAGTGCATAGAAAATCTACTCATAATTTAATATGGACTGAGTTATTTTTGGTAGGACTTGAACTCGAAAAGTAAGTGTGAGCTAAAAAAAAGTTTGAAATCAACTCATTTATTTGAAGAGTGAGTCTCATGTACACCAAAATGCATCGTGTATTTATAGTGCATTTTAGAATCGTACAACTTATTATACTGAAAAATGCAACTTAATTGTTTACATTGAACTGTGCAACTATTTTTCTATATTAATTTTTTGCACGATTCAGTGTAAATAAGTTGTAATTTTCAATATAACAAGTGATACGATTTTAAAATCTTATTTATGAATCTTGATGGATTTAAGTCATCTGAAGTCTAGCCAAGGCTAAAAGGAGAGTGTCACGTCACATTAATAAATTGATGAAAAAATAACATTGTGTATTACTTTACAAAAAGAAACGGACATTACTTTTATAAATATATGAGATTATTAGGAACACTGTCCGCTATTACATTATGACAAAATATACAACAAACAAGTTTCATATAAGAAGATGACAAAAACTTGTATAGGTTGGTTAAATCTTTATTAAGCTCGATTATTTAAATATCATTTTATTACATACAAAAACTTTTCTTTATTATGTATAAAAATTATCATCATTATGAACAAAAATAATCATTGTTTTAGAAAATGTTTTATATTTTTAAACGGTGAAAGTTTTTTTTGTGCATAACAAATGATAGTTTTACACATATGATGATATAGTTAAATATGTAAGCGCAGTTCACATTAGTGTTACTCTAAGGAGATTTATAAAAATGGATCATGTAATTGTGGGGTTTATATTCTTTGTTCATTAAATTATTTTAATATAATAAATATGTGTTCTTATTATTATTATTAAATAGTTAAATTTGATTAATAAAATAATATTATATTTATTTTAGTATCTCGTTTACAATAATCTCTGTGAATCAAGTTCAATGCATTTGAGCTTTTATCAGTTTTTTCATATTTTTAAGATTAATGGAATTTCAGAGTAAGGAGTTGATTTTTATAAAGATAATTGTCGGGATTTAAATTGATTAATTTTAAGTGAAAAATCTTTTTCCCATGAGTAATTTTAAGTGAAAAATCTTTTACCCATGAGAAACTTTGATGTGACTAAAATGAAATGATTCATCTAACTACATGCATATTTAAAGGCTTTCCAGTCGAACCGAAGGAAAGCTAAAAATTGTAAAAAAATAATAGCTGTAAAGAAAAACATCAAACAATTGACAATAATTTTTATAAATGAATTAAGAGTGGATAAATTTGTAAGTTTATAATTTTATACGTAGTTTAATATTATATTCGTATAATTTTTTTTTTCTAATTTTACCAGTTCTTCCCCTTTCTTCTTAAATATAAGATAGCTAGGATCCATTTCCGCATTTCCACATAAATAAAGAGAGAATTCTTATGTTTTTAATTTAGGCCCATCACCAGAAGCCAAGTTCCGTGCAAATTTGCATCATGTAAATTATCAAACAATAAATAAGTAAATCTTGGGTTTAATTTGTTTATAGTATTAAAATTATACCATTACACTTATAAATTAATATTAGAGTATTCTATTAATTTATATTATTATTCTTAAAACTAATATAATAACATTAAATGATATAAATATTAGTTTATAACAGTAGTGTTTATCAATTTATAAATATAATAATATTAATTTTAAACTATTAACAAGTTTCATATAAAAGTTGGTGAAAATAAATAATTTGACAATTCGCAAGGCACCTTTCTCAAAAAAAATAAAAAATCGCTAGGCAACCAAATTTTAATCGGGCAACGAAAATGGATAATTAAATTGGGTGTCAATTAATTTACACGAATCCTGCTATGGTGTAAAATTACGCAAATTATTGTGATTTATAAGAAATGTCGAATAATTGAAATGGCAGTCAGAATTTCGTTTCTTTAAAAACACTTTTTAAAAGTTAAAGTTGTGAGAGAGCAGATTAAAAAATAAATGCTTCTACCCCTCCACTAGAGCTTGAAAACATATTCTTAATGTCGGCTTTTTTTTTTTTTTTAATATAGACTTGAATCACGGTCACTCGCAGTTACAGCAGAGTAAATTGTAAATTTGATTCAGACCGAAAAATATTAAATTAGACTTTTTAGGACTTAAATCACCAGCTTTATAGCCACTTTCTTTAGGTCAAAATATGGCCGTACTATCAGTAGCTAGTCCTATAAGGTAAAGCTTGATGATAATTCGAGATCGATATGTAGTTTTTTTTTAACCCAGATCGATATGTAGTTTCAAGATCACAATATTCAATTTAATAAGAGTTCGTTGAAGATCATTGGTTCAACATGTCAATTTTTTTTCAGGTTATATAAATATAAATTTGCGAAATTTTAATACCTTTCTAAATTTTTTAATTTCATCACAAGGTCAACTTATTGCAGACGGTTAGAATTCTTTGGTAAATTACAAATAAATTCACTATATTTTGATAGTATTGTTTTATTTTTATCATGTTTTTTAAAGATTTTTGTTACGTACTTCATATATTATTATATCTGCAATATTTCATAGTATTTAAATATATAATCATGTGAAAGATTTACAATAATGTTTAAAATTAATTACCAAACTACAAAAGTAGAAAACTCTGTAATAAAATAAAAAATAAAATTATTGTGCACTAAAATATCGGGATTAGGGATTAATATATGGCTTAATGATCTTAGTGATACAAACAATAAATGTGTGATATGGATTGTATTAATGACTTATGATTGCTTGAAAGAGTATGTGTTTGAGTAATGAATTTGGATGAGGTTTGGTAAGGTATGAATTCTCTTTGTATTTGGGGTCATAAATGTCCTCTAGAGTTACAAGTACAAGTGAGCCGAAAGGTGTTCTGTGATACATTAAATGCTACAAGACTGATGTGACTAGCTTCTGAGGTGGTGGGAGGTCGCCCGAGGCATATCGACCTCGGGCACCTCGCAGGGACTTCGCCCCCGGTAATTTTCGAATTTGTAGGGAATTAGCTGTTTAAGTACTCCTAGCTATCATTCGTTATCGCCATTTACTGATTTATCTCTGACTTAAACCTACTTTAGGAAGGTTTCTCGGCGCCGCCCATCCGACACCGATCAAGTCGTAGTTAATGCTCTGCATTTGTGTCAGTCCGAGGTCATCGAGGTCGCTCAGGTCGCGCCTTCCTCAATTCGGTTCATCTCTTCCTATTTGCGGTTTGCGAGGTACTACACTTGACGAAACTTTGATTCTATTCTCCCGGGGTTCTTTTAGGTCGGAGGCGACCTCGCGCGATATGTACCCAACAAAAATAAAAAAGGCATTAACTAGTGGTTCGATGCATGCATTTCCTCCACTTTCTATACCTAGTTTTCCTTCTATTGGGAAGCCTTTTTAAACTTGGAGGTTGATGGGAGAAAAAAGTATATGAATAGTCTTGTTATTTCAATTGACCGATTTTCAATTATAATCCAAATTAAATAAAGTGAATTTCTGAAATCCATCATTGCCTTGATTGAAAGTTATTCCCAATTAGATTTAGATTGCACTCTTTTTTTAAACACAGTGGAAACCCTTTTTCCTTTTAATTTTTCTTTTACAGATGGAATAGAAAGAAAAAGTGGGGAAAATAAAGATGAGAAATTTGTCATGTCGTGTAAGGAAAAGTGGGCGCAAAAACTTGTTTCAGGGAAAAGGTTTTTTGTCTTGGAAGAGAATGAAAATGGATGACAGTACAAAAAAAGAATTTCATAAAGTGATGCCACATTAATTATTCAAATTTCTGTCTACTTTTGTTGATTTTCTCTTGTTTGTTTGTATTTGGGATAAAATTAATTATAGGAAACTCGCTTTCTAATTTAAGTTACTATTGATTTTCTCTTGTTTGTTTGCGAGAGAATTACGTCTCATCTAAAAGCTCGGGCTTGTAGAGAGGGTCGGGAATAATCTATTTACTTAATTTTCCTCAACAATTTGTATTTGGGATTTATAATAAGTTGAATTAATTATAGGAAAACTTGCTTTCTAATTTAAGTTACTATAAGGCAAATATGTGGAATTACAAGAATAAATATATACTCCCTCCTTACACAAATTTTATGCACACTTGCCTTATTCGTCGTCCACCAATTTTATGCTCATTTTTTTTATAAAAAAAGTTACTTTATTTTTATCACTCAACCACCATTTAATTAGGGATTTAAATCAAAATGGTCCCGTAACTTTACACCTTTATTGAAAAGGTCTCGTATATATCACATGTTTCAATTTAGTACCGTATGTTTTCAATTTGTGCCGATTTAGTCCCAAATCGCCGGAGACCGGTCAAACTACCCCAAAACGACGCGCCCCTAATTTTGATCGGGAAACACTGTATCACACGCCAATTTAGTCCCAAATTAAGGGCGCGTGTATCACACGCGCCAAAAACGACATCGTTTTTGGCTGGTTTGATCGGTCTCCGGTGATTTGAGACTAAATCTGCACAAATTGAAAACATGCGGGACTAAATTGAAAGAAGTGATATATATGAGATCTTTTCAATAAATGTACAAAGATATGGGACCTTTTGATTTAAATCTCATTTAATTACTTCAAATGTCATTATACTTCACTCATAAATAATGATTTTATTTATAAATGAATCTCATAATACCCCATGATACTCTTATTTTATCTACATTTTTCTTAAAACTTGTGTCACATCAATCAGCCATAAGATTCATGGACGGATGGAGTATTATTTTAAGGATAAATAACACATATGTGTCATTTTCGAAACAAATATTTGTCTTTATAGTAATACAAATAAGATATTGAAAATAGTGTTAATATATGAACACAAAATTATTATTATTTGAACAAGACTTCACTACCTCTATTTCATCTACTTTCCTCTCAATTTTTATGCGCTTTTCCTTTTGAGTGGATCATCTGTGAAATATTTTATATAGGGGTATGCGATTTTAATAAAAACAATTAGAGAAGAACAAGAATTCATAAAGAAGGAAGGAAGTTGGAATATTTCTCGTTTCAATTGTTGAAAGATTTGAACTCTTATTTTATTTTTTTAAAAGTTGAATCACTTTAGCATGGTTTTATAAAAGATTACAGTAGTTAACTTGAATACAATAGAACATTTTTCAATTAAGTGACTTTCAAAAAATAGAAGCTTTAATGGCGATTAGCTAGAGCGATTTTTCTTGGCTTTCTAACCTCGTTAGTGGTGTTAACTCTTGATCTCTTTCACCAAAGTCCAAATATTGTTGCCTAATTTATGTGCCTTTTCCTTTTCATTTCCACTAATTAACTATAATTGTCATTCCAAAGTCGTGTTTTCCATTTTCAAAGTGAAAAAATTAGTAAATGTAAATATGTATGTGTGTAAATTTTGTGCATTACGTGCTCGTTTCATGCACAGTTCGCACATGCATATTTCTTGTTTATATTAATAAATTAGTAACCATATATATTATATTTAAAAAATAGATGATTAAAGATAATAAATAGTAAATAAACTTAATTCTTTTAATAAATATTTATTTTTGTTAATAAAGTTTAAAAATAATGACTTTAAGATTAATTAGAATATTAAATATTTATATATACATTCGTATAAATATGCATATATATATATATGAGTTAAAATAGGCTCCAAATTTTCTATATATGCAGTACAAATTTTTAAATCATCCACTCATGCATACATTTGTATGATTTCACATGCACCTATATAAGATTTTGATGAATCGAAGAATATTCATATCGTTTTCACTTTCCCCACCTAAATACATGGGCGGATATTATGAAATGGTGAAAGTATATCACGTGCCACCTTATCATCCACGTGCACTGTATCCATCATTGCGATGCCCATTAATGGTTGACTTCCATGATTGGGTTTTAAAGAAAACCAACACCAACTGCATAAATAAAATTCTCCGAATAAAACATTCTACAATACTTTTATATTTTTAATTGAAATACGTTGAGTCTAAAGTTAATAATATCATTGAAAAGCACTAATGTTCACTTATCATTACCATCAAGCAACGTAACTGAAATGCGAGATATACATATGTCGATACAAAATAATTAATAGATATAGACGATAAAGAAATGTCCAAACTACCAAGTACAGATTTCGTGATGATTCATAATTATTTCTAATGGTATGGTTCACTTAATAATTTGGAGATACAATCATGAGAATAATTTACAATTTAAACTATGAGAATTTTTGAAAAATCTTGATTGTCCCCTAAAGAATTCGAGAATTTCCTGATTCTTCTTTAAAAAAGTCAGAATTGCATGATGTGTTTCTCTTATTAAAAAAAAACTAAAACATATGTCCTTTCCTTCACCGAATTGCCTCGGATTAACGAGCCTTAAATGTGTGTTCGTATAAACAACAACAAAAATTATACGCTCAAAAACTGATTCAATAAAAGGTACTCCAATAATTGTCAATAATAAATACCAAATTTTAATTTTAGAAAATTCAATTTTTTTGGTGGGGTGCTACGCAAATAGGTGGGCTCTTGCACCATCTGGAGGAGTATTGGGTCTAGATAAAAAGTACATTGTGAAAATTTGGGCCTAAAGTTGCGAGACCGTGCAAGTACTCAGTTATTTAAAAATAAATATGGGCTGTGAGTTAGCCCAATCTAATGTCCACACCAAATAAACCTCTATTTCAGCAAGTCCAGCCCAGGTTTTAGCCATTTTATTTTTGAGTGGGTCTCATGTGCACCCGGGTGCACAGTGAACTCATAGTGTATTTTAGAAGCGTGTAAGTATACAAAACACAAACGTGCAATTATTCCAAACAGAAGCATGCAACAATGTTTTCATATTAACAGTTGCATTTTTCTGTGTAAATAAATCGCACTTTTCAGCATAACAAGTTGCACGCTTTTAAAATGGACTATGAGTGCACGGCGCACCCGGGTGCACACAAGACCTAGCCTTTATTTTTTAGGACATATTATTTGAAAGTAATTTGCAAATATATTTTATGAACTAATTGGGATATGTGAGACTTTTAATATCTAAATAGGAGTAAAGTAGTGACTAAAATAAGTTGAAAAATACCCAAAAAAAATCTTTAAAAAACGTCAAACTGTACAAAAAAAACAAAAAAAACCCACCTTCATTCGTTAAGACGGTTTGTTTTGGGATTCACGTCAAAGGACTTAGGACTTTGAGCTTCCCATCTCATATGAGTTTGAGATTTAGAGTCTGGTTTTTAAATCTCACATTCAATTCACACCTACAAATACATATAAAATATATTATACATCACAATTTATACACTATATTATTTTTCTCAATATAATATAATAATACAACATCAATTATTATTAAACATTGATTTGATATAAAGTTAAATCCCACCATATTCAAATCTCAAAAGAAACACAAAGGATTCTAAATCCCTAATTTAAAAAACTTTGACTTGCTTCACACACTTAAATCTCAAAACAAACGCATATTTACAAGGGATCACTTTGAATATTATGTATATAGTTTTTTAACTACTGTATACCACACAGAGAATAACAATAAAAGTATTTCAGAGAGATTTCTTTTGTGATTTGACAAATCAATCTTTTTTGTGATTCGGTATGATTTAAGCAGTCTTCTATACTGGAAATTTTGATCTTAGGAACTGATTTTTCTTCATTTATAAAGAATGACGTACCTTTTATACCCCACTTTTTATTAAATAAAATTTTTTTGCTGATTAAAAAAATAAAGAAAAAAAAGCACATGAAGTAGCATGTAAAACGTGTGACTAGCAAAGGGGAGCTGAATCTTTACTTTTGCATCCTCAATAATTGGACCATTATTAAAAATTGAATATATAAATGTGTAAATAATAAATGTAATGCAAGATGGTTTGACCATTTAACACAAAAGACAGTTTTGATTTTCAACGTGGTCATTTTTAGAAGCCGTTTCAAAGTCCTCAACTGAAATTGTAACTATTCATTGAAAATTGGGGATGATCATCAAATGATTAAAGAAATTACATACTATAAATTTTATTTCTTAAAAGCTAGTCAAATATACTTAAATAATTCCTTTAAAAAAATACTTTAAATTTTATAAACTCTTTAAAAAATACATTTTATAAACTCTTAAAATAACTGTTAGGAATTGAACTGCAATTATGGAGAATTTAATAGGAACGAAAAATAAATAACACAGATTTATTGACCAAGTTCGTTAAGAATGACACAGATTTATCTTCAATGATAAGTGATAACAAATACAATGAATCGATATGATTGTTATTCGAAATTGGGCCGTAGCCATAAAAAGCTCACTCAACGCCAAACAGGTCTTAAGAATTCTTTACAATAATTTCTATTTTAAAATAGTAATACTAGTCTAAATCTTGTATGTATTCAAATGCACCGTGCATTCATAGTGTATTTTAGAAACATGCAACTTGTTATATTGAGAGATACAACTTATTTACACTGAATCATGCAACTATTAATATGGAAAAATAGTTGTATTGTTCAGTGTAAACAACTTCGTTCTTTCTGTATAACAAGTGACATGATTTTAAATACTGATATGAAAATAAGATAGTCTTTTACTGAATACATGAGACTCACTTTACTTACAATATACCAATTACACCGGATAAGCGATACAATTTTAATAAATAAAAATCAACTTAACTATTTTTTTATATTTTTTGTGAAACATAACAATAAACGGTTAGAAAGTTGTACCGGCTGATAGCCTCATATTACAAATATTATTAATATTATTCAGCCTATAAACTAACTTATGTTTGTTTTGCATGAACTGTTTTTTTTCTTCATATAACTAAGTACTTTTTGTTATATATTTAAGATTTTTTACAAATGAATTAAATTTTGATCAAAAGTTAGAATTTCGCCAAATGCATTTGGTGGTAAGTAGAAGTTTTTCAACGGTTGAAACTATATCGAATTTAATATTAATCAGCTTCATTTATTTATGTAAGTTTGACATTATTTGTTGTCCGGGCGGCAGCTTATTTAATTTTATTGGCCAACCAATCCATTGTTAATTACGAGTACTACTCTCCTAATAAATCTGCATTGTTATGTTACAACTAAAATTAACAAATACGATATAATCAGATCTTCGGAATAACCGACCAAACCTCCCCAAGATCGATCAAGCTACGTAATCCTTCAACATTTCAAAATCATATCTCTGAATAAATAATTTATGTTAATTTTTTAGTTATTGGATATGATGAAAAAATAGAACAGATATTATTTCATTTGTAACTTTTATAAATTGAAATTATTATCAAATTCTATCGTTTCAATTAATTTCCAATATAATTATTAATCCAAATTTAGTTTAGTTTGATTTGTCGTACTTCTTTAGATGTGAACCGATTATACTACTAGAATCAATTGATTGTTTTAAATATAGATATTATATAAGTCAAGTCTAAATCCATTCAAATTTCAGAATTGTTAATTACGAGTACTATTTGAAATGCATTGAATTGCATGGTGCACCTATTGCACACAAGACTTATCAAAATTTAAATATATATATATATATAATAAAAATTATTAGTCGTGGAAAAAAAAAGTATTAATTCATAAAAAAAAAATTCAGTTTGTAAATTGAACAATATTAATATATTTTCAATGATCTATAAAAATAATTGATATTTTTCATCATATAAACTGATTTTTTTTCATCATTTGAACTGATATTTTTTTCAGTTTGTAGATTGAATTAACTAATACTTTTTATCATATGAACTAATTTTTTTTTCATATAAAGTAATATTAATCTATCACTTTTTCTATGATCTATAAAATAACTATCTAGTTATAAAAGAATGGAGTGGGTCTTGTATGCACCTGGGTGTACCGTGCACTCATAGTGCATTTTAGAAGCATGCAAATATACAAAACAGAAACGTGCAACTATTCCAAACATAAGCATGCAACTATGTTCCCATATTAACAATTGCACTTTTCTATGTAAATATGTCGCACTTTCAAAGATAATAATAAGTTCTTCTAAAATCACTATGAATGCGGTCTTGGTCACAAGGTGCATACAAGACCTAGCAAAAAGAATTTGTTTGAGTAACACTAATTAAACACAGTTCAATTGATGATACACTAGAGTTATACATTTTTTTTTTTGAAAGCAGAAATATACATTTTAAAAAACTATTTAGTTATATAAATTTTAGCTCTATAGCACAATTCGTAAATAATAATATTATCTCTATGGCCCGGTTCTAGCTACTATGTGAGTTTCTTTTTACCCATGAAATATTATTAGAAAGTTTAGGGATTTTTTTCCTTATATTTTAGGTTATTATACAGATCAATATTGCACATGAGGGTAACTGTTTAAAAAAAATATATTTTAAGGTGTTGAGATTTTAATATAAAATGTTAAGATCCATTAGGTTCTCGTGATCGACTGGGGACGACTTCATTAGATAAAGCTGGGTTTCTGTCACAGATTAAATTGTGTACGGTCTACCTCCTTCAATGATATTTCAGATTTTATTAGAAATATTGCTAATATGCATGACATATAACGAATAAAATATCTCTTTAAATTAATAATAAAAAAACAATACATAGAGTTAAAAATAAACTCCAACCAGATTTAAAATATTGAGATAAATAAAATTATTATGAATGCATTTTGTAATTTTATTATAGCGTCATATGTAGTTTCAAAATAGATATTTTGTATAGACACAGGTTTCACACGACCTCAAAGACTAACATTTCGGTGAATTAGGTAATAGCAGTGCATGAGTTTTATTACTATGTATAAATATTATTATTATTATTTAAAAAGTGATAGCATTTAAATATAATGATAATAGAGTTGGTGCATAATAATTATATAACCTATCCATAACAGTGTATTGAAGAAATAAGGCAAATCAAAAATTCATCACACGAACTTTATCTTTTTTAAATATCATATTTTTCTTTTTACATATTTATGTTATGATTAGTTTATCATTTTTAAGTATCATATTTTTCTTTCTACATATTTATTGTTCTGATTAGTGTTTTCAGAGCCTGGTTAAGCTGGACGATTCAATCAATTAAACAGGAAACTAAATAAGAAGTCGATTCAATTATTTTTTTAAAATTATTTTTACAATTGAATCGAAATAAACCGATCAAAATCGAGAAACCAGTAGAACCAATTAAATCCATTTTTTGTTGTTAGTCTAATATAATTTCCATCACCCCTTTATATTTTTGTATTTTAAAATGTATTCTTATTGTGTTTATTCAGATATGTAATTTATAAAGTTATAATTTTATTTTTTTATAAATATATATTTTACTTTTAAAAGTAACATGAGTTAATTTTTTTTAAGAAAAATATAAACACAAATTATTATAACGATTAAACCGTCATGTGAATCAGCCTAATTTACTTTGAAATACGGGTATGTTTTAAAAATACTAAAAATAATTTTTAAAAACACTTATTTTTAAAAGCTATGAGATATAGCTTTAAAAATAAATATTTCTAAAAATTGTGTTTAATGTTTCAAAACAAACCCCATCCAAACACTAGTTCAGATAATCAATGGTATAATAATAATGTTAAGTGTGGATATACAAAGTGGTTAGAAACAAAGACCTACGGCTTGAGGTCAGGGTTAGAGACACGAAGAGTAAATATTTATTTTCTCTTGTGGTGATCTCCCTCTTATGGGGTGGTGGTCTCCCTCATGTTGGGTTGTGGTTCCGGCTGTGGTGCGGTTACAAGTTGCAGTTTTGGGTGATCCCCCTCTTGTGGTGATTGTGATACCGGTCTACATCGAGATAAAATTATCCCTCTTATGGGGTGGTGGTCCCCCTCATGTTGGGTTGCGGTTCCGACTGTGGTGCGGTTGCGATTATGAATTACAGTTTCGGGTGGTCCCCCTCTTATGGTAATTGTGATACCGGTCTACATCGAGATGAAATTATATTACCATGCGCAAACTATTGTAATTGATTGCATTTAAAAAAAAAAAAAGTATAGTAATATTAGAATAACGATAAATTAATAGTCACCGCCCACCTGCCCATCAAAAACACCACTTACCACTCACAACCCACTTAACAAAGTAGTCATCCCAAAGCTTCCAACCCAACCACACTCAGGACCACTAATCGCTTTTCATTTTTTTATTCTCACATTATTTATTTTAATTATTTTGTTTCCTGCATGATTTCTGATGTGACAAATCCCTTCTTTGGGCACCCCCCACACTTTACCCTTATCCTCTCCCCCATCTCTATTATACTATATATTAGTTAGTAGATTAATCAGATTACACACTAATCCACTCTTCAAATTATGTACTTCAATATCAACTCACACATGAATATGTTTATTATGTCGCTAATTATTTAATTTAAGGAAAAATGTCAATTCATGGCCTGAAAGATGACAAAACTATCAATTTAAGGCCTTAAAGATTTTTCCTATCGATTAGCGCAAAAAAAAGATAAACTATCGATCCAGGCGCGAAAAGATAAAATTATCGATTTGAAATTTCCACACGTTTTAAGGTCGTGTTTGACACTTATATTTAAATATCCTTATTTCGTATTTTTTTTTTTTTTAATTTTTAGGGTTTACGGTTCAAGGTTTATTGTTAAAGGGGTTTAGGGTTCATGGTTCAAGGTTTAGGGTTCATCGTTTAGGGTTTAGGATTTAGTGTTCAGGATTTAGGGTTTTAGTACCAAACATGACCTTAAAATTTATAAACCTCGAATTGATAGTTTCTATCTTTCAGGCCTGGATTGATAATTTTCTATATTTCAGGCCCTTAATTTAATCAATTTGATAAGGATCTCTTTAAAATCATTTCCTCAATGTAACAGTGAATTCATTCCATTTAAATTTCCACAATTTTATTGATCAACAAACTGAAACTAAATATACACTTGTATAATTACATTGTGTGATTAAATACCAGTAATTACGAGAAGTATATCTCTATAATTAACTCTAATTTAGCAAAGGCAAGCCCCTGTAGATGTACATCTTTTATAGTACATCTCTTTTGCAAATACAGTTACCTCCAACAAATCCCAAAAAAAAAAAAAAAAAAAAACAGAGCACGAAAAATTAACCTCCTGAAATCACAGATTCACAGACCATAATCAGCTAATTCAGTTCTCCTCTGAGCTTTCAGGAGTAGGATACTCGTTCAAATCGGGCTTCTCCGGCGCCCGGCCCGAACCGTCGGGCCGGGAGGCGGCCTGCAGGGCGTCGACCCTAGCGCCGACCTCGGTGGCCTTCTTCCTGATGGCGGCGGCGGACAGATCGTGCTCGGCGCCGGCGGCGTACTCGATTAGGTGCTCGGGGAAATTGAGGCGGGCGGAGGGGCCGCGGAGGTGGAAGACGGCGGTGTCGTAGGCACGCGCCGCCGCGACGGGGGAGGAGTAGGAGCCGAGCCAGATTCGCGACCGCTTGTTCGGTTCTCTGATCTCGGCGACCCATTTCCCCCACTTCCGCATACGAATCCCACGGTAGGGTTTGTCCTGCGCGTGCTGCCGTTTTCGTTTGGGGATTTCTGTGCTAGAGGACGACGTAGACGACGTCGTACAGTAGATTCCTTCCATCGATGGGGGATTTCGAGGAATTGTTGCGTTAATTTTTTTTCTGGATTTTGGGGGAAAAAATTAGGTTAGGGTTAGTTGATATGTGTTAGGAAGCATGGGAGAAGAGAGATTCGGAAGTAACAAGAAATTGGAAGCGGTGGGTTTGAGGTGGTGGGGAGTATTTATATGGAGGTGGAAGGGTTTATAATGGCTGAAATTTCACATTCCTTTATTTAATTATTATTTTAATATATACTGTGACATATATATATATATATATATATATATATATATATATACTGTAAAATTAACATTAAATTTCTTAGAACACACTTATATTTTGTCATTACTAATAAATTCAAACAAAATAAATAGAAACACAAAATTTCTTGTCAAATTTGTTCTTACTATGAAATTTGTATAATTACATATATTAATTAATATCAGTACTCTTATAAATTAATATTTATATTATTTAAGTGAGTCAAATTTATAAATATAATTGTATAAATTGATAAATATTGTGATACTAATTTACAAATATATTAATATAAATTACACTAGAGTCCTAATCAAAGAAAAAAGCTTATGAATCTTTTTATTAAACAAAAAAATAAAAATCAAAGTATAAGAATCTTGATTGACTATATATAATTACTTCCAAGACCTTTTTATGATTGAAAAAGAAGTTGAGGCTTTTATGAGAATAGTATGTTGTAACTACGCTAGCTGTTTAACTGCTCATGAATAAAATAATTTTTATACAAGTATTTTAATCAACCCAAATTTTTCTATGTATCATTTGTACCAACTCAATTTGGTGTAATTTAATTTTAAGAGTTATTTTTCTTATTTTTTTCAATTTTAATTTTTTTTTATTTATGTTTTCTTTTAACTTTAATTTCAATTTTTTTTTCGATCCGGACCCAAACTCGGCCCGAGTTGTTCATGGTTCACTCAACCCAAGTGATTCATGGTTCACCTGACCCGAATGATTAATATATAATTTAGGGTTTATTGTTTAGGAGTTAAGGTTTAGAGTGCATAGTTCATCCAAATTAAAATTGAATTCAATTGCACCAATTTAAATTGATGGATGGGGTGCACAGAAGAGTGACTATTTAATCAAATCTTCTTCAAAATATAATATCATGTATTAATTATTAAAATACCAATAACATGTGCACTAAATGTTTCACCTAAATAATTTAAGAATTGCACAATAAATTGAAGAAAAAATATCAATATAAAAGCTTTGTTGACACATTTCAAGAAACTATAACCAAATTTAATTTATTTTGTCGAGACAAAATAATTTTTTTAGTTATTTGAAGAAATACATTGTTTTGTTGCATGTGTGGAATTATGTTGGTTGAATTGGGGAGGTCGGCGGCGGTCATGATGGTGGCTGGCTTGAGTGCCGCCGCCGCCGCCGCCACCTTTACTTGTGTACCAATGTTCCTACGCCCTTTCGAAAAAATGTTTCTACGCCGACATCTTTTCTCTGGCACTTCCTCCTTTTATTTTTTACCTCCTTTATAAATTGTTATAAAAAGGAAAAAAGATATGGATTTATATTACTAAAAATGGACTAGTTTGGTTTTTCTCTCGCTTTTCTTATGAAAATGTGATAAATTTTTTAATGAATTAGATGCATTATGCAATTTAAATACTCCCTCCGTCCACCTATAAATTTCTCCATTTCCTTTTTCATTCGTTCAACAATAAATTTTTTGTTTCCATAAATAGAAAAAAGTAATCTTTCAATTATCAATATATTTATTTCTATATATTACAAAATTATCACTATTTCCCTTTACTTTTCATCCCAAATTCACCATCTTGGCCCACCATTTATTATTTTATTAATTTTTCTAAATCTTAGTGTCCAAAAGAAACAAGAAAGTTATTCATGGACAGAGGGAATATATTTTTAAATATTTTATTAATTTTATTAAAATATTCATTTTATTACACTAAATAAGTTGAATATTTTAATGAAGTAAGTTGCATACTTTTAAATTGTAATGAAGTTGCACACTGTGCTGAGTAGGTTTTATGTGAAACTTGTTCATCGTAAAACTTATTCCATATTCTGAATCGATCATTCAATTATCACGACTAATACATTTTTTGTAAAGTAAATTATACTCTTCAGTTATCATTACTAATATTCTTATTGTAGTATCACGAATAATACCCCTTTTATAATAATAAGTCATATCCTTCAATTGTCACTATTAATACTTTTTAATAATATAAGTCACACCCCTTAACCAGTTTCACAAAAAGTGAGTTTCATGTGCATCCAGGTGCACCGTGTACTCATAGTGCATTTTAGAAGCGTGCAACTATTTCAAATAGAAGCATGCAACTATGTTCTCATATTAACAGTTGCATTTTTCTATATAAATAAGTCACACTTTTCAACATAACAAGTTGCACGCTTCTAAAATGCATTATGAGTTCACGGTGCACCCGTGTGCATACAAGACCTAGTCTTTCACGAATTACTTGTGTGAAACTTGTTTACCCTATATTTTACCTTAATAAAATAAGAGATATATACAACCAAATTAATCGAAATAAATCAATAGTATTAATATATTTTTCTATATATTTATTAATTGCATTTTTTTTTACTTCTATAATTATTTGTCATTCTTTATCACTTTTTATTACCTGAGTGTTTTTTTTATCTATATAAATTTCTCGATAAGAACAAGAAGAAGAAAAATATATTAATCTCAAGTTCAACTTTAAAATCTCAAAAATAAAAAGAAAAATAATGAAAACAAAAGATCAAGCGTTTGAAGTCAATTTTGAATTAGAATGAAATTTTAAAAAAAGAGAAATAAATCAATATAAATAAAAAAAAATAGGGTTTGTACCTTAGAGACATTTTCTCAAGAAGGGGGAAAAACTCTAAGATCAAAGTCTTGAATCAAAAAAAAAAAAATAAAATGTAATTTTTTGGGCGCAAGTGTGTTTTTTTTTTTCAAACAAAGTCATAATTTTTTTATGTACTCCATAGTCATTAAAAATTATATTTTATCTTTTAAAAGTCATTTCTTGGATTTTTTTTTGTCGTAGATCGTTTTTCTCAATATGTACATTTTAGTTTTTCGCCAAACTAATTGAATTATGCTTGTTTGATTAGAAGTGCGGTAACCGCCGTTAACTTTGTCCCATCTCTTCTAATTCCCGTCGCTATCACAGGTGTTGGAAACTTGGAACAAAAAGAAACGGTTTCATTCCCCTATTTTACTTTTTTTATTTTATTAGTATTTTATTTTTCTGAATCTTTAATACATGAATCTAGAATATAATTAATGTTGGATATTTTTTATTATTACGTATGTTATCCATCTATATTATGGAATATAAAACTGAACACCAATTATAAAATAGGTGGTCTTATTCTAAAAAGAAAGTAGTGTAGTTTTAAAAGAAAAATTAATCACTAGTTATGAATATTTATTATATATTAAGAAATTTACATATTAATAATTAAAAAAACATACTCACATGAAACAGCCTCAGGAAGCTTTAAGATTTTAAAAAATTAATGTTGGTTTATTTCAGGTTATATCCCATTTTATTATGTACAAGACAGTATCATATTAGTTTTTTCCTAATTAAAATATTGCTAAGGACATAACCGTAGTTTTGGAGTCGACATGTTACATCGCGGCAGTCGCCTACCCCGAAAACCAACAACTGTACAACCTTATACAACTACCTTCCATTTATCTAATCAACACTTTTTTTAATATTATACTTCTACATTAAAAAATAATGTACAAAGATGTACTTATCTCATTTAAATAGGAGAAAATGTTCGTTTACAGAATCTGATTACACAAAAAATTAAGTTTTCTTAATCCATATTGATAATTAAAAATAAAAATATGTTCATGTCATGTTAGAGTTAAATAAGAACAACTAATTCAGAAATTACAACCCACCATTCATTACCAAGAAGCCCACTTCAAATCATAACAAAAATTTTATATACACATTGGAACAAATTGATCATGTTGGAAATAAATTCGTGTAAAACTTTCTAACTTCAGACATATTCGTTCCGGAACTCGATGTAATTTTTATTAATTGTGAAGTAGGGTAAATAAACTATTTTTTTTTAAATGAAAGTGAGTATCATTTACCCACTTCTCAGAATTTAAATTCAAACAGTACTTATATTTAGTTTACTAGTTGAAAAATGGTAAGTATAGATAATTATTTTTTTAAAAAAAAGTACATTTATATAAGTATTATAGGAAAATAATACATAAGAAAAGTATATTCATAATTGATTAAAAAAAGTAAAACAAAATTATATGCGGTGAAGATAATTGTTTTTCAATCCATAAAACAACAAAGAATAATATGCGGTGAAGGCAGAAAAATTCGTTACGAGTAACACTTCATTCTAAATTGTATTTTTAATAGCGCAATAATAATAAATAATATATTTTTACCATTTAACATAAATTTAATATTTTCAATTGAAAAAATGATACTAAAAGTATGTTTATGAATTTATTTTCAATTTTTAATTGTGGTGATATAGATAGATTTTTGTTGTTCTAATTCTATTTTTTTTATTTCATATAATGTATTATCAATATACATTGGTCTAAAATTATTTATGAGATTGAATTTTTAGTATTTCTTTTTTGACAGGAATTCTTAGTATTATTTATGATATATACAAATATACATATTAAATATGAAAAATATAGTAGTATATTATATATACCATATATCTCAAATATTATACACCCTCCGTTCAATACTCGATTTTTCATTTTGATTCGTCCCATTTTTTTTTATGAACGACAATAAAGTAACATTAATTAATTTTTAAAACTATATTTTCTTAAAATCTTTTTATCCTCCCATTCATTTTAATAATAAGTAAAGTAGAAAAGTTTATAACCTTAATTTTAACGAAAAATATTTTATCTGCTTAAATATTAATAAATATTTTTTACGTTAAATAACAAGTAAATAATAAATGAACAATCGAGTGCATGGGGACGTTGAGAATATAATTTAATAAATTAAGAATGGGACGGAGCAAAAGCAATAGACATGTCCCGCGGTAGATCATACAACGTAACAACTGGACAATCCAAATAGAAGAGGACATGAAATATCAATCGCGGATCAAATTGTCATTCATAATTCAAAGTGATGGATATTGTTGCCTCTCAAATATCAATATCTCAATGCAATCATAATGATTAACTTGCAATGAATAGTGCATCATATTAGTAGAATGTTTTTTTGTCAAAAAGAAAGAAAGGTTGGATAATACCAAGTGTGTGTTGGGTGAGATTGAGGAAGAGAACATTAGTTTTTTTTTTTCATTGTGATTTTGCTTGAAAAATCTGAAATGCTAGTTATAATTGGATGAATTTATTAATGGTTTTCCATTCTGAACCTATTGGTAATTTTCTTCAACACGATAACTATTTTGATTCGAATCCGAAAGCAAAAAAATTAATCAGCAAATGTTTGGTTATTTGAATGATTTGATCAAAGAAAAATGAGTTACATTTTAATGGGGAGATTCCGAATGTGACGAAGATAATTGAGAAAATTAAAGCAAAAGTGTGATCGTAGTTTGGAGCTAAAAACATCTTAAAAAATGAGAGTTCATTTGTACATTATTTCTTTAATTCTAAGTAGAGTAAGAAGAAACGGTGGAGGTGTTTTGTAATCATTTTATTTTTGTCCTTACTTTGTAAAGGTTAGGGTACCTTTTATATTTCAAAATGATTTTATAAATTTTATTGTCTGATAAAAAAAAATGAAAGAAAGAAAGAAAGGATAATAGTAGAAAGAGAAAGTTTTGTGTGAAATATTACACACTAGTGTTATTTGCAATACAACATAAATAAGAGAAAAATTATTTATATTTCAAGGGTCGTATGGCTGGTCAAGGCAAGCAGAGAGGAGGGGCAGGCGGTGGGCTCAAGTTGCCACAAGATATGTATTTATAGAGGGATATTTTTTTCAAATATGTGTTGTAGCCTAGTGGTTCAGTTTTTTGTTAATGAATTTGGTAGCAGGTTCGATTTCCACTGAAGACATAATTTATTTAAAAAAATTTGTCAATTTTTTGTGTTACTACATTGTTATATTGAAAAAACTTCATATCTTACGTAACACGTAATAAAATATATCGTAACACATAAATATTCATAAGGTAACATGGGTCACAAGGTAACACATTATTGTTCATATGGTAACACATAAGTATTCACATAATATTACGACGATATATGAATAGTGTTACATATTACTAAAAAAACATGTGTTACTACATGAACAAAAAGTGTTACTATATGAAGAAAAATGTGTTATCATATAAACAAAACCAGAACAAACGCGAAAACAAAAATCTCCAGTCCAAAATTACAGATTTACATAACAACTTGATGTGTTACTACATGAACAAGAGAGTGTTACTACTTTAATAAAAAACCAAGACAATCTTGAAAAAAATCATCAATAAAAATTACAGATTCTGAAGCGACTTGAAAAAAGTGCAGAAGGATCTGAATTTCAGCACACACTTTGTGTTGAGGTGTAATATTCCAACATCACACACATATTCTCTCTTCTTCTCACAGAATCCACACTTTCATCCAATGATAGGAGTGAATCGAATAAAATTAAATTGGACAAGAAATTATGGCACACACGACATATATATTCTCTGCCTACAAAAAACGAAGAGGAAAGTGACAGCGGTATGGAGAGGCTGATGAGGGGATGAAGAAGAAATCCCGTGAACTCCACTATTAATCTGAAGAGAATAGAAAGAAGAAGAAACTGCTGCGCGACGTGAAAACAAAAAAAAAAAAAAACTCATTAAATCCTCAGATTCTCGCTTCTAACCCGACCCGCAAAAAAGCGACCAAAAAAAAAAATGAAAAAAAAATAAAATTGATCTATTATTATACATATCACTTGTATGCAATATTGCATACAAGTTTTTGTCAAGTAGAAAACGTACCGCACCACTTCACGAAGATTGATCTGTTAACCTATTACATTATTTTCTGAATATGCTTTGCATGCTCAAGTTTTCTTAATTATCCGCCTCTGTTATTTAATTAATGCTTTTATTCTGAGATTTTTCAAAAAAAAAAGCTTGGATTTTCTAATTAAATTGGGTTTATTTTAGTTGAATTTTGTTGTCTAGAAAATGGAATAAAATCAATCTTGTCTAGTTGCATTTGATTGGGATGGGCTTTAATTTCCTCTTTCGAGCGTGACAAAAAGAAAATCCAAAAGAGTAGGTCTAGTGTGCAAATTTGTATAGATGAAAATTTATAAAATTGTCCTAAATCAATCAACTACACCCTAAACACTAAATAATTAATCCTAAATTATGACTTATTTGAACTGGGTGAACCATGAACTAGTCGGGCCGAGTGAACCATGAACCACTCAATTGTATTACATTAATCAATTATAAAATTTGATTGAAAAATAAAGTTTTTTGTATCTGTACAAATTTGCACACTAGAGTTTGTCAATCCAAAATTGGATGTTTCCTTTGTCAATACGATATTTATCCAATGAACTATATATGTACTACATGAATATCATTTTAATGCACCAGAAATTTGTGCAATTTTAATATAATAAGTAATAATTAAATATATTTGTCATATTATTTTTTGTGGAGGAATCAAATCTTAATCAAAATTAAGTCGAAATGTCAGAGTTCATGAATACATGAATTTTACCCACAATTTTAAATTTATGTAGCCAGTCTACATTTCTCCCTCCAATTCTTTTTAAATGTCATTTTTTTTTTTTTAATTAAAAAATATATTTTTATTTAAAATTAATCTAAATTAATGATAATTAAATATTTTTAATAATAATTATTATTGCTTGAGAAAATTATTCACAATGCACATTTATGAAAATTTTTAAATTTTAAATCATGAAAATTAATTATTAAGGGTATATATGAAATAATGAGTGAGAAAAAATCAAAACACAATATGTATTATGCAAATATTGTAAAAGACAAAAATGATATCTATTTGGAATTGAAGGGAGTATAAGTTTATTTAATCATGAAACTACAAATCTTTTTAATATATAATTTACATGGAATGTACGTGAATTTACAATGAAAAAATTTGATGTAACTTATAAGTAAAGTTGTGATGAGACCTAAATCGATCCAAAATTTCAATGGAAAATGTTTTACAATGCACATAAACATAAAATTCAAAGAGAGGAAGAGAGAAATAGGTCCAAGGGCAAGGTCAGACAGCGAAAGCGAATGAAATAATCTATTCCACAATTGTTATTTCACATTGAATAAAAGTGAATAATACGTGAAATATTAAAAAAGATCTAACGAATTGCTATATTTTAAAGATCCACCAGGTTGAAACAACATATGAAATATGAGAAGTGAAACATTGGCCTCTCGTTTAAGTAAGGTGCTGGAATCGATTATCTCGGAGACACGATCTGCTTTTCTTAGTGGAAGACAAATTCTGGATGAGGCCGTAATATTGAATGAGGTTATCGGTGAAGCCAAGAGGAAGAAACTAAGCATAATGGTTTTCAAAGTCAATTTTGAGAAGGCATATGATTCCATCAACTGGGGTTAGCATATGATTCCATCAACTGGGGTTACTTGGACGAGGTGATGAGGGGCATGAACTTCAGAATTCGATGGAGAAAATGGATGAAGGAATGCATATCTTCAGCCACTGCATCGGTGCTAGTAAATGAATGTCCAACAACGGAGTTTAAGCTTGAGAGAGGCTTGACACAAGATGACCCCCTTTCACCTTTTCTCTACCTAATTGCAGCGAAATGACTTAATTTGATTATTACAAAAGCAGTGGATCTTGGACTCCTTGAGGCCGCATATGTTGGGAAAGAGAAAATCCCTATCTCTCACCTTCAGTACGCGGATGATACGGTGTTCACGAGTTCAGGAAAGCTAGAAAATGCAAAAACCATCAAGGATATTCTTCGGAATTTTGAGTTGGTGGCTGATCTCAAAGTATATTTCAGCAAATGCAGTATTCTGAGAATTAATTTGACTACGAACATGGTACATGAAATGGCTAGGCTGCTGAGATGTGAGGTAAGTAAGCTCCCATTGGAATATCTTGGGCTTAATGTTGGCGTAAAGCATAAAAAATCCTCCTCATGGTCGAAGTTAGTTGACAGGATAAAGAGAAGATTGGCGATTTGGAATGATAAAAATATATCCTTTGGAGGTCGTATTACTTTGGTACAAGCGGTACTTTCAGTGATTCCTACTTATTGTCTATCCTTCTATAAAATCCCAAAACATGTAATTGGCGAGATAACTAGACTTCAAAGAAATTTTCTTTGGGGGGGGGGAGTAAAAATAAAAACAAGATTCCATGGGCTAGATGGAACACTATTTGTCATCAAAAGGGGCTTGAGGGTTGGGTATTCGGGATTTGGGAAAATTTAATCATGCTCTCTTAGGCAAGTGGGTTTGGCGTTATTTAAATGAACCAAACAACTTATGGGCTAAGGTGGTTAGGTCCAGATATGGGGGTTTTGGAGATGTCATTGGGGGAAGAGGGAGCAGCAGTTCGGGTAGGTCTAGGAAGGGCTCTTATCGGTCAAATTGGTCAGGGTGGTGGGCGGATATTTGTAATTTATATTGGGGGAGTGATGGGTTGGGGCTGAATTCAGATTTTATAAGGAATGTGGGGAATGAGGAGAGTACATACTTCTGGTCTGATTTATGGGTAGGTGAAACAACATTAAAAACTTGTTTCAATCGTCCTATTATGATTAGTGAGCTGAGGGAGGCATTGGTGTGTGAGATGGGGCATTGGGTCTCTAATGAGTGGGTGTGGGAGTTTAGATGGAAGAGGCAGTTAAGAGGGAGAGAGGTGTCTTGGTTTAATGATCTTTTTTCTTATATCAACAGGATAAAAATTTCACAGGTCACTATTGATCATTGGAGCTGGACTCACTCAACAACCGGAGTATACTCAACTAAGGAGGCATATGATCATATCTTGAACCCGACGGGAGCTGCAAACTCTGATCTTCAAGTCAACAAGGCGTTCAAACACCTATGGAAAAGCTATGCCCCCCGAACGACTCAATCGATTGCTTGGAGACTACTTCATCAACAACTTCCTACAAAAGATTTTTTATTGGCGAGAAATATTTCAGTTGCAAACAACGATCTCCTATGTGCCCTATGCGGTGAATTGGACGAAAGCATTCAGCACGTCTTCTTCAATTGCAGGTCCCCACATCAAATTTGGATCGGATTTTTCCGTTGGCTGAATATCAACCTGGTCACTCAAGTACCTCCAAGTTCTCACCTTCTTCGCTTCAACTCGCAATTCGAATCAAGTATGCTAAAAAGAATTGAATCAACTATTTGGATTGGAATTGTGTGGACCCTTTGGAAATGTAGAAATGAGAGAATCTTTGATGGCAACATACCAATTTTGGATCGGGTGATGGATGAAATCAAAGCCCGTATTTGATCATGGTTGTCGATTAAAATTCCAACTATTAGAGCTCACTACGTTGGGGAATGGTTAGCAAACCCCATTAATTGTTGTGGCGTGAACTCTCTGTGTAATTGTGTAGTATTTAAAAATAGTGTATGAGGCGTGTGGAGGGATCTTCTATTTCTTTGTTATAAATTAGATGGGTTGAGTATCTTTTATACTCACTGTAATACGAAATTATTTTTTCTGATAAAAAAAATGAAATAGAGAAATTGAACGTTATTAAAAGGGTTTTGTAAATGCCACGTGTCGATACGAGAGGGTGTCCAAGGAGTGGAGGAACAGCGCACGGTGGACCACATGTATGAGATTAGAACTGAGAGGTTTGGCTCATTCGGTAACGTGGAAATGGTCCACTAATCACAGGGTGAAACCTGTTATCTCTACCCAGGTTTTTTTAATATACATTTTGTCCACACATTAAACAAAAGCTGCGACCAATCATTTTATCGGAAATATTGTTCGGAACTTCGGATATATAGAATGGAAAATATTTGGGAAACAAGTTTTACGGTAAAACTGGTTAAGGAGTGTGAGTTGTATTATTAAATAGTGTGATTTTTTACTATAAAGAGTATGATTTTTTATTATAAAGAGTCTTACTCATAAAAGTGAAGGGTGTGACTTATATTACTAAAGAGTGTGACTTATATTATTAAAGAGTATGCCTGTAAAAAAAAAAATCAATTTCACGGTAAAAAAATTTCACAGCATACCAACTCATAAATAAATAAATTATTTATTTTATTTGTCATGTATAATATTTAGTAGCAAAAAATAAAAACAATTTTGGAAATATTAGGATATGTACGTGTATATCTATTTCAATTATCTTATTTTGGGAATAAATGTTATATTTCCCATTATCAGCTTTTCTATTTCACACCCGTTCTGCATGCATCATCTATTCTTTTTTTTCCTGCCAAAAAAAAATCTATTCTTTTTTTTATTTACTATGCAGGTTTGTTGGTGTAGTTTACCTATCAAGTGCGACTTATAAGTTATAAGTTATTACTCCATATATTAATACTGTAATTTATTGTTCTGCATCTTCAAAGTATGTATAATTATTAATTAACAAGGTACATGCAGCATATATTGAGAGGAAAAAAATGTATTTGGTAAATTGGAAATTTGAAAGCACGAATAAAATTATTAGTTTTTCTTTTTCCCGAAAGCCACGATTTAAGAAGAAAAAATGCAATATATATACTTTAATAAATATTGTTCACTTATTAGATGAATGAGTTAAGAGATTGGTCCCACCACCCTCCTTCGACGCTCAAAAAACAAAACAAAAAAAGAGGTCGGTATTTTTAATATGTTGTAATCGTTCAATAAAAGTTGTGTTTTGGATAAGCACGTTGTGTTGTCGATTTAATGCAGTAATTAATATTATAGTTGTTGATTTGTTGACAAATTTGTGGAATATATATCTTTTGAGTCTCTAGAGCAGATCATTATTCATAGCCGATTCTCAAATTGCAATTCTCACCATTGACCATATTTCCATACTATATCAATTTTAAATTCTTCAATTATTCGTAAAATTTATTCTTGCATGTACTCTTAACACGCAACCTATTTGTATATAACTCCCAATAAAAAAAAAAGAAAAAAGAAAGACACTGTACTGTTCAAATTTTTTTCTCTTTCTCCAGGAATTGAGTAGCAATAACTGATTTTAGATTCATTATTTTAAAAGAATATGATCAATTACTTTTTAATCTGATTTTATGAGACATGTACGTACCCCAAATTCATTAATCAGATTTCAGTTGATAATATTTGTTAAATTGGGTGGGAAAAAAAGGTGGGGTCGGTGGTCGATTGGTAAAGAAGAAAAATTAAGTTACGTATAAGAACGAATTACCAGATTATTTAATTCCAAGTCAGAATTACACCATTTTTTATTCCACATTTGAATGCACGCACCCGTAACATATAATTCCAAAACAAATGATGGTCCCTAGCCATGTAGTCCGTTATTTGAGACATTTCGCAAGCTTTAATATTTAATTTAAATACTATTCACTCCTCTTGGAAATAAAATATGTTTTATCAATTGGTAGGTACGTGTAAATTTGGGTTCCCGTCATTTTCATATATATATATATATATGATACTATTGTTATGTATGTGTATTATCATTATTTATAAACCCAGTTTGGACCAGGTTTGCTAAAAAGAATTGGTTCGACTTTCTGGATTGGTATTGTTTGGACTATCTGGAACTATAGAAATGAGAGAATTTTTTATGGCAACATGCCAATTCTGAATCGGGTGTTGGATGAAATCAAAGCCCGTCTTTAGTCGTGGTTGTCTATTAAGTTCCCGAATATTAGATCTCACTCCTTTGTGGAATGGTTAGCAAACCCGATGTAGTGTTGTGGTGCGTATGATAATGTGTAACTAGTGTCCTATCACAAAACAGTGATTATATGTTTGGAGTATGATATCTGCTCTCTTCTTGTAAATTGTATGGGTTGAGTACCCTTATACTCATTCTAATGCATATTGTCTCTTTTTTGATAAAAAAAAAAAGTTTGAATCTTGGCATTATGCGGTTAATTCTTATCTCAGAACAAAGTATATCATTATTTAGTATTTTATTTTATTCAATATAGCATCATTAATTAGGAAACATGATAGATATAGGTCAATATAATTTGTAATTATTATGCAATATATTAAATAAACAACCAAATACCTGAATTATTTAGCTAATCCAATTTTTGACGTGTTGTTGGCTACTATTATTTCTTGTACTTATTACAACGAAATCATGATATGACTGAAAGCAATGTTTGTAGTAGAGACGTTAAAAACGGAATTATTCTAACTTATTAGGATCACCCTTGTAAGATTTCGAGCTAAATAAGTATTGAAATACGAGATTTCTAAAAGTTATAGATAAATTCGAAGTAACTAATACATAACATGATATAATTTGCTGATAAAAAAAAACATAACAGGATAAAAAAAAACATAACATGATAAGTTTAACATGAAAGAAATTAAGTGATACTTAATAATATAAATATAGATTTGGGATGAGTTTATAAATAGCATAACTTAAAAATAAAAGTTTTTTTTTGTCATAAAATTTATAATCATTCTTTTTTAGCCAAGAGAATATATTTTTTTTCAACTTTATCCTTTTTTTATGCTTTTATTATTTTAATTAAATCTTATTATATATACACGTCACAAATATTATTTCAAATTGCGTCTCATCCTTCAATTAACCCCTGTCATCACTATCACTTCGGTCCAGAAATATCGTTTTGGTCTGCATCATTATTCTATCAATCTCGTACTACTATCACTTCTTGCATCACACACTTATTTCAACCCCGCACCACCTTATTTTTTTAACCGCGTCTCACCATCATTTCAAATCCTTACCATACTTTAATTCAACATGTACCATTATTTTTAAATTTGTACCACAATTTAATTAATTTCATACTATACTATATTAACCCCTTACCACTATTTTTTTTTTAAAAAAATTGTTAACTTCTTTAAGGGTATAATTGTTCAAAAATTAATTCTCTTAACTAAAAAAGAATGATATAAATAACCTTAATAAAAAAAAATTAATGAGAAAAGACTAAAAATGAGGGTTTTCTCTGTATAGATTATTTAATAAGTCAAATCGCATCAACCAAACACAAAATATCAAATATTCTCGAAGATATATATGAAAAAGTGGGACAGACAAGTGGCAAGTCACTCTACTGAGTGCCACGTGGACACTTTGGGGGGGGGGGGGCTTTATGAAACTGCCGACTAACTAAATTGGGCCACCTTCCGTAACCAAATATGCTCACCAAACTAGCTATTACTCATTACTTCTTCTTTTTTTTAAGTCTTTTCAATCTTTCATTTAATTGGGACTTTTTATTTTATTTTTGTGAATATTGATGTTATGGATTCTTATAATTTTAGTTTTTTTTTTTAATTCATGAACAAGAAATTACATCAATTAAATTTCCTAGTCAAAATATAAAAAAAAAATACTCTCAAGCCAAATAATGAACGAGAAACGGAAAAAGAAAAAACGTGCACCATCCCAATCCAAAGTAAATTAACGAATCAATATTAATTTTTTACCTAGTGACTGCTTGGATGATCAACAAGATAAAGATCAGTGCTTATGGTCTTCATATATATATTCCTTTTTTAGCGAGAAACAATTTCAACTCTCTTTCAAATTTGATATATTGCATGGATCCAAAAAAAAAAAATCACAAGGAATTGCATGAACATAAACAAAGAAAAAAAATTAAAACCCAAGAACTAAAAGAAAAAAACAGCACGACCCACTACGGGTGAGAAAAACACGATTAACATATGTTTGAATTAATCCTGCATTTTCATGTTTGTAAATATAAGTTACTGCGAGTTTATTAATGTTAAAAACTAGCTAGGTTCATCTATTTGGTGTGCAAATAAAATTATGAAACTAAATTAACAAATAAAATTGCAGGTATCAATTAAAAAATGTTCAAAGGTCATTAATTTGTCATAGATTAAAGTACGTAGTCGCAAGTCATCAGTCTCTTACAAGTTACAAGTATGTTTAGTCGACTTCACATCTCGATATTAAAATGCTTAATTTATTTATGTCAAAATCCACATCTTTTATCCGATCTGATTGTAGCCGCTACCAAATCAATCATTTTCAATGGATGAAGGGAAACTAATTAATATTTTCTATCTAGATAAATCGAATCTGCAGAAATTTGGTTTTGATGAAGTCTCAATGGCTAAATATTTAATTCGGGAAGAATTAGATAATTAAAATTAATCTATCACGTTCGAGTAGTTATTGATATTTTTCAAATTCATGAAAAAATTAAAATATTAAAGTTCCACTTAATTGATATTAACACTTAGAATGTGGGGATGCGTGTGTCATCACACATTGATTATTGATGATCGTTATAACATATATCTCATAGAGTTTGTGCAATTCATGTGTTTAATCAAAGATTATACACCTGAGTTTAAATGTTATCAATGGTGGTATGTGAGGAGCTAATTAGTATTTGGAATGTTACATCTCACCACCTTAATGGAACTAATTAGTGCACGGTTAATATCACTACACGATGTTTGATGCTTATAAATAGAGTGTAAAAATGCATGTTTTTCCACGAGAAAAAACGGTGTATTAGACTAAAATTTAAGAGAACCTTTCACATGAAATTCATCATTTTTGCAAAATCAAGTTGATACAAGTTTTGAATCCAATTCAGGTTGCCCAACAAGACAAGTCATGTGGTCGGGTCAGCCCAATGATTCATTGGGCCTGTTGAAGAGTCCAGCCCACTCATACGTATGCCAGTCATCCTCACGGCCCAACAAACCAAATTTACCTAACCTCAAAACTTTTTTGTTTAATTTCAAAAAATAATTAATAAACTTAATCAAAAGATAAATTTACATTCCTCAAAAAAAAAAAAATAAGAAGATAAAATAACAAAAAATAGTAATTAAGCAATAAATTACTCACACATAAGAAAGCATAACCATTTTCAATAATTATAAAATATTTGTGTTAATATCATTCTACATTTTCTATACTTTACAAATATATAATATATTTTATTTTGTAGATGATCATATATCCTATTAAAAACCTCACACATATATCATATAAAAACAATTGACGTGCCAATGGGCCAACCTGAGCCCAACATGCCAAACGGGTCAGCTCAAGCCCATCCAGCCCATGACTCATTTTGAGCAGATGGGTATATTTGCCCTTCCTCACTTTCTTTCTATAGCATACCCCATGACTCTTTTACTGTCATCTCATTTTGCTGGTTCTATGCATATAGTTTTTTACTAAAAAATTTAAACACTTGATACATCGTTGGTGCTTCTCTGTTTGTGAAATATCATGAAATTTTCCAGATTCAACTCATCTTTGATGCAAATTAGAGGTAAAATACAGAGCAAATAAAAAGTTTATAAATCGAAAACACAAAAACCAGAAGAAAAATCTCATGAAACTGAGATTATTAGAAAAGGTTTGAACGAAACTAGCCAGAAAACATTAGAAAGAGGATTGGCATTATCATCCAAAACACACAATGACTTGACTTGCATCTAAATTAACTTCATCTAATCTAATGTGTGATCCTAAAGTTCATGACACAATCAGTGAATTTTGATTCAATTTTTCAGTCATAATCAGTACCAATGATTTCATATTCTACAATCCACAATTTTGTTCTAAACTTATTCTTCATTTATTTCTTTAATTCACTAAAAACGCAACACATATTTGCTGCAAATTAAAGGAGCAAGATATTAAAAGTGAAGAACCAAACAACAAAAGTTTCTGATAATGTTGATACCAAGATTTTGAACCCAATCATTTCTAGCTTTCACATTCAAACAATTATCAGAAACTTCATCTAACCATATCTTACACCCCCTCAAAAACCCATAAGCCTATCTTCCAGAGAACTTAACTTGCTCCAACCTAAACAAGATTGCTTTCAAGAATCAACCAGAAAACGAAATTATAAACCACCAATTTTTTCTCAGAAGTATACATCATCTTGTTCTAGTAATTCTTCATCATCACTATCCAAATAATAATCACTCTCTTCATCCTCATCACTATCCTCGAATCTCGCTCGTACATAATCATCGTCTTCATAGAAATCTTCCTCCCCTTCCGAAAACGAAGAAACCCTCAAACCATTATACTCCATAACCCCAACAAGATCATCCAAACCCTGCTCTGCCGAATCAAAATCCCCATCAAACTCACTAACCGAAAACCTCTCATCGAACCCCCCAATTTCCCTCCTATTCAATGCCAAATCATCCTCTTCAATCTCCCCATTCTCAACCCTATTCCACGCCACCCAAACATCGGCATTCTTCCCTAAGGCTCGATCACGATCCCCAATCACAACTGTCCCCAAATTCACCTCCCTCGCCTTCCTCAACATATCCGAAAAGTCAGAATCATCCGATACTAAAACAATCCAATCGACACCCCTGCTCATAGAATGCACCATTTGCCTCTTTAATGCCCAATCTGCAGCTTGAGGTTTATCCTCAACCGTTTTCACAAACACCCCTGCTCTTTTCAGCTCCTGAGCTAATCCGTACCCGATTTTAGGGGATAACAAACTACACGCTGCTTCGTTATACTTTTCATTCCCATCAATAAACCTGATGCAGAAAAGTGATCAATTGAGATAGGTTTAAGAAGAACTTGAGAGAAATCGTAGATAAGTCCAATATGCAATAATCAATAATAATACAAACTCACTCTCCTGCAAAATGAAACTTGTTCATAGTATGAAATTATTACCATTACTCTTATAAACTAATACCATAGCATTTGTGTGTGTAAATGTTATGGTATTAGTTTGTAAGTGTAACAGTATCAGTTGATACGTGTAGTCTTAAAGCCTTAATTTATAGTTAGAGTCCTAATTCAAATAGAAAACTAGATAACTATAAATCTACTACTAAATCAAAACCTCTCTTTGAAACGCTGTCGTTTTTTCCCCTTCAAGCTCCTCATCCTGTTCATCTTCTTCTGCCTCTCCCTCTCGTGCAATTGCCGGAAATGCTTCTTCAAATCCATATTCGTTTTGAATTTCCTCCCGCAGACCGAGCAATTGTACGGATAGGTCGGCGTCGCCAGCCCCTTGCGCTCGAGGAAATCGAGACGACGCCGTTCGCGGCGATCCTCGACGACCCACTGAGGAAGGTGAATGAATGCGTGGCGATTTGCGTACGCGGAGATGTCGATTACGTCGCCGAATTTCTGCGCCACCGATTTGAGGGCAAGCGCCGCCTCGTACGGCGGCCCACGCGGCGGCTTGTTGTCTAAGTCCCATAATACGACGACTTTCTTCGGTTTAGCAGTGTATACGCCTCCTCTGGTTCGCACCATGTCGATTTCCTGGTTGGATGTGCAGGATTTTATGGGGCGCCATCGATGGGGTTTGCGATTGGATTGAGTTAGGGGTTTGTTGAAATTGGGGGTTTTGGGGTTGTGGTGGTGGGGAGTGAAGGCGAAGAATGGGGATTGGGGTTTAAGGAGGAGGTGTTGGATGGGATTTAGGGTAATCGCCATTTTTGAAGGAGCTTGATTTTAGGAGAGGGAATCGATCTTCCATTTTTTCATTTTGGTTTCATCCTTTTTCAGGATTTTTATCTGGGCAAAAAGTTGAAGATATTTGGATCATGTGTAATGCATTTGTTATCCAACAAAAGATAAACTATTTTTCCTTTTCGGGAAATTATGAATACATTAAATAAAATTAATTTCCCCTTATTTAAACATTCAACTTAGAATGAAATTCGACAAAATAAATTCCTTTTCGAAAAACATAAAAAGCTTAGAATTAAAAGATTATAAATCTAAATCTTATAAAATTTGGATTACATAATTGTTATAAAGTCTGTATACACCACATTTTAGTAAAAAATAGGAGTAAACTAAATGCACTTAATTTGTCTGATTCCAAAAAAAAAAAAAACACACTTAAATTGTGCAATGTGTTTTGTCACTTGTGAACAAAAACCTACTCGTTTAATGTAACATTCAATTTTATTGACAACAAATTGCGAAAATAAAATTCATTTGTTACATTTTTTAGGATTGGACTTTTGAATTTTAGTGAACATATATTGAACTTTTAAATTAAACGGGGACAAATTCATGTCAAATATAATATATACAGTCCAAACTAGGGGTGAAAACGGATCGAATATTTTTCGATCGATCCGGAGCCGAACCCGATCGGTATCGAATTCGATATAAAAAATTAGTATCCGGACGGATACGGATAGTTGACTTCGGATTTGGAATCGGATTCGGAATACGTAATATCCGACCGTATTCGAGTTTTTCCATATTTTATCGGATATTATCCGGATTTCTTAATTTTTTTTTAAAAAAAATTAAAAAAAATTAATTTTTTTTAATTTTTTTTTTTTATCGGACAAAGTTAGTTGTTAGTAGTTAGTACACCAAGCACTCAAATACTCCACGAAATCACCAGTCCACCTTATAACTCCTATAATTCCAAATTAGTTCCCAAAGGGAATCGAACCTGAGTCTTCCATTCAAATGAGGAACCCAGTGGTCAGGTGGGTTAAGCCCCTTGTTTATATTTTATATTAATATATATATATATAAATATATATATAATATAATATTAGTACTTTATACTTATACTTATGTAGGTGTTATGTTGTGCTGAAGTGGTGATGGTTACGAAGGATATAACTTTTAATTTTATATTATTAGCAGTAGATATAATTTTTATAATTTGCATTAGAACTTCTATGAAATATTGCATAGGTAGTTTTTTTTTTATGTGTTTCAATCATATTTTGATGATTTTCGTTTGAAATATATTCTCCGATTATAGTTATTCGAATCCGGCCCGAATTCGTCCTATTTCCGTCCCGTATTCATATACCGAATATTCCGAATTCGTATTCGACTCCGAATTCGAGAAAAAAATATAGTTTAAGATACGATATAAGCACTATCCATCCGTATCCGATCCGTTTTCACCCCTAGTCAAAACTTTGAATTATACCCAAATTTCTCGAAATAGTCCAATTTGTGTATACAATCATTTCTCGATTGTGAAGAAAGGCAAATATGTCTGTCACAAAAAAAAAAAAAAAAAAAAAAGGCCAAATATGAGAAAAAAAAAAAAATTCATCGAAAAAAAAAAAGAAATGAACTTTTCAAAGTGTAAAGAGCCCAATTCGCAAGATTGGGCCTCTGAACTCTTAACTTTCAGTTTTTTTTTTTAATTATTCCAACTTTGAATTTTACTCACTTTTGGGGTCGACGGACATTTATCCAGAAACATATAAGACGCAAACAAATTTATATAGTTGCTCTAATTTATTGCACTAAGAGTGTGTATTGAAGCACTTAGGCTCCATTTGGATAGATGATTTGGAAATTAATGAATTTCACACATAAATTATACTCTCAAATGAATTTATAAATACTTAGATGTGAGAGTTTGAGAAGATGATGAAGGGGGAGAGGAGGAAGGAGTAGAGATGAGAGGATTTCACAAATGACTAGGTTTTGATTAGGATTTGAAATTCCTCCATTTTAAACTAACTTCTCAAATCTAAGTATTTATAAATTCATTGGAGAGTGATGATTTGTGTGTGAAATTCATGGATTTCAAATCCATCCATCCAAATGGAGCCTAAAGGTATGTTTTGAAACCCTTAAAACAACTTCCAGAAGCACTTATTTTCAAAGCTCCCTTTCACAGTTTTTGAAAATAAGTGCTTTTGAAAGTTATTTTAAGGGTGTGTTTGCAAACAATAGTGCTTCTCTTTAAGTGCTTAAAATTGATTTTTATAGTACAATTAAAAATGGGTAGTGTTTTAAAATAAAGTACTTTTAATCGTTTTTTCTTAAAATAGAGTATTTGCAAATAAAGCACTTTTTCTGTAACTTTACAAAAATACCCTCATGTATTTCACATTTTTTTTGAAAAATTATTAGAATAGATGAGGACAAAGTTGTAATAATTTTAATAAAGTAAACAAAATCAGAATTAAGCAGTTAGAAGCTGGTACCATGCAGCTTTGAAGAAATCACTTTTAAATGCTTAATTTAAGTTGTTTGTTGAGTTTAAAAATACTCCAAAAGTGCTTTTATTTAAAAAATAAGTGCTTTAAAGTTATAACTTGTGTTTGCAAACACTCACTAAGTGTTTCAAAAAACACTTTTTAAGATGTTTTTAAACTTTTAAAATGTGTTTAAAAACTTAAAATTCCCTCTTTCAAAAGCGAGCCTTCCGTAAGACTTATTTTCAAAAGCTGTGAGAGAGAGTATTAAAAATAAATATTTCTAAAAGCTGTTTTAAATATTTCAAAATACACCCCAAAAGTGTAAAGCTATGTTTTGAGTTGGTCCTCATCTAGAAAAAGTATGTGTAAATATTTGAAGATTGAATATGTGCTCTAATTTTGTTGTCACGAGTATGCTAAAGATATACCTAAACAATGAAAATGAAGTATATTTTTTTTATAGAAAAATAGTTTTTAATAAATATAAAGTGAACTTTTAAAAAATTTCAATTCTCAAGATTATCCCAATAAACCATTTTTTTTAAATACTTTACGAGGGTGATCAATGACTATGATACAATTGAGCTGGACAAAGGCTCTAATTTTTTATTTTGCTTTTTTTGTCCCTTTCTTGTCAACGCCTTAAAGAAAATTTTCCATGTGTCTTTTATACTTTTAACTTTTCTTTTTGCCCCCTTCTTGTTTTAAGAATTGGCCTTTTGCCCATAGCCTTGCTATATACTTTCGCAAAAGCTATTTCCTTTGCATATCAAACCATAATTTACGCAAATTTTCGTATTTATTAGATTTCCATAATTTCTAGGCATAATTGGATAATGATCCCATGTACGATGATGTGAAGGAGTCAAATTTTGTTTTAATAGTTCGAATGACAGATGGCCAGTTTACTACTCAGATTATTTGTACTTAAGTTTATTTTATGCATTATCTCAAGATAAATTATATTCTGATTATAGCTTGTCGTGACCATTCTCAAATTATCTAAGATAATATGCTGCAGTTGGAATAAGCTCAAATTATTATTTTAATTACAGACTTTTCATTTTTTAACAATATTAATTTGCGCTCAAAAAGAAAAAACAATATTAATTTAACACTATCTGTTTTTAAATTAAAATGATACTTATATTTTCAATTTGTGTTTAGAATTATTCACCATTTAAATTTACGACAATACGCGTCCAATGTTGATGGTATGAATCCACACCATCGGTGAACAATGCAAAAGGGAAAGATTCAAATGATCAAATTAATCAGTCAAATATCTTTTCCCTTTTTTTTTTGAAAAGAATATCTTTTCCCTTTTAAACAATCAATTAAATGGTCTTTGGGCCATTTTTTCACCATTTCTTCCAACGTTATCATTCTTTAACTTTAAAAAAATATTTTTAATTTTTTATAGTAAGCTAAAACTATGAAAAAAAAAAAAATTCAATAATTAAGTATACCCCTTCTTAATTTTATTTAAAAAAAAAAAAAACATCATTTATTTGTAAACAGATTGAGTATTTTTTGTCAACAAATACATACCTATAAATATAGTCTAATAAGTTCAAATGTATCTTTGTCTTTCCTTTTCTAAATTGCAAAATCACAAATAAATTTAAGATATGTATCAACAAATATATATTACAAAATCTCATTCCTGATTCTGTATATTGTCTAAATTATATTTTAGTTCTGAAAAATTATAGGAATTGATTTTAGTCCAGTATATTTCCAAAATTCTACGTTTAAGTCCTAATAACTATTAATGATTGTAATCCTTCCAATGAATTCTCTTGTCCTCCGGGTTACCCCCACTAAAACCTAGCACACATCGACTCGATTTCCCCACAAAGTGAAGTAGGAATCCTGAAGCACGACATAACATAGGTAGGAATAGCTTGGATAACGGATTTAATGAGAATCTCACGCCCTCCTTCCGAGAAAAACTTATTTCTCCAACAGCCCAGCTTTTTTGAGACTTTATCTCTTAAGTAACCGAACTGCAATCTTTTGCTATGTGTTGAAAAAGTAGGAAGCCCTAGATACAGTTCATGGCCTTGACAAATCTGAATCTGGAGGCTAGCTTTTACAAGATCGATATTGGCCTGAGGGGTATTCTTGCTAAAAGTAATGACCGACTTGTCGAAGTTGATCAACTGGCCAGAGGCTCTTTCGTAATCCTTCAGACATTTCTTGACCGTCTGAACATTCTCTTTGTTAGCTTTGAAGAAAATCAGGCTATCATCGGCGAAGAAGAGATGAGTGACAATCGGGCTTTCTCTGGCGATCCGGATACCCGTGATATTTCCATCTGCAGCCTTGGCATTGATGGCTGAGGAAAGTCCTTGAGCAACAACAACAAAAAGGAAAGGAGATAGGGGGTCCCCTTGACGAAGTCCCCTGGATGGGATGACTCTTCCAGATATGTTGTTGTTGACTCGGAAAGAATAAGAGGGGGTTGTGACACATTCCATAATTAATTTAACCCATTTGGAGTCAAAGCCCATTCGAAGCATAACATTTTCTAAATAGGTCCATTCGACTCTATCGTAAGCCTTACTCATATCCAATTTAAGAGAAGCAAAACCCTGTTTACTCTTGTTGTTTCTAAGCCAATGCATACATTCGTAGCCAAGAACAATGTTATCCGAGATCAGCCGACCCGGAATGAAGGCACTTTGATTGGGGTCGATAAGTGATCCCAGGACAATTCAGAATCGATTAGTGATAGTTCTGGCCACGATCTTATAGGAGACATTGCAAAGACTAATCGGGCAATAGTCTTTCAATGTTTTTGGATTTTTGATTTTAGGGATAAGAGTAATATTGGTAGGATTTTGGTTTTTCAGCCCCTGTGCTCCGTTTAGAATCCGGAGACATTCCACCGTGATATCATCCCCGATTTCTGCCCAGGAATTTTGGAAAAAGAGGGTTGTAAAGTCGTCCGGACCAGAGGCTTTCGAGGGGTTTAGATCGAAAAGAGCTTTCCTAACTTCCTCTCCTGAGAAGGGTTTTGTCAGGAATCTGTTCATATCTTCCGTAACAGCAGGATTGATACAGTTGGTGATTACAGAGATAACCTCGTCAGAAGGAATCTGAGAGTTGAATAAATTGTTATAATAACCTTCAATAGTTTTCTCAATATTCTTTTGATCGGTTTGAGGTATACCCTCATCGTTGAGAATTGCCGAAATCCAGTTTTTCTTTTTCCTTTCCGAGGCCGTCTTATGGAAGAAAGAAGTATTTATGTCTCCTGAATTGAGCCAGTTAACTCTGGATCGTTGTTTCCAATGGATTTCCTCTTGGGAAAGGAGTTTCTCCAGTTTACACTCGATGGAATGAATATTTTTTCGATCAAAATTGCGATTCTCAGAATTCAAGCGTTTATTAAGAAGGGCACGAGTTTTCTTAATTTGTCTTCCCAGATTTCCCAGGGAACTCTTCGACCACATTTTAAGGGACTCGGCCACTTCTTGTAGTCTTTTTCCCAGAACAGTCTTATTTGTCGATTTCTTCCAACTTGTAGACACAATGCCCTTAAATTCCTCTTAATAGAGTCATTTGTGTTCGAATTTAAAAGAGGAATGGGCATGAGAAGGTGTTGTTTGCTGATTGCATCGTAATTTAAGAAGTATAGGTCGGTGGTCCGAACCATAGAAGGCAAGATTCACGGACAAAGCGTCCGGAAAAGTGGAAAACCACGAGCTGTTTGCCGCAAAACGGTCCAGCCGGGCCAAAATGTTATTAACACCCGATCTCATATTATTCCATGTGAACTTGGGGCCCTTTGCTTTTAAGTCGTGCAGGTCTACTTGTAGAAGACCCATTTGAAAGGCATTCATATGATTAAAAGAACGAATATTGCCTTCTTGTTTTTCTTTATCTAACAGAATTTCATTGAAATCCCCTCCTACAATCCAATTTTCCGTGGGATTAGTATGTGTTCTAGAAATTTTTTCAAGCAATTCCCATGAAAGGTATCGAAGATTATGGTTAGGGTTTCCATAGAAACCCGTAAAGTACCATCTATTGTTTTCAAAAGTAATCGAACAATCAATATGACCTTGCTTTCAAAATTCTTATTCCAAAAAGAGCAAGACCACCACTCTTGCCAATCGGTTCAACACAAAAACAACCATGAAACTTAAGGCTAGTACGCAATTTAGAAATACCAAAAACTTTACTCGAAATAAACAACTTAAATTAGGGGATAAACAAGGATATGCAACTCATGGCTTGATGCCCGGAGTTGAGCCACAGGCATTCCAACAACCTCATGGCCGAAACAATCCCAAATCCCGGCTTAAAATATCGATAAAAAAAAAAAAAACAGAACCAACATCCCCTCTCTGAGGGTAGACAGATATCATAGAGTTCCAAGATACGGAATTCTTGTTATCAATCCCATCGAAAACACTCCAAGCATAAATATAATCACTACCCACAATGCACCAACTCCCATACATGGATATCAACACATTGCACACACGCACATCAGAAGCATCATGAGTTTTTGAAAATAAACCGTGAATTTGCATCCCCTGTTTCAGCCTTGAGCCCCCAATCTCTGATAAGCCCTCAGAGCACTCCCGAGTGCATAATGATTGGGAATAAATCATATAGCCACCATTCTTCCAAATGCAGCTAATGCATCTTTAGGCATTTCGTTTTGAGTGTATCCAGTAATCAAACACGCCCACATCACCAAATTTCTTTCAGGCATTTCGTCGAACATGTTATGAGTAGATACCAAATCTCCACTCCGTGTATATACATTAATGAGAGTATTGCCCGTGACGACAAAGGTCGGGGCCTCTTCCTTCTTCTGCTTCTTACTTCGGGGCTGGACCATGCCGAGGGAGCCTGTGAAAATGAAGAAAGAGAATAGAATTTTGCCAACAAACGAGGGGGGGTTTGGTGGAGAGAACCCGAGTGTAAGTATAATGGATGTGAAAACAGGGAATGTTTGTTGTGCTGGGGCGTGAGGATGCGCTGGGCAATCTATGGTGTAGGCAGCCATAAATGCCATTGCATGGGAACGAGAAACGTAGCCCCGGAGGAGGCACCATTTCTCGGTCTTGCCCTTAAAAAAGAATGCTGCGGGGCAAAAAAAAAGCAGAAGCGGTAATGATTTGGATCAAATAAGCGGATTGCTAAGCGGTAAATAAATAATCGAACAAATCGTATGCGTTGGGAGAGCACGAGGTGCAGAAAATCTCAAGCACTCCAAACCAAAGAAGGAGGGAGGGATGGGCTTTAGAGACTTGGTCACCTTCAACATGGCACTCCTTGCAAAACAAATCTGGAGAATCATTCTTTACCCGGACTCCCTGGTTGTCAAAGTCTTAAAAGCTAGATATTTCAAACAAACTGACATTATGGAGGCCACCTTAGGATCTAACCCCTCCTATATTTGGCGCTCGATAATGTGGAGCAAACCTATTATTTTCGAGGGCCTCTTTTGGAAAATTCATGACCGAAATAAGGTACAGGTGAGAAAAGATTGTTGGATACCAAATCTCACTTCTGGAAAGATCACCTCTTGTACCACCTACGACAACAACATCAGAGTTCATGAGCTCATTTCGACTTCTCATGAGTGGGACCATTCTAAACTCAATAAACTTTTTCTCAATTACGAGGCAGAAGCTATTAAAAAAATTCATATCGATCACCAGTGCCTCTCCGATTCCCGCTTATGGCGCTACTCCAAAAAGGATCTTTATCTTTGTTAAATCACCATCGAACGCCACCCAACTTCCTCCATTACCGACAACAGAGACACTGCTTCGTCAAGTATGTCTCCTACCTTTTGGTCCAGGATCTGGAATCTCTATATCCCCCCCAAAGTCAGAATCTTCCTTTGGAAAACAACCCAAAATGCAATTGCAAACCGGTTAACCTCGCAGCCAAGATCACGCCCCGTGTCACCCCAAAGTCGTCATTTGTGGACACCCTAATGCCAATACTAATCATGTCCTTTTCTTTTGTCAGGGAGTAAAAGGAGCTTGGAACAAAACAAAATGGTGGCCTTTTATAAAGAAAGCAAGGGGAGTCTCAAATGATAGTATGGTCATTCACCTAATTCTTACCATGGAGAATTCCGAACTGGAGGAAGTTGCTACTAAGATTTGGGGAGTCTGGAAAGAGAGATGCGACACCCTACACTCTAAAGACGGAACCCACCTAGGACAAAAAATTCAAGCCAACTGGACCGAGGCCTACCTGGAGCAATTCCACTACGAAAAGACCAAACTCACTGTGGGAAACACTACTCTTCCCAACTCCGCTTCGTCTTATCGCACCAAGCTTTTTCAAGATAACTATATTATGAAGGTAGATGCGGCCTACAAAGAGTCATCCAAGGCCTTTGCAGTTGGCTTGTTCATTTATGACAAAGATAGAAAACCCTTTGCAGCCGGATGTCATAACATTAATCCTCCGGGATCTGTGCTTGCTGCTGAAATCATAGCCATCATGCATGGACGGAATATCTTATTGGAACACTATCTCTCGGGAGACTATCACGATCCTTTCTGACTCAAAAGAAGCTACAAGTGCCATCTCCATTGACGAACCCTTTAAAGGATATGAAGAAAGTCTAATCCTTGCGGCCCGGAAATTAATTCGGAACTCCTCAGTGTCGGGAGTTCGATATTGCCCACGCAAACACAACACCGAAGCTCATAACCTGGCTAAGATCGCTATTAAATCTCTCATCCCTCAAGCTTGGGTTGGAGATGATATTCCTCGACATATTATGTCTTTCGCTCAGGAGCATCAATCTGTTTAGTGCTTATGATTTGAGCCCTCAAAAAAAAAAAAAACTATTAATGATTGTACGTAATCAGATAACTAATTATTGTTACTGACATACATGATATTAATTTCCATTATTATCTTTAGTTCTTGTAGTTCACTTGGAAAAGTTTTAGAGGTGAGATCTCGAGAATTAACGAAGATGTTAATTTGAAAATATTGATTGATTTGATAATTTTTTAAATTCCCGAATTTGCTCATTAGTGTTCCTCTTCCTAATTCATGTTGAATTAGGGATTAATTGTATCATTCTTTTCTTTGTGTGATTCCGCTGCACTACATCGGTGTGATTAGTTGATGTTGACAATATTTAATTATAATTTATTTAATACAATAAAAAAAATAAAGAAGAATTATTTCAGAAATTTATAATATAAAGTTGTTAAATTTGAAAATTGTTTTTAATATAAAAGTTTAAATATATATATATATATATATATATATATGTAAATATTACAAAAATTATTTAAAAAATACTAAAAATATGTGAATCATTTTGGAATGAACGTGTCATGAGTCATGACGCCTTGTTTAGCGCATAACATGGATTCACCCCTTTATATCCCAACCAAACGTGACCTATACAAACAATTGAAACATGATTGAAACCCTAACAACTAAGAATGAGTAATGACGTTCTAAACTTTATAAAATTCATGTCATGAGAATTGCGTTACTCTTAGGCCACGTTGGGATAGCATGCCCCACCCCGTTCCCCGCGGGGCCCCAAAATTTTTTAATTTAAATTAACATATATATATAATTATATATACATATATATAATTAAAATAATATATTTTAAAATTATAAATATTGAAATTATAGTTTACTAATATATATAATATTGAAATTATTTACTCATGTTGGGATATTTTAGTTTTGATGAATTATGCCAAAACATTATCAACTTGTGTTATTGAAGCTAATTTACAGAGAACAAGTTGAGGGGGAACGAAAGAACAAATTGAGGGGGAACTCACGAAATCAGACGTAGATGATCGAGATCAGATGAGTTAGATGAGTTGAGTTAACTGATGAGCATGCAAAATCGGAAGAGCGCAAAGCCGATCGAAAAAAACCCGACGGTAAGATCGAAGAGAAGGTTGCGGATCGGAAGAGGAGCGGATGAGATTGATCGAGATCAGACGTGATCGAGATCAGATATGAAGATGAGCAGACGATCAAGATCAGACGTGATTGAGATCAGATGTGCTAAACTGATATGCTAAACCTAATGTAATTGACTGATGCTATCCGGAGATATTGATCTCGAAGAAGTGTTAATCGGATCGGTGAATTTTGTCGAGATCGGACAAAGAAGAAATCGGATGCTTTGAGTCAAAGTGACATGAAGGTCGGGATGTACGAATTCAGAGAATCGAACTTCGGTCGGCTGAGTGTCGGTATGCTGATCGAGACAAGGTCCATTGAAGAGAAGTCTGGTTGAATCAAGTATCCGAGGCTCGGATAAACTGAGGCTCGGATGAGAAATCTGAGACTCGGATAAACTCAAGACTCGGATAGAATCCCGAGACTCGGTCTGTCTCTCAAGACACGGGACTCAGAGAATCTGAATGATTCCAAGGCGAGGAAAATCGAGGAATATAGCCGTTAGAATCACCGACGTGGACTAATGAGAGGAAGACAACCAAACCGACTGAAGAAGGCATTGTATTTACAAGAATAGTATGGATTTGAATGTGATTCTCTCCAACGGTAACATTCAAATCCACACTATAAATACAAGGTCTTTTCATCATTCTAGTGTGTGGATCGTGGAGATTATAGACGAGATGCTACAGAGTCAAAGAGAGTTATACCCAAAGCATTCCCACCATAGAACACAAGTCTGTAGATATACAAATATGTTCAAGAGTGTTCTAGAACTCAATCTAAGCAACCCACGATGTATCCTAAGCTTAGAGAGATTTTCCCAACCTTAGCATTGAGGTTAAACAAATGTAAGGAAAAATCTCAACCTAGTTGGAAACCAAACAAACCTTACCCAAATCAGTCGGTTAAGTTTGTAGGTGAGTGTGAACTCGGTAAACATCTAGCAATCCCGAAAGGGAGGGTAGGCAATCCCGAGTGAGGGTGATAAGTCCCGAGGCGAACCCGAGAGGGTGATAAGTCCAGTTTGAGTGAGAACTCGTTAAATATCTAGAGGCGAGCCCGAGAGGGTGATAAGTCCAGTTGGAAGGAATTTTCCTAGGAACAGGGAGAGTGGATGTAGGAGCTTGAGTCTCCGAACCACTATACATTGTTGTGTTCTTTACTGCTTTACGTTCTTATCTTGTCATATGCATTCGATTATAAGCAAAACACAACACATGAGCTTAAAACACAAAAATCTGGAATCACCATTCCTTCACCCCTGTTTTTATATGCATTTCATGATTATTCCGCATTTCATGGGTTTTCCACCGGGCCTATCAAGTGGTATCAGAGCAGGAGTTCAAAAGATCACTTTTAAAGTGATCACCTGAACTGATCTTTTTAAAAGAAAATCTATTTCTTTAAAAATGCATATATCTTAATGTTTTGGCGTCATTATCAAAAAGGGGGAAATTGTTGGGGATATTTTAGTTTTGATGAATTATGCCAAAACATTATCAACTTGTGTTATTGAAGTTAATTTACAGAGAACAAGTTGAGGGGGAACGAAAGAACAAATTGAGGGGAACTCACTTAAATCGACGTAGATGATCGAGATCGGACGAGGTCATAGAGATTTAGACCGATCGAGATCGGATGAAGTTAGATGAGTTCGAAGTTAATCGATGAGTTGTGCAAAATCGGAAGAGCGCATAAGCCGATCGAAAGAAGAAAACCGTAAGATCGGAGAGAAGGTTGCAGATCGTAAGAAGAGGAGGCGGATGGGGATCGAGATCGGACGAGATCGAGATCGGATATGAAGATGAAGATGGACGATCAAGATCGACGTGATTGAGATCGGATGTGCTAAACCGATATGCTAAACCTAATGTCTTCGACGATGCTATCCGGAGATATTGATCTCGAAGAAGTGTTGATCGATCGGTCGAAGCCGATCGATCGTGCAAAGAAGAAATCGATATATCTCGAGTCAAAGTGACTGAAGGTCGATGATCCGACGAAGAGAATCGAACTCGGTCCACTCGAGTGTCAAGATGCCCGATCGATAAGGTCCGCCAAGAGAAGTCTGGCTGAATCAAGTATCCCGAGGCTCGGATAAACCCGAGGCTCGGATGAGAAATCTGAGACTCAGATAAACTCAAGACTCGGATAGAATCCTCGAGACTCGATCGTCTCAAGACACTGGGACTCGAGAGAATCTGAATGATTCAAGGCGAGGAATCTGAGGAATATAGCCGTTATAATCGGCCGACGTGGACTAACGAGAGGAAGACAACCAGCTGAAGAAGGTCATTGTACTTACAAGAATAGTATATGGATTTGAAAACCCATTTCTCCAAGCAAAAACATTCAAATCCACATATAAAAACAAGGTCTTTCAGTGATTTCAATTTTTTTGCGTGGAGATTAAGAGCGATGTGTGTTTTGCTTATAGTCAAATGCATATGACAAGTAATAACATTCCCACCAAAGAACACATAATTTTATAGTGGTTCGGACAAATATGCCCACAGAGTGTCTTCCCTTCATCTAAGCACCAACTAAACCAACTTAACTTAGAGAGATTTTCACCCCTCACGGGATTGCCGATAGATGTTTAAACAAATGTTAAGGGAAAACTCAAACGGGACTTATCACCAAACACGGGATTACCTACCCTCCCTTCGGTTCGGTTTGCTAGATGTTTTCCGTAAGTTCACATCTCAAACGGGACTTATCAATCCCTGAGGGTGATAAGTCGACCCGAACCTTTTTCGGATTGATAAGTAGATGTTTATCGAGTTCGTTAAATACCTACAAACTTATCCTATCAAGGGTGATTTTGGGTAAGGTTTGTTTTGTTTCAACTAGGGTGAGATTTTCCCTTACATTTGAACCACTATCAATGTTAAGGATGGGAAAATCTTTTATCTTAGGATATGGCATTCGATTATAATACAAAACACAACACTCTTGGCTTAAAAATTTGGATATGGAATCACCATTGTTCTTGAATGGAGTTTTGAATATTTGGATTTTAATTTCATGGGTTTTGGATCCTCCATTGTGGTCTTTTTGAAGATAGTTCAATGTATTTTAAAGTGATGGATTTGAATTTTAAAAGAAAAAGAGTAATATTCAAATCCATACATATATCTTAATTTTTTTTCATTATCAAAAAAGGGAAATTGTGGGGATATTTTAGTTTTATATCACATCCATATATGTTGTTATCTTGTTATTGATTAATTTACAGAGAACAAGTTGAGGGGGAACGAAAAGAACAAATTGAGGGGATCGATCAAATCGAGGGCGTAGATGATCATCGTTCATTGCTTACGGGTCAGTATTTACGACCGATCGTCGATGAAATTAGATGAGATTTCCGGAGATTTTGATGAAATGAAAATCTTTGTTCATCGATCTTTGAAATCCTTGTTCATCGATCTTTGAAATCACTTCATTATCGATTCTTGAAATCATTGTTCAGATGAGATGATCAAATCCGGACGTGATTCATCCGGATGTGATTTTTCTAAACCTTATCTTGACTCGATTATCCGGAGATATTGATCTTTGTTTCATCGGATCGATCGATCGATCGCAAAGAAGAAATCGCTCAGTCAAAAGCGATCGGAAGGTCTGATCATCGATTGAGAGAAGCCCGAACTCGGTCGGCTCACTTCTGATGTCGGTTCTTCTGATGTCATTTCTGATAAAAAAATCTGAAAAGCGTATCCGGAGGTCGGTTAAACGAGCCCGGATTAGAAATCGAACTCATCCTTCTCATCCGATCTTGATCGGCCTAATCACGAGACCTCGTCGATCTCGATCATCTTGGGACTAGCGAATTTCATGAGTTTCCCCAACTTGTTCCGAGGAATATCAACTTGTTATCGGTAAATTGGACTTCAAAATACACAAGTTGATAATGAAGCATAATTAATCAAAACTAAAATAAGAACAAGTATGGATTTGAATGTGATTCTCTCCAACGGTAACATTCAAATCCACACTATAAATACAAGGTCTTTCATCATTCTAGTGTGTGGATGCATGGAGATTATAAAGACGAGATGCTTCTGAGCCAAAGAGAGTTATACCCAAAGCATTCCCACCATAGAACACAAGTCGTAGATATACAAATATGTTCAAGAGTGTTCTAGAACCCAATCTAAGCAACCCACGATGTATCCTAGCTTAGAGAGATTTTTCCCAACCTTAACATTGAGGCTAAACAAATGTAAGGGAAAATCTCAACCTAGTTGAAAACAAACAAACCTTACCCAAAATCGGTTAAGTTTGTAGGTGAGTGTGAACTCGGTAAACATCTAGCAATCCGAAAGGGAGGGTAGGCAATCCCGAGTGAGGGTGATAAGTCCCGAGGCGAACCCGAGAGGGTGATAAGTCCGATTTGAGTGAGAACTCGTTAAATATCTAGGCGAGCGAGAGGGTGATAAGTCCGGTTGGAAGGAATTTCCCAGAAGCAGGGAGAGTGGATGTAGGAGCTTGAGTCTCCGAACCACTATACATTGTTGTTTTTTTTCTCGCTTTACGTTCTTATCTTTGTCATATGCATTCGATTATAAGCAAAAACACAACACATGAGCTTAAAACGCAAAAATCTGGAATCACCATTCCTTCACCCCTGTTTTTATATGCATTTCATGATTATTCCGCATTTCATGGGTTTTCCACCGGGACTATCAACTCCCTCCGTCTCAAAGAAACGTGCACGTTTACTGTTTTCACGTGTTTTTACGAGCGAATTTTTTATTAATATTTGAAATGATAAAATAATTTTAAAGATGCATGCAATAGATGAGAGGTAACCAAACTAACGTATCAACTAACGCAACCAAACTGCATAATCTCAAAGTAGATTTTGTTGTCTTCTTCACTTCAACAATACTAGAGCATATAACTGATATATATATATTATATATAGTTTGTCATTGTTTCAAACTGTTGAACTTTTGTTAGATTGCACCGTGCAATGAGCGCATATAACACTTACTTAAAAAATTTTAAAATCCTCTAAATTAAATATTGGAAAGTCTTGCAATTATGATAAGGAGAAAAAGTAAGTAAAAATTAAAGGATGACTCCTTAATTATGAAACATTATCATAATTATATTTCCAAATTTCTGTCTACATGGGGGTGATTATAATCCCAACTGTCATAGACATAAAAAAAAAAACTGCCCACTCTTTTATCAAAGAAAAAAAGTGTCTTCTTCCATTGCCTTTTATTCCCCTCTCTTCTTTTGTAACAATAATTACATTGCATAGTCCCAATTTATTTCAGCAAACTCCCATCTGACTTTAGTTAATGTCTCCTCACTTTATCCAAACTAGTCTTTCATATCACCAAGAGAGACAAGTTTTAAATACAGAAATTTGCTTCTGAACCCCACCACGCCTTTTCAAAATTAGAAATGAGTCAACAAACCCCTTTTTTAATGCAAAGAATTGGAGCCGGTATTTGATTAATATATCTTGGTGATATATGTGGTTAAATTTATATTTTTTGAGAGGGACGTAAGGTCAATAAAGAAAGGTGTGTATGTGATTTCCGTCTTCAAATATGCCCACTTTCGCATTTCGTATATATTTAATATTCTCTTCGTTTCATAAATTTAGTTGGTTTTTAACTTATTATTTATTTTAAAATATTTGTGAATTTACTATTTTTTTCACATTTTTTCTTATTTTACTCGTATATTGTACCATCAATAACTCTTTAACTTGGTCTTGCACCCTCTAAATATTTTCTTCATTTTGCATTTAATTAGAAAAACGAATGTAACAAAAATTAATTAGCATCCCATATCTAGTTTTCCAATTTAAAAAAAAAAATGATATTCCCCCATCTCAATTATATAAGCAAAGAAATCTGAGAAAGATAAATCAGAGGAGCAAAATTTATATTATAATCCAATTTAATAATTGTTATAATTTTTAACATAATTAATACTCCGTTATATTAGTAAATAAATTATAATTGGAATATTTATAAAATGAAATTAAATTTATATAATTGAGATAAAGGGAGGAGATTTGTCATTTGTGAAAAAAAAATCGTGTTCGTTGATTTTATACAAAATGCCAAAATCTACAAAGTTTATGAAACTTTAGAATATTTATTACACTTTGGCATTTCGTATATATTTACTAGTATTATTCTTTTCTATTTTCCCTCTTGTCTGTGTTTTTGCCTTTGGTGCTGCCTTTCTTGAACCATTCTTAGTCCACGCCTCCATTCTTAAATTCCTCATCCTTCCTCCATTCAATTCTTCACACCAAACAACAATTTCTGCAAAAGAAAAAAGCATCACAGTAATTAAAAAAATCCGAGACATGAAAAAATGGCTGCACACATCTCTGGTAGCAGCTGCTTCAGCAATTCTGGTCCTCGTAATTCTCCTAATCCTCAAACGCTGCTTCAAGCGCAAACCGCGAAACGACGCCGTTTCGGACGCGGAGAGAAGCCCTAATTTTCAGAACGGAATCACGCGTCTCCATCAAGTCAGCCCTCACCATCTCGACCCGAGAAACAGTTCCAGCAAAAACGCGAATTACCAGCAGCTCTTTAAACGCGGCGTTTCGACCAAATCGGCGCCGGTTTTCAGTTGGGGCGATCACCCGTCGTTGATCACCGACGCCGTCGAGAACGGGTGGTCGCGATTCGCGTTCGCCGCCTTCGCGCCGTCGCCGTCCGTCAAGTCCACGAGGTCGGTGCTGGGTGCGTGCGGCGCACGTGATTCGGAAAACGACAAGGTCGTGGAAATTGGGTGGGAGGTTTGTGAAGGGTCTGCTGATTTTCTGCAGAAAATCAGATTAAATTCGAATATGATGAAATCTGCATCTGTTGTAAGGACGGTTTTGCCCCTGCCGGGGCCGAACCTTGGAAACGCGTCTTTCCCGCAAGAAGCGTATTTCGAGATCACGATTTTGGGGCTTACTGAAAATGGATTTGATCAGTTTGGGGATGGGAAGAAGAGCAAGAAATCGGGGGATAAGATTAAGCTAATTGGGGAAGATTTTAACGCCAAAAATAGCCCTGATTTGGGGGGAAAATTGAGCAATTGAAGATTGGAAAAAGTGAAAAAGATCATAAAGATGCATTGTTGTGGGTAGGATTGACAGGTGGGAGTCAACTTCCGTTGAGAATTCCAGGGAGTTTTGCAGGATCAGTTGGTTTCAATTCAAGTGGCTCTGTTTTTCTTGATGGTAAGTTTTTTTTTTTTTTTTTTCAGTTGAATTAATCTTGGGGCAACCATTTAATTAGGACCATTTTTTTGTCAAATTGAGCAATGAAGAACCTTTAATGCATCATGTATGCTAATTTGAAAATGTGAAAGACTAGTCTATGAATTAGTGGGAAGCTATATATAGGGAGGAGGGATGATTATGTTTCTTGAATTTGCATGTTTGATTTTTATGGCAGAGCAATTGAGTTGTTCCTAATGCATGAATTTCATAGACATGATATGAATATGGGAGTTGATTTTGTGAAACACATGAGTTCGTTGAAACAGAACTCAACTATAACTTTAGAAAATGCCAATTTTTTTTTTTTTTTTAACTTTGGTCTTGAAAATACACTACTTCTAGAACGTAAATGTTGGTTCACAGGGTTGATGAATATTTATGAACTTAATATTTTTTAGGCACATCCCACAATTTTACCTACTTTCAAAATTGTGTCATTCTTTTTAAAAATATATGTAAAGAATTAAGATTTCAAGAAGCTTTCATTATTGAAAAAAAAATCCAAAATCTTGATCTTGCTTCCAACTCCACACTTGACTTGGTAGGTAACATTGCACTTAAAGATGCCAACAAATACTATATCCCCGTTGACCATTATATTATTATTTTGTTCGTATTTGTTTGTAGTTAGGTTCATCTCAGCATCAAAACAAACATAACACATTTACTAAGATCCAACCTAATTATATTCCCCAAAAATTAAAAATCAATATTGCCCTGCCAACACTTATCTTGCAAAGTAACACTGGTGCACCATTCAACTAGGGCACAATTAATAATGTTAAATAAAATAATTAATATCATTTTAAAATTCACTTTAATTGCATGGTGCAGTCGGTGAGTATTTGTCATTTTGTATAACATGTTCATCTCTCCTCAGGAACTAAATTCGTTCCCAACTCCGAAAACTACGAATGGGGACGAACGGACAAGGTCGTCGGTTGTGGCTACAATCCAGGACAAAAAAAGGTTTTCTTCACAATTGATTCACAAGTAGTGCACGAAATCCATTGCAGAAAAGACGATTTTAGGTCGCCCATGTATCCAACCCTAGCAGCCAACACCGATGTCACGGTGTTGGTGAATCTCGGGCAGAGCCCATTTAAGTACGGGCCTGCAAATCTGCAACGAACACCCAACCCATGCTTCGTCGGGCCCATGACAAATTCTCCATCCTTAGGGTACGACGATAGCAGGGAGCTTTTCTCGATGGGAAGGATCGATTCCCAATGGCTGCAGAGAAGTACCACTAATGCTAGAAGCAATAATAACACAGTAAATAGTCTTAAATCTATAGAATATGATCAAGAATCTGAGGGTGATTTATTTGAAATTGTACTGGATAGCACTGGAAGATCTCCTTACACTTTTGTACATAATCAGTAGGGATATTTTAGTCGTAAATTTCACGTTCAGGGGTAAAAAGGGAAAGTCGCGAACAAATTATAGGGATTTTTTTTAGTTTCTATAGCCTCATAAATTCTTTTGTCAATGTGCAAATCATAAGGTTTCCTTTAATAAATTATTTTGCAATGCTGATTACATCCTAAATTTTGCAGATTTCTTGTAACATTTCGACGCAACTCGTGCAATTTTCATTAAAAAAATCTTCAATCAAGAGTACTAACACTGTTTAACATACAAACTAATAATTAATACTTTTATTTATATGAACATTTTTTTTGTGTGTGTCCTATAATCTATTAAAATAAATCAAAATTGCACCAGTAGCTTGTATACATTTTTGCAAACATATATATTCAATTCAAGATTGGCAGAGCATACGTTAAATATCATAAAAAATGTTTGATTACAAAGAAATTAAATAAACAAAGATAGGCATTAGTATCACATTACTATAAGAATTTCATAGAGCTGCACCAAACATCTATGAAACAAAAATCTCAATATAGAGCTGCACGTCGTTTCGAGAACGTGACTTGACGGCTGTTTTGTTTTTCTATTTTTTTTATCTCGATCTTTTTCCGTCCCTGCGACGGCTTTCTCACGCCCCCACTCCCACTCCCACTCGCTCTAGTCATCTCCATTTTTTATTTTTATTTTTTGAGAGTTTGAAGAATGAAAAATGAAGAGAGCGAGAGAATTAATTAATTTTGGACAAGAAGAATTCAAGAAAGTGAATTTAATTACGGTCAAGAGAGAAAAACCCTTTGTAAGATAATGAAGCTTAATTAAAGGAAATATTGCATCAATTAATGCTAAAAATCTCTCTAATTTTTTCGTCTCTTTCCTTTTCTTTTTTGGAGCAATTAATGCTAATTTGTTGAATAATCTTGTTAAGCTATCATTTCAAAAAAAAAAAAAAAGAGAGATGCAACGGAACATAACTTATATTTTTCAATTTTCTAGTAAAAAATAACAACTAATATTTTTCAATAAAAACAACTAATACTCTTTACTATTAATACTAAGACATTAATACTTGATTTATAAATCAATTTATACCATATTAAAATATGCTTAAATTGTACTTGGTGTTGGTGTTGTCTGTATTCGTCAGGAAAGATTATGAGATAGGTGACAGGTCTCAGTTTAAATTGTAACAATTTATTTGTCATAACGAAGTATGTTTAGCATAATGGGTCACCTCACTTAAGTTTTTGTGTATTAATTCATGTTTAATATGAACATAGCATATATATATATACACCCGAGAGCATCAATTTATCAAGAAGTTTGAATTAAAAGATATTACAATAATTTTTTAATTTACTATACACTCGATATAAACGTTTATTTATCATTCAAAAAAGAAACTCAAAAATAAATACAAAGAATTTCCTTTACACTGCAGATATAATACATAACTTATAACATTGTTTATTTAAATATAATTATATATTTACTAGATTTTAGATTATAATAAGTGAGTGATGCATATTAATTTGTGGAATTCCGAATTCATTCGTGGACGATCCCGTTCTCAATGGGCCTCTAGTAATTTTAGCCCAGTTTAGTTCTAAATCCTAATGGGACTCCTTTTTTCAATCTTAATTCATTTTTAATGTGTAATATAGCAAATTAATTCTTTTATTTTAAGCAAAAGGTATAATTCATAACTTAATGTAAACAAGAACACGGAATTATCGGATGTCCAACCAAAACCACCGGTAGAGTCAAATGAAGCACATAGTCAAAAAAAAAATCTTAATGAAATGTCAAGTCCAATCTCATAATTAGGGAATTCCCTAATCAAGTCATTCCTTCCATAAAACAAACATCACACATACATTAATTTCATGCAAGATTTTATAGATTTGGCAATCAAATATGGGAATTCGGATTTTCCTTAAAAGAATTTGTGTGTTTTTCTTGTGAGTTGGTATGCTGTGAAACATGTTTACTGTGAAACTGGTTTTTTTTATAGACATACTCTTTAGTAATATAAGTCACACCCTTCAGTTATCACTACGACACTCTTTGATATAATATAAGTCACACTCTTCACTTTTATGAGTAATACTCTTTATAGTAAAACGTCACACCCTTTACAGTAAAAAGTCAAACTCTTTAGTAATAAAAGTCAAAATTCTTAACCAGTTTCACCGTAAAACATGTTCACACTATACTTTGCCTTTTCTTGTACAAATTTCTTAGTCTTTAATAAGGGTGAGAATAGGTCGAGCCGAGCTAGGCTTCACATAAAAAAGTCTAGGCCTGGTATTTAATCTTGGGCTCAAGCCTGACTTGTTATATATCATAGGCTTTTTAAAAAGCGAAGGCTGACCTTTTTATTAAATAGGTCTGGCCTAAAAACCTTTTAAAAACCTATATAAAAGATATACTTTTTACACCTTTATTATGGCTACTATTCATTGTAAAAATTCAAAATCGCACCTATAAAAATTTTAAGTGTACAAATAACAATACTAAGTGTTTCATCAAATCACCAAACACAATAACAAAATTATTATAAAAGTGAATAGTTGCTAAAATATTTAAAGCATTATAAAAGTTAATAATTACAGTGTTGTGTTATTTGTATTTGCTAGATATATACTAATACTAGTTATTAGTATTAAATATTGTCTATGTTATTAATATATTATTTATAATTATATAATTTATATATATATAGTTAAATAGGTCGACCTGTTGGACTTAAAAAACCTATGAAAAAGCTCAAGTCTGACATATTTAAGTAAATAGGCTTTTTTACAAAATGCTTGAGTCTGACTTGATTATTAAACGAATCGAGCCGAGCTTTAGTTGCCGAGTTCGCAGGTTCCCTATTGGGTAGCCTGACCTATTCCTACCCCTAGTCTTCGAGCCATAGTTTTTTTTTTTATACAAGGTCTTTGAACAATAATTAAGTTATCTTTTGTATAAGCTTATTTTAAGTACTTTGAACAATTTAATAAATGTTGGTTTGAAGATATGTAAATTGAATAGTATGATTGCTCTAAAGTTCATGAGGTGACGTTAATTTATTTTTTCTTTCTGAGGGACATGAGGTGATCTTATGATAAAGTAATTGAACAAACTTTTTTTTACACTTTTAAAGCAATTGAATATACTTGAATATTAAGCATATGCTTTAACATATTGTTTTTGTTCTTAACTGGATGTTTTTACATCAATATCAATATTTCAATTAATGTGAAAATATATATTCATTTACGAATGAATAACACTCTCCTGCACAGTTGCAAGGTGTGACAAGTGTATAAACAAATGATTTTATTAAACTTCTAATGTTTTTATTAAAGTACACATCAATTATATTTCACGATACATACAATGAGTACATATAAATTCTATCTTTATTTAATATATAAGAATAGATCACTTGTTGATTAATTCAACTCAATACATATACTTGAATTGCATGGTACACTTAATGCATATAAGATCATGTCAATATATAATACACACGAACATGAAGTAATTTTACGAAGTTTTGATTTTTTGGAAAATAAAATTCAAAAAATTTTTTTTTGAAACAAAAAGAACTTTTATAACTTAAATATAAAAAAATAAATATTGAGAAAATAAGTTGGAGGCTTCACCTAATAATAAAAGCTTAAAATAAATATATAAAAAGATATGAGATTCTTGAACATTTCACATACGTGTGTGTTACCCATAAGTCATAACAGATTGTAAGATCATACATATCGTGTGACCGTAACAACCAAATTTGTTTTTCCTTAATACGTCCAAAAAAATATATTACTAAAAAACGTTTTTGGATCAAGATCAGAAACGTGTTTTTCTTTGGATTTATCATCACAATTCAATTTTAAAATTAATATTATATGCAAATATATATCGATGGTTGACTTATATCACATCATTTAATCCCTTACCATTTAATTTCGATCATCACATCCAAAATGGAAAATACCGATGATAAGATCAATTACCACGACGCCAAATTCGTGAACAAAACCGGTACCCAACAAACGGTTCGGATCCCGGTGGTCCAAGACCTGGCCCGACTCAAAACCCTGCCCGCGAATTTCATCCGAAACCCGGTCGCCGCCAGCCCGGTTCCTCCCTATACCCGGTTCGAGCCAATAGACATGGGTCGACTCCGGTCGGAGTCGGATCGGATCGTGGAGCTCCGGAAACTGGGGCGGGCTTGTGCGGAGTGGGGCATGTTCGTGATCCAAAACCACGGGTTGGATCCGCGGGTGGTGGATGACGTGGCAGAAGTGGTGGGCGGGTTCTTTGAGTTGCCGTTTGAGGAGAAAAAATCGAGTGTGGGCACGTACATGAGTACGGATAACTTGGGGTACGGCCGTAATTTTGTGAGGTCGGGAGATGAGCCGTTGGATTGGATCGATCGGTTGGCCATGAAGGCGGCTCCGGCGGGTGCAAGTGATGGACTCCGTGTTTGGCCTAATAATCCGCCCAATTTCAGGTCTGTTTTCTCTCTCTTGTTAGTAATATCTAAATTTGAAGTTTTAATTTCAACTAATTATAGTAATTTGAAAGTTTATTTTTTAAATATAGCAACGGAGTAATTATGCAAAAATTATGTGTTATTGTAGATTAGGATGATCAAAACTCTCTTAAAACATATTTAAAGTCAATTTAGTCTAATTCCATTATGTGTGAGATCAGATGTTTCAATAATGTTAAAATAAGACAAATCGATAACCATATTATTTTCAATCGGTTGTCCTGAACATGAATTCCGACTCCATTACAGTCTTGTATATATATCTTCTTCTTTTTTTACAGTATTATATATATATATTTTTCCGGGCAAATGGTGAATTGAACTTATAGCATAAGTAGCGGTGCTCTAATCACTTGAGCTATTTCACTTGTTTAGTATTGTATATATATCTAATTTACAGTTTATTTTGCGAAAAATGATAGGCCAGCTATGGAGAAATACGTGAAGGCATGTAGAGAAGTTCTGAACGAGCTACTGGAAGCCCTAGCACAAGCCATCTCGCTCGATCCACAAACATTCTCGCGATATTTTGATCCAGAAACGAGCGAGATCAACATCCGCATAAACTACTACCCGTCGTGCCCCAGGCCCGATTTGACATTGGGCCTGGTCCAGCACAGTGACGCCAGCGTCTTAACTCTATTGAACCAATTCGGATCCTCAAATGGGCTCCAAGTATTTAAAGATGGGCAGTGGGTCAATGTGCCATGGCCATGCAACACATTGCTAGTCAACTTGGGAGATTTCATTGAAATAATGAGCAACGGGAGGCTGAAGAGTTCGTGGCATCGGGCCGTGGCCCAATTGGAAATTGATCGGGCTTCTGTAGCATTGTTTTATAACCCGCCGGCCCATGTTGAGATTGGGCCTGTGGAGGATGGGGAGCCCATTAAGTATAAGAAAATTGTGTTGGAGGAATATTTCAATCAATTCTACAAGTCCAGCCCAATGGCTGAAAAAGGATTCATAAACAAGCTATAGATACAGTAGATTAATAGTTGTAAGTTGTAATTTAAAGGATTCATGACCAATAGTTGTATCTATATATATAAGCAAATCAGATGAGTCTCAACGAACTACGCAAGATGTAACTATGCAATATAGTATGTTTTAGTGATTTTAAATAAAGTATACATTTGGATGTATATGCATTAATTTATATGTGGAGAAGTTATTTATTGAGTTTCATAATATTTTTTTATTATTTATAACTTAATTAGGTAATTCATAATTATAAAATAATTTATTGATATACATAAGAAAATTGATCAAAATAAATATTTCCTAACAATAGTTTAATTACAGTTAGACCAATCCATTTTTAAAAGGACGAGTGGTATATTACTACTTCCATCAAATTGGTTCAAATTTCCAACTAGGATTTTTTAAGAAAATATCATGTTTAGGCTTGGGCCTGTATAATTTTGGGTTTTGGATTGGTCTTGGACCATGGGCTTCCACACTTCTTAGTTCTTACTCTGTCAAAATGATAAAAACTTTCCATAGAAAAATCACAAGAAAGTGATTGATTCTTTTCTTATTGATAACTCAAGGGGAAAAAAATGGTGGATTAATTATTAGAAAAGGAAAATCTGGCAAAAGTCAAAAGGAATTGCATATTTGCATGTATTGTAGAATAATTGTAGGAAAATCCTAGTTGCCTACTCACATGTTGATGAGTTGGAAGATATTCCTGGGAATTCTTTGGATTAGCTGTCTTTTTTAATTAGATAATCTTGTTTTCATTCTAAACATGTGTATTGGATCTTGTAAACTTAATTTTAGTTGCATGTACTTTTCTTTTAGTTTGTCGTTTCAATAAGTTGTACTAAATAACAATTTTGTATAGTATGATGAAATTCTGGTCTATAACATGAGTCATATTAATATAAAAAACCAAATAAACAATGGAAATCCATATTATATATATAAGAAGAAAATCCTTATTTGAATACTTGTACATAACATCATGCATCCATATATTCAACATTAATTTGATCACTTTATAAGGAAATTCAACCGGGACGGATCCAGAATTTCGTCTCAAGAGATGGGCGAAATTTTCCATCGAGTAAGAGCGGCAAAATTTTAATATCGACAATATCCTCTTTTTGTGATCATGCAATAACGTTACATAGCTAATCATGTTCTTTAAATAAAAACTTCCAAAGTTTGATGCTTGCCTGAAAAAAATAAATCTTCAGAAATGCACATGATCATGTTCATAGTGTTCTTATATATGGTACGTTATAGTCAGACCTATATATGCTTAGACCTAGTGAAAAAGGAGAGGTCCAAAAAAAATTGCAATATTGAGCTAAGACAATGGATGATGGAAGACAAAAATTAAAGTAACAAAAATAAAATTTTCTTATTGCTTTTGAGATAGAGAGAAAGCGAGAGAAACATACTTCTAAGTCTCAAACCTACACCACTTGGCCAACCCTGGAGATTTGATCAATAGGAAGAATTGAATTAGGGAGTGGGGTTGATAGTGTAAAAGCAGACGGAAAGATGGGAAAAGAAAGATAAGAATAATGTAACAAGAGAAAGGAAGTGTGGGAGCATGTTATCCAATGGAAAGAAAGATGGGATTAGGGTTTGGGGAATAAAGTAGAAAAATATGCTACAAAGTGTGATGCATTAGAAATTTGGACATGATAAAAGGTAAATGAATATTGGTTTAGTGAAGAATTTTAGTCCCACAACCATGTGGTTTTGTCCTCATCCTCTAATCTTTGATTGTCTTCATGGGTTGCTATAATTATAATTGGAATAAACATTGCATTAGAGTGGTAATTAAAAGTTTGTAACTAAACATCTCATATGCAAACCTATATATAGAAATAGTACTAGGGTTTTTATCATTTGAAAGAATCTATGATTTGGTTATTATTAATTCGAAATATCAAACAAACTGAATTGAACCGAATTCAATTTTGGTACAATCAGATCGATTTCAGTTTGAATTTTCATAGTATTCATCTTTTTTTTTTCTTACATTTCAATTTGGTAACTGAATCGATCGTTGCACACCTCATTATAAAGGTGCACATACTACGTGTTTGTTTTGAAACTCAAGTAAAAAGAAAGAAATACTCTCTTTTTTTAAAAAAAATTAACAATTTTAAAAATAAATGTTTCTAAAACACTTTCTAGAGTTCTAAAAACAGGCGCTATATCAAAGCTTGAGCATAATGGAGGGGTCCGAAAATAGAGTTTATTTGGTGTTTATCTTTGATAACAACAGCTAAAAAAAAACTAACAGTTATCGAGTGATGCCACGTCAACTTCATCAATATGTAGTGTAATAAATCAAAGTCTGGTAATTCGAATTAATAGCATCTAATTTTGATTTGACATCTGATGAAGTGTTTGATTATGAATTAGGCCTTTTTATTTATAACAAATCTTAGGCTTTACGCAGCTAATTAATTAGAGCAATTAGAAAACCAACTGTTAACAACATTTATAACTGCTCAATGTTAGCTACTTAATTAAATTTAATCACATACTATAATATTTCATCTAACCACAATTGCTCTCAATTCAATTTGACTTCTCCCCTACCTGATATCCCATTCACTGATCCTCGATAGGCATAAACCACCAAAAATATTTGCCTATAACTTGTAACCTGAAAAATTGAGCAAATATATTGTACGGTTTAATAGGATTGATGGAAATAAAGATGGACATCTTATCATGTTGTTACCTTTTTATTGTTGGGGATTTATTTAATCTATAGGGCTTTTATTGATGTTGCTAAAGTTCTTAATTAAATATTCAATTCAATTTGATGTAGTTGGATCACTAATTATAAACCTAGATTTAGGGCTAGGAGAACAAATGAATATGCCGATTCATAAGTATATAACCAATTTAATTAACATGTTTAAGTACTAATTAAAACTACTAAATATTATCAATATTGGATCCCTACCTTAACTTACACCCACTGTGCTACTCTCTTTGTCCTAAAAGAAGTCATGTTTATAAAAAAGTTATGACTAGAATATTCAAGTTAATCCTTTCCTAGCTATGTTCTTAGTGTTTGACACAATTCGGTGACTAAACAAATTAAATGTGATTGAATAAGTTGAGCTAATAAATAATTGAAAGAATTAGATGATAATTGATAGCTTAGTCATGCATTATATAAACTCTTATCTGGGATCCAGGAAATAACTATTTTTTTTACTTATTAATCTCACTATATTCATGTGTATATACTATATATTGTCAATGCATGTACACCAATTGTGCACTCCCATGCAAGTTTTGCATTTTGTGTGTACATTTTGACTATTAATTAATTTGTCAGTATTAGAATTCATTCAAAAGTATTAATTATCATACTGTAAATTGATAATTGTACATGAACTAATTGCACTGATAATTGTACTTGAACTAATTGGACGATAAATTTATTTTACATGGTCCCCAATTTTTTATAATCACGTATTCTTTTGGTTCTGCAAGAATAAAGATTGATCATGTCCAAACAAGAAAGATAATCTAACTAACAATTATTAGGAAACTAATACCATAAAGAAATATATAGCAAGTGAAGAAAATAAAGTGGGGTCTACTTCAAGTTATGGTTAGTAGTACTTTAACGGTAGGATTAAGAGATAATGCAGTCGATTAATTAGAATTTAAAAAGTTAGTTGAGAAAATGAGAGTTTAAAGATTTTTGGGGACATTAATTTGTGTCCACCCCCTAAAATTAGTTCCTTGAGGATGAAGTAGTTCTGGTGTGTGTTTGGGACAGTTTTCTTAACTTGCAGTCTACAATATTGCAGTCAAAAAGCAATTAAATATTCATTCAACTGGTGGGATAAATTGACATCTGAAGAAAAAATAAATATTGATTTGGATTCAAGTTTTGAATTTCATCTTCTTTTTTTCAGGGGCAAGCAATGAATTCTGGTGGTTGCAGTTTTGGATCATACTATATACTTGCACTACTCAATTATATTGCATCATTAATTCATTGCTTTTTTATGTGTACAAGGATTATATTCTTTGTCTAGTATAATTATATATTAGGAGAATATGTAAGATTGCTAAAATAATCGTGCACTTCTTGACTTATATCTAATATTAGTGCATTATTGAAAAGGACTGTTTTGTTTCGCATAATATATTTTATTTAACTATTTATATTGCAAATTTGCTCGATCGGTTAATGAATATTAAGAAAATTGTGTTTTTTGTCCGGTAATTTTGACTCATTTTTATCAGGGTCCTACTAACTTACGCGTTTTGATCTTAGTCATGTAATTTAACAAAATTCGACATTTTAGTACCGTAACCTGCTACTGTAGGCAACTAGCAGATTACAAGACTAAAATGTCGAATTTTATTAAGTTGCATGACTAAAATAAAAATGCGTAAGTTGGTAGTACCACGATCAAAATGAGTCAAAATTATGGGGGAAAAAATATTCCCTACTATTGTACTACATGAGTGTGAATTTATTCTATATGTCGATGAGTTGGAGGAGTTTGGAACTAAGACTGTCTATTTGATTTTCAAATGTGATTATTCATATGATATCTAGGTGCATCATGCACTCATATTATATTTAACAACCATGTAACTTGTTATACTGAAAGATGCAATTTATTTACACCGCATGTATAGAAATTTTTATATTTATGTTTTGAAATCGTAAAATTTTGTCATTTCATCCCGTTGGGATAATAAAATTTTGCCGCTTTTATTCAATGAAAAAATTTATTTTTCTCCCACCACGTATATATACAATAATTTTTATATTTATGTTTTTGAAATAAGGTATTTAAAAATATAGAAAAGATTGAACTGCAATGAGGATTGCAGATGGGACCATCATTGTTATTGAATGCATTATATATATTTAGTACATTTAACAGAAAATGAATTAATAAATATTCTCACCCTCATAATCAATCTAATCTTTTCTTTTCTTTTCTTTTCTTTTTCAATGAATTTGTGCAATTCATGCAACAGGAATTACGGTTCTTCAATTTCGAGAATTTAATCTTTCTGACAGGAAAATAACATAATGAAGTTATGGGTACGAAAAGAAGTCATTACAAGATCTTCTAATTTTATTTTATTGATTTATTTAGTGTTTATTTAGTGTACATCATATATAATAAATATATGGTAAGCATGTATAATCAAGTAATTAATATGTATTTTGATGGAGATGAGATCGCGATGAAGATCTTGATTTATTATAATTACGGTTTGATTAGGAAATTTGTTATTAATATAATTAATTTAATTTATTAGTATTTATTATGTTTTCGTAATTAGTGTTAATTTTTTCTTATTTTAGAGTAAATCATGTAAACGCATTAGTCAGTTAAATTGTTTATGAAATTAAAATATTGAGAGAGTGTTTTCTCGTATTTCATCTTTGTCGATATTCAAATGAGAATCAACGGAGATTGAGAAGATTGTTTGGTTATAGTTCACGCTTCTCCCTGCATCATATTTGGTGTTAGTAAAGATAATAAATATAAAGTTAAAAGAAAACGAGGAACGTTGATTTAACAAAAAGAATTTTGGATCACAAATGAAAGTGTAATACTCCAATATTTTGGTGTTTATAAAAATATATAATCAACGCAAACACTTATTTTAATAAAAATAATTAACACTTATTTGTAATACCTACATATTTATTTGTTAAGTGTAGAGTTATGTGTGTGTGAATTGAAGAATGAATGGTACTATTTGTGAATTATATTTGTAAATAATATTTGGAAATTTAACTTGAAAAAGAAGGAAGGTATTTCGCACATGCATGCATGTAGAAAAAAGAAACAAAGGAGAGTAGACTTTAGGGTAGAGAGAATTGCACAAATGTGAAGCAAACTATAAACTTGAATAAGTCATGAATAAATTAATTCAGGGGCGTCCATTATTTTTAGGAACAGGGATTTCAAAATTGACATTCAGATGTTTTCATTCACTATTAAATGATTTCACAATATTAATAATATATTTTCATTAGCAAGACTATATTGTATTGAATTTAAACATTTAAAAATGGATGAGTATAATAATCTCTCACAAATGAAAACTTATTCCATGCCATGGTCATGATTTTGGAGCTTCTCCTATAATTTATCGTCACACGAATCTAAAAATGTAACATCTTTCTTATTTACTAGTATCTTTTTTATAACGGTATCTAAAAAAATTGTGGTAATTATATGTCAAAAATCAAATACAAAGTGAAATCACATATTCATAATAACCCTTCTTCGTAGCTTGATCCAATGTCAAGATTGAAATATGTGGTGCATGGTGTATACCGTAGATTGAAACACTATCACAAAATATATAATGTATACATATAATTACAAATTTCACCAAAAAGGAAATAATTAAGAAGAAATCAGAGGTTATTTGGACCAATAATTAAATGCCACAAATTGTGAGGAAGGGGCCCACAAAGAGCCTTGAGTCGGACTGGGTTAAGGTGGGCCCATAGTGGAAAGCCCATGTGAGGTAGGAGCCCACCATGCTGGCTATGTCTAATTGCACTATCTCCCCCCTTTACTTCTTTCCCAACTACGGTCACTTTCCTCCCTTTTTTATTTGATGATTTTAATTTCTAATTTCTCAACCCAATTTGTTGCTAAATTCTAAAACCCTATGTCATATAATTTTTTTTATTCAAATAATAATAAAGTAATGGAATCGAGGCACGTTTGTGTGAGACGATCTTACGGTCAGACGAAACTTAATTTAGACATAATTAACGCTTTAACACTTTGGGAGGGGTGAATGTTGATTTGTGCTAGGTTGTAAAATCTCATGAAATATGTCGTTTAGTTTCGTCTTGTTAAATTTATCATGTTCTACTATTTAGGTGATATGCACATTGATAAAGCAAAATACAACCATCACTGAATTTGTAATTTAGCTTCTTGTAAATACGATTCAATATTTTGTTTGGATAAAAAAGATCAAAATGAAAAGAAGATCATGAGAAAAGTCAATACATGCTCCAACTTCATAATGTCGTACGTATGTATATTACAAAACCATGTGCCAATAAATTGCTAAGGAATAATGACAATCGACCTAAAGACCAAAAAAAAGTACTAACGCGGACCATAATTATAAATTACCAAAGCTTTATGGGACTCAAAAGCAAAAAATAAAATAAAAATTAAAACGAGATAATTACTAGTACTACTATCCTTGTATTGAATTTTAACTTATTCCAAATCCAGTACTATAAAAAAATTGATATGTGATATATGTAAGAAAACAATAAAGTACGAAATAAAACATCAGATTAGAAAGAAAAAAAAAATATTTGATCCAAACATCATGTATTATTTGGGTGGGGAATTGGAGACCTTATTTAACGCAAGGGTCCACTAATCCATCCATCATTAAAAATCAATATGATCTTTGACATATAAAATATAAGACATGATATTTGCATATGAGGCTGAGAAAACGAAAATCAAGTAAAAAGGCCTGTTTGGATATATTCTGTACTTTTGTCCTTTTGTTACTTATAAATTTTTGAAGACGATAAAAATATTTGTAATAAGTAAATTATATGTCTCGTTAAATAAGGTGATCTTATTTATAAGCCACATCATGTTATCGATCTCGCTATTAATAAAAACACCAAAATTTTTATGAATCCAAGTTTTCTATAAACTCTTATCTTTAAAGTAGTTATTTTGTATAAAAAGTGTCATTGTGTAGTTGTTTAGTGATTTAGTAAAGCACTAACAAATAGTAGTAAAATCAAACAATATTTAATGACACGATTTGAAAAAAAAAATTAAATTTATATACCTCATGAAAATATATGTTGAGTCGAGTTGGGTCGAGTAGGAAAACATGGATCACGTGGTTTGGGCTCCCCTTTTTCTACCACATTCTCCCAAAACAACCAACCCCCTTTACAGAGGTGAATGCGTATATTATACGTATACAAAGCCGTACTTGTGAGGGTAAATTGGTAAATACGCAATAACGGGGCAAAGACAACTGTCCTTGAAATTTTAGAGTTGCCCAAACGGTTCGAACCGCGGTTTCTTGGTTCTAAAAAGTTTCGATTCAAAAAAGTTGGGCAAGGCAACCAACCTGTAAAAAATTTTTTAACGATTCGAGGTTCCGGGGTTCTTTACGGAACCGTTTTTTTTAAATCTTTGTCAAAATACAAATAAAAAAATAAATAAAAGTAAATTTAAAGAAGATGAAATAAAATCTTATTTTATTAAACATACAAAATTACAAATAACAAACAACAAACAACTCAAAAAATTTACATGAAAAAATAATTTAATACATTACAAAAATTAGAATTTACAACTTACAAGTAACATGCTAAATTGTTAATGCTACAAATATAAGTGTACAACTTATAATTACAATTCAAAAAATTATAAATAATGAAAAGAGGATAAAAAATAAAATAAAAAGGGCTTGGGCATAATTTTAAATTTTAAACTTAGAAAATTCTAAGTTAGAAACTAAAAATTATGTTGCCTACGTATCCGATTATAATCAAAGCCCACGTAGTTCTCTTACCTTGTTTCTTACCTCAAAACTTAAATCTTAAGAAGATTTAAGCTTCACTTTCGGTTTCGGTTGTGTCGTCGATCACACTATCTTCGCTAGAATCCGCGCTAAGAGCTTCATCTTGTGTTCGATCTTCGGCTTTCATCCAATCATCAAGTAAACATTGGTTTTCCAAGTGCTCAACTGTCAATCTTGAACGCCTTTCATTCAAGATATGCCCACCCAAGCTAAATCGACGGCTACGGTTGAGACGGGACATGCATATACCTCTTTTGCAATCATACTCAACACCGGATAAGCGGCTAATCTCCTCGACCACCACTTTAAAATATAAAAAATTTATGATTCCCCCGGTTGATACTCAAAAGAAGGTGTATTTAGAAAATTTTCAATTTCTAAGAAAACATTTGATTATGTCTTTGCACATTGTTGATATCGTTCTTTAGAAAAATTATCTAAATGGAAAAATTTACCATAAAGACCACAACCAAAGGATTGAGTACCACCACGTCCACTAGTAGTACTAGTAGCACCACGAACACTAGTAGAATCACCACTAGTAGGACCAAAATGAATTTTATATTCTCTAAAAACATATATAAGAACTTGTTTAGATTTTTGGACAACCACAATAGGATCAGGGGTGTTATCATCTATAATAGGAAATAAAACATCATAATAATAAGAAATTAATTCTTGCACTCCATCTATTCTTACTCTAGGATCAAGTATTTTAGCAATTATAAACACATCGGGAATATATAAAAAATATTTCATCATATTTGACTTTCATTGAACTAATAGCATTATATAATATTTCATTTGGATCACTACAATCTAGAGTAATTGCAACTCTAACACATTGATCTAAAGCAAGAATAGAAGTAGGATAATACGTACCGGATAATTGTGTAGTAGCATCATTAAAAACTTGTAACATCTCACATAAAGTAGCACATGAATCTCATTGACTAGGAAATAAAGTAATACCACATTGTTCTTGTGCAAAAAAAATACATAATGCATTTCTATACTCATAAGATGCACTTAACATTTTATAAGTTGAGTTCCATCTAGTAGCAACATCAAGTGAAAACTTTTTAGGAGTAAGTTTATTAACTACACAAAAACTTTTCCATATTTTTAAAACTTTTTGATGTCTAACCAAATAACCAAGTGCATGTTTAATAGGAGCAACATGTGTTTTTAAAGAAGATAAACCATCTTGAACACACAAATTTAAAATATGACAAAAACATCTTATATGAAAAAATCTACCACCAATTGATGGTTGATAAATTGCAATAAGTTCATCTAAACTAGTTGTATTAGCACTTGCATTATCAAATTAAATTTAAAATATTTTTGTAAGAATGTTGTACTCTTGCAAAACTGTACGAATTTTTAAAGCAATATTAGCGGTCGTATGCTCGGTATCAAACTCTCTATATGCAACTAAACATTTTTGAATTGTCCACGAATCATCAATCCAATGACAAGTAATGCCCATATAATTATGCTCTTGAAAATGATTATTCCAAATATCCGAACATATAGAAACTTTTTGAGTTAATTTAGAAAACATGCTAGTCATTTCATCTTTTATTTCTTTAGCCATTTTATCAATTTCACGAGTAATAGAAGACCGTGAATTTTTTTTTTGCCAAAGGATTATAAGCCGTAGTAACCCATTTTTCAAAACGAAGATCATTTGCAAAACGAAAAGGAAGATGTTTAGAACAAATAAGTTTAGTTAATTCTCTTCTAGCAACCTTAACATTATATCTAAATAAACTAGTAGGATTACTTACATCACCACCTTCGGAAGACGCCGTGAATCCACGTAGTTGCGTTTGAGATGTAGTCATTTCCCAAGACTTCTTTATGTTTTGCCCACAAGTGTTTTTTAAATGATCCATATCCACCACCTTTCTCAAAATGATAAACATTAGTGCAATAGTTACAATAAACTTTAAATATATCTACCTCATCGGTTGCCACTTTTTTGAAGTGAATGGTGAATATATCGGATGCAAGAACTCTACATCTTCTTTCTCCGCCTTGAGATGGAATGGCCTCCTCCTCATTTTCTTCGTTTTCATGAGGACCATGTCCATGACCATGAGTACTTTCTTGAGTACCACCACGAGGTTGTTGAAATTCTTCATTTGAAAAAGTGGCATCCATGACTTAGGGACCAAGACTCGCTTCTATTTCCTCCACACTCCATGGAATATTGAATTGTGCAGTAGGAGGAGGAGGTGGAGGAAAATCGGAAGTCATCGGACTCTTTCATTTTCCTCCTCTAAAAGATGATGATCCTCCTCTTCTTGACATTTTTTTATGTAATATAAAATATAAAGTAAAGTGTATATAATATAACTATATATTATAATGTATAAAATATATCAATATAAATAATATATGAACTATGAAGCTTATAAAGTTAGAACAAGAGAATTAGAGAGATGAAGAAGAATTGATCAATTTGGATCAAGTTGGTGCAATAAAATGAATACAAATGAAGGGGTATTTATAGAGTTTGGAAAAAAAAAAAAAAACAAAAAACGGTAACATTCTTCTTGAATCTCGACAATTGGATAAAAAAACGGTAACATTTGACTCAATCTCGACCATGAAATAAAAAAAAAAAAAATTGGACGAGAACCGGCGGTTCCCGGTTCGGAACCGCGGAACCGCCGGTTCCAACGGTCATATCCGGTTCCAACGGTCATAATGGTTCGGAACCACGGAACCGTGGAACCGGCGATTCTGATTCGTAGAAGTAGGAACCGAAACAAATAAATGTAATACACGGTTCGATTCGATTCCGGTTTATCGATTCGATTCGATTATAACCGCCGGTTCCGATTCAGATGGGCAACTCTACTTGAAAACCGTTGGAAGCCGCGCTACGGGGAAATAGTAAACAACCCCAACTGACGCATTTACATTACACGTAAACATTCATATTTTACACACCTTTTTCTTTCTTTCTTTCGCATATTCCTTCTTCCTTTTCTTCTACATTAAATATCAGAATATTTAACTGCAACATTCAGTCCTATATAAAATATTACCCCCATATAGATATAGATATAGTTATTTACTTTCGTGCTATTTTTTTTTCCTTTTCATCTACATTAAAAATATACTCCCTGTAATATTTTAAATTATCCATTTACTATTTATTTAATATTTTAGCGAACGATTTATTTATTAATATTTAAAATAAAAAAAAAAATTAAGGTGGAGTGTGATAACTACCTCTCATCTATCATACACCTCCCTAAAAATTATTTTATCATTTTATATACTAATAAATAATTCGTTCATTAAAACACGAGTTAAACTGTGAGAGTCACTCTCATGTGCACCACATGCACCAATAAAAAATGGTGCACTCTAAACCCTAACCCCTAAATAGTGAGCCCTAAATCATATTTGAACCATTTGGGCCGGGTGAACCATGAACCACTTGGGCCGAGTGAACCATGAACCACTCGGATCGAGTTTGGGGTCGGGTATTAAAAAATTTATATAAAAAAAAAACATCTGAAACTGAAATTAAAGTTAAAAGAAAATCGAAATTGAAAAAAGAAAAAAAAGTTAAAACTAAAAGAAATTAGAAAAAAAACTTTTAAAATTAAATTGCACCAATTTTATTGGTGCATGTGAAGCACATGAGAATTTGTCAAATTTGTGAATGAACAATTTAAAACTGGACGTAGCGAGTATTTTTTTTCAAACTTGAAATCTTGTTCATAAATACGGTCACAATCTTTAAGGTAAACTCAGTTCTCCATGTTACTAATTTACAAGAATAGATAAGATTAGAACTTAAGATACAATCTCATGAATCAAAATTAGAGCTTTTCTTTTCTCTTTCCTCTACTCCCTTCCACTCAAAATATTTGTAACGTTGTCTTTTTTAGAGAGTTTTTGACCTAAAATATTTGTAATTTTGCACTAATTTTGCTTTTATAATAGTTCTCATTAAATTAACATATAAAAGACAATGAAAATACTTAAAATGATAAAATATCACTGTAGATATATACATATATATGTTTAATGACTTTCTAAATTCGTGTAATATATTTTTAAACGATAAATGTTTTGGCAGAGAAAGAGAGCAGTGTTGTTGCATCAAACCTGTGTAACACCGAGTTATTAAAAAAAATAACGCAGGAAATATAATTTGAGTTTATAGAATTGATCAATACCACACATAATACATTATTACCTTAAGGTAAATTAATAATAAATAAAATCCGAAGTTATTAATTGTTATCTTATTTACAGCCATTAAAGTATAGTTTTTGAGTGTAAATAAAGACTTATAGAAAATCCCATAAATAGGCATGTGCTGCAGCAGCAGTAATTCTACTGCTATCCGTTGGGGTTGGAGTGCAACAAAAAACTAAAACACCCAAAAAATAAAAAAAAAAAAAGAAAAAACCAAATAAAATAATAAATAATATTAATCACCGTAAAGTGAAGTTGTTGCCCCTGCAGTTACACACACTGGAATCCGAATATTACATTAGACACAGCTAAGAGCCTTCTCCTTCTATTCCCAAATTCCCTCAACTACCCCTCTCTCTCTCCTCTTTTCTCTCATATAGTTGGCTGTCTTCTTAGCATCTCTCTCTAGTTGCTGCATCATTTTCTGGTCCAAGAAATTCTCATACTGCCTTCACTTCTCTCAAGTTTTTCTACTAACTGTTTGTCAAAACTTACTCTCAACACATTTTTCTTCGATTTTTTGGAGTGTATTTTAGCTCTGAAGTTTTTGTTGGTCAAAAAGTGTGTTGTCACGATGGAAGCTAATTCCGCTGGTGAGGATTGTTGTGTGAAAGTTGCGGTTCATATTAGGCCTTTGATTGGAGATGAGAAGCTTCTGGGGTGTCAGGATTGTGTCACGGTACAACCTGGGAAGCCTCAGGTACACTCCCAATTTGTAATGTGATTTGGGTTTTGCTGTGGAGTGCTGAATTTGCTGTGAATGTGCTTTTTGGTACTGTGGTGGTTGTTGAGATTTTATTTGGAATTATTGAGCTGGGGAAGATCTGATTTGTTGTGATGCTTTAATTTCCCACCATTTTTGGCTCTGGAATTTGGGAGGGCATGCATGTTCATGATCTGATTTTGGGGATTTTACAGCAATCCTGATTTTGGGGATTTTTCATCAGATCATTTTTTTATGCATTTAATATAAGAAACTGGAGTCACAGATTTTCTGCTATCAGGATTTCTTTTGGAGGAATTGGCTTCTGAAAAATTGGTTCCTGTTTGATTTTATTTACCAGAGATAATTCTCCCATTGTTTATCTGGAAACTGTTATTCCAAAAGCTTATGCAATTTTTGTCATTCTTCTGAACCACTAATATTTTATTTTGCATCTCTTTGTTTGTTTGTTAGGCCTATTCTTCTGTTACGTATGTATATCTATCTGATAGAGTGTTACTGTGGTTGCTTTCATTCATCAATCCTTTTTTGGAAATCGTATTGATAATGATTATATTTGTAATTAGGTGCAACTTGGGACCCATTCATTTACATTCGATCATGTTTATGGTAGCACGGCCTCTCCCTCAACTTCCATGTACGAAGAGTGTGTTGCACCTTTGGTTGATGGCTTGTTTCAAGGATATAATGCTACCGTTCTTGCCTACGGACAGGTGAAGCTAAAAATCTAGCAAAAAATGGAGTTATATTTACAATGTTGTAGTTAAATTACGCGTCCTTATTTGAAAAAATGTGTTTCAATGTGCAGACAGGGTCAGGAAAAACGTACACCATGGGTACTAGTCTCAAAGATGGGTTCCAAAATGGACTGATCCCCAAAGCTATGAATGCTTTGTTCAGCAAAATTGATACCCTGAAGCATGATATTGAGTTCCAGTTACACGTTTCCTTCATTGAGGTATAATCCTGTTTTACTATAGACAAACATATGTTGCGTTCAATGATAATCCTGCATGTTAGTATATGCATTCCCATATGAGATTGTGGAGGCATTTTCATACCCTGATAAACTGAAATATGCATGGATTGGACTATATGTATTGCTTGTTTTATGTTTGGAAAAAATATTTCATTAGTCCGTTAAGTTATTCCAATTTTGATTTCAGTCGTGCCTACTTTCACAAATTGAAAATAGTCCTGTAACTTCCAATTTTTTATATTTGGTTCAGTAACCGGCTATATGAGGTGAAACATTTGGTTGAAGCTGTCGTGGCGGACTCTGATTTGTCTACGTGGCAAAGTCCAATTGGACAATCGTTTATTTCGCCTCTTATAGCCGATCACCAAACCAAAATGTAGATGACTATTTTAAAATCAAAATAAGCGCAATTTACAGAACTAAAAAAACATTTTTCCCTTTACGTTAAAAAAGTTATAGCATTATTATTATCAGTAGGATATGAATCTTTTCGTTGTTTTCCACAAAAATGTTTCTGTTACTAAATAGGTCGATTGAAAAGCATTCAGCTAAAAATGGCATAACGAGGGATATTCAAGATTCATTATAGAACTCGGGATATAAGGTTTCATATGAAATCATGATCATATACATGGAATCCACCTTGATTGTCAGGCTTTATTTATTATCACAGAATCGTGCTTAAATGTTTTGTCAGTTTGCAACTTGACTGTTTAGTAAACATCAAGCTCAAGTGTTTCTTAATCACATAGTTTTGCTGACACGAACGTCTTATTTTTATTTGAAGATTCATAAAGAAGAAGTAAGAGACCTTCTGGATCCCAGTTCTGCTAACAGATCAGAGATGGCAAATGGCAATAATGGTGCAAAAGTAAATATCCCTGGAAAACCTCCAATACAGATACGTGAAACATCGAATGGTGTAATTACACTTGCAGGATCTACAGAGTGTAGTGTGAAGACTCTAAAGGAAATGGCTGATTGTTTGGAGCAAGGATCTCTAAGCAGGGCAACAGGGAGTACAAACATGAACAATCAATCAAGGTTGATAATGCAATGCTTATTATTTTTCTTTTATGTTTTTCATAAAGAAAATTGAATATTTAACTATATGAACTAGGTATCTTTTCCTAAAGATTTTGCCTGGAGTTGAGCTATTTAAGTATTTCAAAACTTTAATGAAATGTAAATTCCTATTGAATTAACCAAGTTGATTGGTGTTGACAATGTATGTGTAAAATACAATAAACCAACATATAGTATTGCATTTGTGAATTTTGCATGATACTGGTACAATTCCAAGAATTTCTCTCCCTGCTTTAGAAACCCAGTTTGCATAGTATATTTGAGGGAAAAGATTTTCTAGTCCTGTCAACTTTCAGGGGATTGAATTTCGTCTCCTTTTTCGGTTATAATATTACTTTTTCTGTGACAGTCGCTCTCATGCCATCTTCACCATCACAGTGGAGCAAATGCGCAGGCTTCATCCGGATAATCCTAATGACAGCAATCTAAATGACTGCATGACCGAAGAGTATCTTTGTGCAAAATTGCATTTGGTAGATCTTGCTGGATCAGAGCGAGCAAAGAGAACAGGATCTGATGGTCTACGTTTTAAAGAAGGTAAACAAAGTATTGTAGTTGATGATTCCCAAACTCTTCCTCTCATTCTAAAGTTTTGTAATTTATGCTGTTTTCTCAGGAGTTCACATTAATAAGGGACTTCTTGCACTTGGTAATGTAATCAGTGCACTTGGTGATGATAAGAAGCGGAAAGAAGGTCTTCATGTACCATATCGTGACAGTAAACTTACTCGACTGCTGCAGGTTTGTGTTGATTTCATTGCTTTTAAGTTCGTTATATGATATTACGAATTAAAAATAATTATGCCTCAGGATTACGTCCTATTCCTCTTTGTTTTCAAGTTATTGTTATTTTATAAAAGTTTGAAGTCTTTGGATGTCGGCAGGATTCTCTTGGTGGCAACAGCAGAACAGTAATGATAGGTACAGTATATCTTTCTGTCGGTTATTTTTGGAATGATATTTTTTTTTTTTTCAATTTATAGTTCTTCACTGGCCTCAAACATCTGATTTAGGAGTAACTCTCTTGTACACCAGTTATGCGGTGCAACTCTGCACAATTTATAATTTTCAGTGAAAATTTATAATTTTCAGTGAAAACAACTAATACTAACAAGCTAATACATTTTAGTAAAACAACTAATACCATTTAAAAATACACTTGAGTTGCACAGTGCATACAAGTTTCTGTCCTGATTTAGAACATTGCAAGGACAACTATAAGACAACAAATTGCTTTTCCTGATACAACTACTTTTTTCTTTCCAGCATGCATTAGTCCTGCTGATATAAATGCCGAAGAAACTCTTAATACTCTGAAATACGCCAATCGTGCTCGGAATATCCAGAACAAACCTGTTGTAAGTTTCTCATGATTTCTCACCCTATTCAACCACAATCTGCATTATATATGGGGATCGTTCTATCTTAAAAGTTTCCAAGTGACATCATTTTATTACTTAATGACTAGGTTAATAGAGATCCCATTTCAAATGAAATGTTGAAGATGCGTCAGCAGTTGGAATATCTGCAAGCTGAACTTTGTGCCCGTGGTGGTGAGGTTTCATTTGATGAAATACAGGTAATCTCAGTTAAAAATTTCTGAAAATCCTAAAAAAAGTTAATCCTGATTGAGCTTTAACTAGGATTAAATTAAGCAGGTTCTTAAGGATAGGATTGCTTGGCTGGAAGCAACTAATGAGGATCTATGTCGAGAGCTTAATGAGTTCCGTAGAGGCAATCAAATTGAGCAATACGAAGACAATGTTAAAGTAAGTAACCTATTTTAACAGGCAACATTGTATAAAGCATGATTTCCTCATGGTAAATGGTAAAAGGGTAAAAGAAACTGCCTTTTTGCAGGTTATTACAAATGGGGCTATGAAAAGTGAAGGACTTAAAAGGGGATTGCAGAGCATGGAGTCTTGTGATTACCAAATGAGTGAAAGCAGTATGTCTTTTCTATATTCCCGAAGCTCTTGAATTTGAATGGAGAAGCATTTGAGCAAATGGCTTAATAAATGTTGTTCCATTTTGAATAGTGGCTTCAAAAACTAAATAGTTTTTCCAGAAAAAAAAATGCAATATTGTGTAGATGTGGATTCAATCGTCAGTGTTTGCAGGTGATTCTGAAGATATTGATGAAGATACAGCAAAGGAGTTGGAGCATACATATTTGCAGAATAGTTTGGATAAAGAATTAAATGAGTTAAATCGACAGTTGGAGAAGAAAGAGGTACTCTTTGAAGTTATCAAATCCAAATGTTGTACTTTTCTGGTATGAGTAACACTTGAGTGCACATGTTGCAACTTTTCTGGTATGAGTAACACTTGAGTGCATCGGTTGCACCATGCAATTGGTGCACAACTAATACTGTTTAATGAAAACAACTAATACTGTTCAGTGAAAACAGCTAATACTGACCAACTAATACCTTTTAGTAAAACAACTGGTGCACAACTAATACTGTTCAATGAAAATAACTAAAACTGTTAAGTGAAAACATCTAATACTGACCAACTAATACCTTTTAGTAAAACAACTAATACTATTTAAAAATGCACTTGACGTGCGCGGTGCAACTGAAGCATATTGCATAGAAGCATTGAAGTGAACCTACAATATTTGACAATTTGCTGCTGCCTGCATTTTCGCTGAGAATCAATGTCCCTGCCTAATCATTGTTAATGAGTCTAAATTATTCAGAAAGCGGCAATTTCTTTTATCTAATATAAGTTAAAATTTTCAGTCAGAGATGAAACTTTTTGGAGGACACGATACCACAGCTCTCAAGCAACACTTCAGGAAGAAATTATTGGAACTTGAAGAGGAAAAAAAGACTGTGCAGGTCTCATATTAAGATGAGAACAACTTAATTTAAATGATTTTGGAAACTTTGGATTGTTAAATTCTAATCTTCACCTAATTCTATCTATGTAGATCGAGAGAGATCGTTTATTGGCAGAAGTTGAAAACCTTTCTGCTAATACTGATGGACATGCACAAAAAATGCAAGATGTCCATTCCCAGAAATTAAAACTTCTTGAATCTCAGGTTTTCCATGTCCCTTTTTCATGAATAACATATCCCAAATTACGTTTTTTTTTTCTGGTTAATTTTTTTTTTTATCTTTCAACTTCAGATACAAGATCTTAAGAAGAAACAAGAGAATCAGGTCCAGCTTTTAAAGCAGAAACAGAAGAGCGACGATGCAGCAAAAAAATTACAAGATGAAATACAATGCATCAAAGCACAAAAGGTTGCCTTTTCCTTGTTCACATATTTTCTATTCTATATTTGCAATTAAGTTTCTAATAGTTCTTGGTCTTGCAGGTTCAACTGCAACACAAGATCAAACAAGAGGCTGAACAATTTCGACAATGGAAGGCATCTCGAGAGAAGGAACTACTGCAGGTAATTTTTTTGCTAATGAACTCTTTACGGATATGGTAAATGCAGAACTTTGTACTTGTAAGATTGAACTAATTGATAAGTATTTTTGTTTGATATTGAGATGTGAGCTTTTCTATTTTTTTTTAAATGTTACTTTGACTTTCCGTATACAGTTGAGGAAGGAGGGAAGAAGAAACGAGTATGAAAGACACAAACTGCAAGCATTGAACCAACGTCAGAAAATGGTGAGAATCTAGTTCAAATTTAAAAACTGAAAAATAATACATGCTAAATATGATGAGATAAGCATGTGTCTCAGATCAAGCACTTTCTTCATAGAATGATTGCATATGACGGAGAGTTTTCTCTTTAGAAAAGTTGATTTTTTTTTTTTTTGCTCATCCAGTGTTTGAGAAACTAATATACTGTCTACAAAAAGAATATAAAAGAATAAATGGATGAAGTTCCTATAAAATGCCATTTATTGCCGATGTTTTGTGATTTATATTTTTTTAGTTCATAATTAGTACCTATAAAACTGTCAATTTCTAAAGCTCATTTTTTTTCGTTATCAAGATAAAAGATTTATATGAAACATTGCTATAACTGCCTTGAAGTCAAAGAAAAGGCGTGTGTTTTTGGATTTTGGAGATCATTAATATTAATATTTATTATTATCATTGTTGCTGTTGTGTTGTGGGGTTATTATTATTTATTGTTCAAACAAGAAATGTACTTTACCTTTCAATTTTCGATACATTCTGCTTAGTTCAATGTATATTTGACCTCACTTATCAAAGATGAATCAATAACAATATACCTTTGCATTATATTTGTCAAAGAACTAAGATAGCTTTCTTTAATAAATGGTTTCTATTACTGATAAAATGCCCCTGGCCCTATTTTTATTCAGGTTCTTCAGAGAAAGACTGAAGAAGCTGCAATGGCTACCAAGAGATTGAAAGAATTGCTAGAAGCGCGTAAATCTTCTGCACGTGAAAACTCTGGTAGGCATATTTGCCAGTTAATACTATTTTATTATCATCTCATTTCTGCATCTCGCCTTTCTCCTTTTCAAGTTTTTGATGTATTAAAATGTTTTAAAATTAACAAGGTTCATAAATATTGATTGGGCACTCAATTGTTCATAAAACAAACAATAGTCTCAGGAGAAGGTTTATGAAATTAGCCATTTATTTTTGATACTAATAGATTCTCAAAAAAAATAAAAGTGATACTAATAGTATGTCTCTTTCCAGTGACCACCAACGGAAATGGAACTAATGGACAGGGCAACGAAAAGTCCTTCCAACGTTGGCTTGAGCATGAACTTGATGTTATGGTCAATGTTCATGAAGTTCGTTATGAGTATGAGAAGCAAAGTGAAGTGTACGTAATATTTCAGTTTATATTTCTTATCTCATTTGCGTGTGCCGTCGTTTCAATGCTGATCCCTTTTTTTCTTTTCTTTCTAAACCCTTGTTGACCCATCTCTAGACGAGCTGCATTGGCAGAAGAATTGGCTGTTTTGAGACAAGTTGATGAATTTGCTTCAAAGGGTGTGAGCCCTCCTAGAGGGAAAAATGGATATTCAAGGTAAGCTTTTAGCTATCGATCGTTTAAATTTGAATATCATAATATAATATGATACAAGTCTTTTTTATTTTAAACCCTTGTTGACCTATTAAATTTGAATAATATAATATAATATGATAAAAGTAGACATTAAATTTTATTTTGAACATCCAGATGTATGTGCATAATCAATCTGTTTGGTCTGTTTTAGGGCATGTTCAATGTCACCAAATGCAAGAATGGCGAGAATAGCTTCTCTTGAAAGCATGCTGAGTATTTCATCAAATTCATTAGTTGCAATGGCTTCACAGCTTTCAGAAGCAGAAGAAAGAGAGCGTGGTGTCATTAGTCGGGGACGCTGGAACCAGCACGTTCTATGGGAGAGGCTAAAAACCTTCTCCAGCTTATGTTCAATCATCTTGGCGATTCAAGGTACTCTAAATGTCACCTTCCCCAGCAGAAATCTCTTATTTCTTTGTTTTCTATGATCTCTTTGGAGATTTAAAGAAACGACTGTCTCACACATGCTTTCTCTCACATGCTTTTCACATAAAGCATAATAAATAAACTAAAGGGGTTTTTTTTAGTCCTACAAATTTGTCAATTTTTAGTTTCACGACACTCCATTTTTCCAAATTAAATTTCACCCTTTTAACTTTCAAAATTCAACTTTTTATCAAGTTTAAATTTTGTCTTTTTAACTCTCGAAATTGGTTACTAACCTGCTGTAGACGGTCAAATGACTTAAAAAAAAATAAAAAAAATTGAAAGTTAACAGGACAAAATTCAATTCGGAAAGGTGAAGTGTCCTGAAAGTATAACTGGGAAAAATTACAGGACAAAGAAATCTTTTCCCTAAAATAAAGTCAGAATATAAAACCTTCAAAACCAGCTGCCAAGTTGAGAATTTGATAGTATCCAGATTCTCAAGTTTCTGCCATTTGAAAAAAATTATGATTTGCACTACGCAATATAGCTTCATGACTTGGTGTCATCAACAGGTGTCAACTGTGGGAAAAAGATATCGATATCCAAAGAGATGAAAGAGCAAATGAAGGTACTTGTGGGTTTATTAAGACAAAGTGAAGTCAGAAGGAAGGAAATTGAGAAAGAACTAAAATTAAGAGACCACACTGCTGCTAATGTATTGGCTACACCACCATCAGTATGATTATGTCTCATTTTAAATTTGTACCATCTTCTTTCTTCTGTACGTTTCTTTAAGCCTCCACTCATGTTTTAACTCAGGCTAATTCTCTCAAACATATTGCTGATGATATGAGTGGTCCATTGTCTCCAATTCCCGTACCAGCTCAGAAACAACTCAAATACACAGCGGGAATTGCTAATGGCTCACATAGAGAGACTGTTGCATTCATGGATCAAACACGAAAGGTTCGTTTAATCTTATCAGCGGATACAGAATTCGGTGAAGGGGTGGGCTAGAAAATATAATATTATTAATTCGATGAAGGAGTGGGCTACAACTCTTCTACATAATTTAACACTGTAAGAATAAAATTAGGTAAATCCCCAAAAGATCTTGTAGAAGAGTTGCACTGGGCTTGAGCCCGGGCGGCCCCATGTATATATGCCCATCTTAAAATACTTGTATGAACCTGGTTCACATATTTGAGATCCGTGAACTCCATTAATGATCCTATATACAAGTTGTTGTCAGACTCGTTCTGTAAATTGGCTCAAAATGGGATGGAGTTCACGTGAAGCAAGTTCACAGAAGTGTTACTCTGCTAACAAATGTTCTATTTAGCTTACAACAGTTGTTGTGGAAAGTGCAGATGGTGCCTATGGGTCAATTATCAATGAAGAAATTAGCACTCGTTGGGCATGGTGGGAAGCTATGGAGATGGAAGAGGAGTCATCATCAATGGCTAGTACAATTCAAATGGAAGTGGCAAAAACCTTGGAAACTATCGGAATGGATTAGACACAGTGATGAAACGATCATGAGGGCTAGGCCTCGTCCACAAGCTCTTCCTGACGTTATGTATAGAAATGGTCACTAGCTTATACAATCTCAATCTTGTATATCCATTAGTCACTCCTGCTCCCAACACGTAGCACAGGGAAGTGCATTGAATAAGTGCAGGTAACTTCCATTTATTGCGTATCTTGCTCTGATTAATATAGAGTTTGATCATGATATGCAATACACATGTGATAGGAAAAATCTCCTTTTTCAGCCATAGCTTTGTTGGATCAACCAGTCTGATGATGTAATTACTGATTAATAGCTTCAGTAATTTAATAAATTAATTGTTGATCCAAGAGTTGATTGGATCAAGATTAGTTTATTGGAGCTTGATCATTTTTTTATTCTCATTAACCACCACAGTTACACATGCTCATTCCCATTGCCATTCTCGTTCAAATTTTTTGAACCAAAATCCCCCTAATTTATGATTACAAGAGATTTTCTTTTTCGTTCACAGTGTCAAAATGAATTCATGCTCATAAGTTCTATATCATTACATGTTGGAATAGTTTCTCGATCTTGTTTTTCTAATGTTTCTTTAATAAAGTGCAGGTTGAAGTATAAGTTGCAGTTGGAGAAGTTTGGCTATAGTTGTATTATTAGAGATAAATTTGAAGGTGAAATGGTTGGTCAACCGTCGAGTTTTGTAGTTGTGGTACTAATCAGTTCATGTTGTGGGATGATTTTACTTAGGAGGACTGCGTTCGTTGTATTGGTGGGATTCTGGTGGATTCGGAGATTGCTTATATTATATAGGTCTTCGGTTTTGTATATACTTGTCCAAAATCATCATTTGCAGAGGAACACGTTGTCAATCTACACTGGTGTTTGTGAAGTGTTTACTTTTTTCTCTGTCTTTCCCCAGGGTTTGTACTTTTTTTTTAAAAAAATGTTTTGGCTAATTGGCCTTCTTTTGTATATTGTGTGTAAGCACAACGTTGGTTTTGTTTAAGAGGCATACAGTGCAGTGATAATAGTCTTGGAAATAAATTTCTATTGGCTTGTACTTATTTGTTGTGTATCTGCTGTGGTTGTTTAGTTAAGCTTATATAAATGTTTTAAGCTATGACATCTTGATAAAATATCTCAAGAGCTTATAAGTTACTACAATTTTTTAATAGTACAGCTCATATGTTTTTAAATATTAGGATAATGCACCTTATAAGACCTTGAACAGATTGAAGGAAACCCTGTTTTAATTTTAATTTTCTTAAATAGAACATATATTAATTTCTTGTAAGAATCGTTCCTTCTAAATCAGAACTTTAGTCAGAATTATCATCGTACTTCATCAACATCAAATATAAACTATGACAAAATTAAACAATATATATCCAACTTCATCAAACAGTGGCCAAAACTGAAAACAGCAAATAGTCGTGCACTCTGTATTATTTTCTCAGTTGATACAAAGTTGGACCATACATTCAAACATTTCATACAAAATGGTATGGCTATAGACATACATCAAGAATGTGCAAGCAGCATTTGCAAAAAACAGAGAAAGAGTTCAAAAGGCATAATTAAAACTCACGTTTTACAACACCAGAAGGCAAAGTGTTCGTCTTTGCGTTGATTGCTAACAAGCCCCCCACACTGCAAGCAGACGAAGCTGCTTCCATCGGAGTACGCATCAAGAACCACCTGATTCCTCCCCGTTTCTGCAAGGATCGAATTTCCTTGAGGATCGGGCTCCATTGGTTGCCCGTTCATCATCTTATGCTGGGGTGGCAAAGGGATAGCCTCTGCAATTGCACATTCAGCAAAGAGTGAAGCTAACTCGTCAGCAGCAGCAGTAGCTTGAATTTTATTCATATAGATCTCTCTGGCACGATTGAGAGTCTGAGATACAGCTTCGTCTCCCCCTTGTATTTTCATTGCCATCACCACCTTTAGAAAAGAAGTTTAGTTAATTCCAGGACAGCAATTAGGGCTGAAATTCTAACCAAGATATTCGATACTCAATTCGAGATCGTTTGGTAAAAGCTAGTTTGAGCTCAGTTCAACATAGATAGCAAATAGGCTTGATCAAACATTTAAGTAAGTAAAGATAAAACAAGTGTAAAAAGCTCGACTTGACTCGATTAAAGCTCGTTCAAGCTTGACTTTTTAATTATTAAATAAGCTCAAACATTAATTTTAAAGCTCGATAACATTTAAAACAAACTTGAGCTATAGTGTGTTTGGCTCGGTTCGACTCATTTACAGCTCTAACAACAATGCTCTTCAAATGGCAAATGATTAAATACAATTTTTCTCATCTATCCAAAGTCCAAACCGACTTCAAGATACAAGCAAACATAAGAATATAATACAGAAAAGAATTAGTGAAAAAAGTTGGACAAAATACTATGTAGATAGAGAAAGCACAAGAAATTCATCTTACACATCAACTTGTCCTTCCTATTCATGTTACGTTAATCAAAGAAGAAAAATAATATAATATGAAGTTTAATTCTCTTAAGCCATAGTGAAGTTGGTAAGACACGTGGTAGAAGGAAATTATCAATACGGAAAGGAGAAGTATTCAAAATGATGACGGAATTTATTATCTGGCAAGTAGAGAAAACCAGTAGACTAGCATGTTCTTACATGAAATTAGGACCCAATAGGGGTTGAAAGTTGACTTATCATTCAACAGCTCTTCAGAAAATATTATGTAGAAGATGGATAACGTCCTGATGCACTAAAAGAAGTGAACATGAAGAGTAAAAGAAAATATTTGTGTGTTGTGACTTTTGGCACAAAACAGGAACCTTCATACCTATGGACATATCAATTTAAGTGTCAATAGCTTTATACATACATGAATACAAATTTCCAAATCCTCAAGGTTTATCATGGTCAACATATTTAGCATTTCAAGGTTAAAGAGAAGAAATGCATGGAAAAACTTGTCTCTCTCATGCCACATATGAGGTAAAATTTAGGGAAATGCAACTGTAACAAGGGCAAGTCTAGTTTCTATTTAGTGCCTCCACTCTCCAACCCATTTCCCAAAAAAGAAAAAGAAAAGAAGTTGGTGTTTTTCTTTGCTAGACTGGGAAAGTAATCTGTTACATGATTTTATAACTAATTACTAAGATTCTTTATTTCCAGTGAGTTAACAAAAAATATAGGACCAGGTTTCCAATGGCATGCTGATGATCATGCATAGGGTGATATTATAGAAATGCGAGACTATTTATATCTTTCCATGTATAAGTTTTTCCATCTTGTAATTAATCACTTTCTAAATAAAATAGGGGGTCAATTTATGACTTTGAGTGGGGACGCATGTTATTACATGAGTAATAACATATTTGGCATACTGCTACTTTAGTAGTATAAGGAAAATACTTTAGATGTAAATTGTACACTAAAAAATATAGAACTTAAGACCAAAATATCTGAATGGAATAATAAGTATGAGATCAGGAGTTATATGCCAGGAATTTGAGGATACGTGGCGGAGTTAATTGGAGGTGCATATTTAATTGATGATTCCGTCGAGTGATTCTTCTCTTTTATGGTACAATTCTTGATAGATTGAGTAATATTTTTGTTTGCCACTTGAAAGGCCTTCTCTGGGCTTTTGTTGTCAATTATCATATACGAATAACAGGATACAAATAATATATTATTTGCACCACTTCTATCAAATATATACATGATATTGAACTTCTCCATGATGTTGCTTGCTTCATAAAACATTCAATAACCGCCAGTTCATTTAATTGCCTCATTTTGTGTCCATCTACATGTTTTTACCAGTCAAGCTGACCTCACATCAAATCCAGTATCACCAAGAACCCACAACTCCAAAGACAAAGTGCAGCCTTAAACAACTCTAATATTATGTGAAATGCTATTTTTTCTAAGAAACGTAGGATTTTAATTAAAATAGTTGCAGCATCTTTATTCATACCACTGGGAAGAGAACCCCTACACACACTCATACAGAGAATGCAAAGAGGGAGATGAAATGTGCGATGTATATAACCTCAGATAGTTAAATTTAAGACCGTAAGCGTGGCTTTGCATGTAAATCTTGCACTTGACAAACATAAAAGACGTTCCAATTCCTTAAAAGCACACTAAAGCCTAACTAATGGTTTCTTTAAATAGTTCAGTAATCAAGACAAGGACTCGCCTATTCAATAATCTATATATAGACCATTACACTCCAACTGTACAAAACAAGGGAACTAATTATAAACCATTCTTGTGCTCATGTCATTACGAAGTAATGCAGAAGGAAACCAAAACGGAAACATAGATCCAACTTCTTTGTAATTGATTATTCAACATGTATTCTATAAATAAACTTATCAAATGTGCCCCTTTTGGGCAACAATAGCTTGTTGCATCAACATACTCAAAAAATAACCAATAAATTGTTTTTCACAATTAGTCAGAAATTCACAATTCACATACGCAAATTGGACAAAAACTTTACATAACGAAATGGGATATTTGTTAAAGAAAACAACTCCAATCGCATAACGACAATTTATGTAAACGAGTGAGCAGAAGACTAACAATGTAACTGATCACTAAAAATGCCAGAACAAAACAAATTGCATTCAAAATTAACAAAAAGAAACAAAAGATTGATGCAAAAGAAAGTAGAATTAGGATAAAGAAATTACCGCTTGTAGGGCCTGAGAAGGCTTCCCTTGATCAATGAGCTGGCGAGCCATGGTGAGTAAATTTCTGACATCGTTGGGGTCAGAGCCCGGCGGCGGAGCAGACGGCGGAGCTGTGGCCTCCGCCTCCATCATATCGGCGTCTCCACCATTCATGGCATTAGAATTTGCTTTCCTCTTTTGGTTGAAAGTGGAATTGAACCAGACAGATGTTTCCAGTAAATTCAGTAGCAGTTTCGTTTGATTCTCTTCAATTTAATGCTTTCTATGAATTGGGCCTTCTTAAATTTGGGCTGGGCTGGTGAGTTGAACTATTTTTGGGCTCGTGCTATGATGGGCCAAGTTGTTATTGCCGAGTTGTGAGTGGTTATGATTTGGGAAATGCGAAATACTATATGAGCATGATTCGTATGACTGAATAAAATTGCGACGGAATGAAATGAATTAATGAATAGAATGAAGGTCTAAATAGAATGATATAAAAATGATCATTCTTATGATTGGTATGACCTATGAATGAAATATAAGTATTGGTGAATCTGTTTTAAAATTATTATTCTTAATTATTAATTATACTTTAATATTAATATTATTATTGATTATTATATATATTTTTAATATATTACTCCCTCCGTCTCATACTTAACTGAACTCTTTCCCTTTTGGGATTCCCATACTTAACTGAACATTCCCTTAAATGGAAATATCAACTTTATCACTTTATCACATAAAATATTAATAAATAACTCTTTCTACCCCCAACTATTCATCACTTTATCACTTCATCACATAAAATATTAATAAACAACTTTTTCTACTCCCAACACTTTGTTACTTTATCATTTTTTTCTTAAAAATCGAGCATACAGTAACTATGCGGTCAACTATGGGACGGAGGGAGTATTATTTTTAGCTTTTTAATATATTATTGAAGTTGGTTATTATTATTTTTTTATTAAATATTTTTTTAATAAAATAATATTATTATTAAATTATTATTGTTGTTGTTGAGTAGAAGGTAATATTATGACATGAATGATAATATTTTTTGTGGAAAAAAAATTCATTCATCAAAATGTGGAATACATAAACCCATGGGGTATGTAAGAAATCACAATTCCTTTATTTTTAGGAATGATCATTCTTAATGGAATTATGATTCCTTCAAAAAATACATATCAATCAATGTATTTGGAATAGATTAAAGAATAAAGATTTTTTTTTTCTCTTGTCTAAGAAAAGTTGATTGATATGTATTCGAGAAACCTAGTAATAACGATAGCTGCAAAGATTGACCTTTTTTTTTAGATTTTGTTGTAATAAATATGTTTACGTCTGAGTTAACTCTCACTACAAATTTCTGAATTCGATCCCTGAATTCCACCAATTCGAACATGCCTTAGTGCAATCCAATTCGAGTATCTCTGAAATTCTGAAATTCCAAAAACTCATTTATTTTTTTTTTTTTGAAAAATTAAAAGGTTTTAAAAACAAACAATTTTTTAGAATTCTAAAACAAACAATTTGTCAAGTAAGTTGTTATGTGTTTCAGTCACACTATGGATGTCAAAATCGTAAAATTGGTTAGCAATTGCTAAGGGTCATTTTTTTTGTTGTTTGTAACAGGCAATTTTAAACTTTATTCTAGATATTGTTAAAAAAAAGGAAATGCTAGTGCTAACTAGACTATGGCATATTCTGCTCAACTTTAGTTCTTATTATGAATATGATATTTTGATGTATTAAATCACCTAATAGACCAAAACTTCAACTTAAGATGATCAGTCTTGAAGACTTCAAATTACACGCACAATTCTCATGGATTATGATCATCAATAGAATTTTAGAAGCCATATAATAAACAGTAATTACTAATTACCTTACCTATCTTTTCTCGGTTAAAATAAAATAAATTTATTTGCGGTATATTATGATTTCCCACATTCCTTGGCTCATATATAATATATTCCTTTTATTCTTTAATGCTAAAATGCTTGGATAACCACATTCTTTAATATCTCTTCCTAGATAAAAATATTTTTGAAACACATTCATTTCATCGAATGAGGTATATATAATATTATTGAGAATGAGGAAATGCGTGCGTATATTCACAAAGTTCCAGATGCTTCCTTTTTTTTTTTTTTTTTTTTTGAAAAGCAGATTCTTCCTATTTGATTTAAGTTTAGCTCCACTTTACTTGAAAAACATTCCAAAACAAAATTTAATAAATCCTTTTAATCGTTCACACCACTTTTGGCTGGTCCCTCTTCGATAAGAGCCTTTACACACCAAATAATGCAAAATCAGAAAAGTGGTTTCTGTGGTTTTCTTCCTTATTTTATACGCAATATTTACCGGTAAATTTAATAAATCGTGAAATTTGGTAATAATTAATTTAAAAATAGTACTAGATGTTCAATTGGATTATTTACATTATATATTAATCTGATGATATCATATTAATATATGTTGGTACCGTCAAAAAGTATCCATTGATATTCATATATATTATGATGTGTTTTTCCACAAGAATGAATATTCACAGGAAAAATGCTATTGGAGTTGAGGCTCTAAACTGAAGTGCTTGGTCATGATTATATTTCACAATAAAATTCAGACTTTGGGTGATTGCTTTCATTTTGAGTGCACTCATTAATTATTGTCTACACAAATTACACTTAATTTATTTTGCAAACTACATTCCCTACCAATCAAAGCACGACAAAAAGTTGTACAGAGAGAAACACATATGTTTGAGTTGATAGAGCATCTCAACAAGTGATCATAAGTTACGAGGTTAATTAATTAAATTCCACTACGGTAGGTCTTTCATAATTTTGGAGGGTGACTTTAACATTTTGAGAGGGATAAATGTTAATTTGTGTTAACTTGTAAATCGTTTTATTATGAGCCCGTCTCGCATTAATTTTTGTCATTCCTCCTCTAAATAGAAGTAATGTTTTCTGGTCAACCCATTACCGGCACAAAATGAAAAAGACAAATTTATATATACACCAGCTGCAACGTGCTATTGGTGTATTTTCTTAACAATGTTGGTTATTTTTATTAAATAGTGTCAATTATTTTTAATTAATAGTATTAATTGTTTTTAATGAATAATATTAATTGTAGACCAAACTGAAGGGTCGACAAACAAATTTTATTACTTGAAAAAAAAAAATTTGTAAAGGAAACTAACAACAAAGTGCATTCTCTCAAATTTGAGACTATAAAAGCAACGATAATTAAGTTGTCTCAAAATGCAAAACAAAATGAATTCAAAAAGCATAATCAACATACTCATAATCTTCACCACGATCCTACTCGCTAAACCTCTCGCCTCCGCCGCCGTATCATTCCCGTTCCCTCAACCACCGGCGCCCCCACCGGAACCCACCCTAATCTTCGCCGACGAAAGGCTCGCCCAAGTTTTCCCAATCATCCAAACCTTCAAAGCCCTCATAACCGCCGACCCATTCAACGTGACCACCACATGGGTGGGCCCCAACATCTGCAACTACACCGGCTTCTACTGCGACGCCCCGCCAGACAACCAGTCCGCCACCGCGATCGCCTCCGTCGACTTCAACGGCTTCCGCCTCGCCGCCGCCACCCTCGCCGGCTTCCTGGACCGCCTCCCGGACCTCGCCCTCTTTCACGCCAACTCCAACAACTTCGCAGGCACAATCCCGCCGGCCACCGCCGACCTCCCCTACCTCTACGAGCTAGACGTCAGCAATAACCAATTCTCCGGCCCCTTTCCGGCCGCCGTAGTCTCCATGCAAGCCCTAATCTTCCTAGACCTACGCTTCAACTCTTTAAACGGCGCCGTTCCGCCTCAGCTTTTCGACAAAGCGTCCCTCGACGTCGTTTTCATCAACAACAACAATTTCTTCACAAAATTACCGGAAAAAATCGGTACTAATAATCAATACTCTTCTTCAAATCAACGTTTTGATTCTTTCACTTCATTTGCAATTTAAATGGTACTATATATTTTGCATTTTTCAATGCTAGTACAGAAAGTATTTTGTAGAATTTCAAAACAATTAATTGATGATACAATAAAAAGTTAATGATTTTCTTAAGGCCTAATTGCATAACCTCTACAAACTATTTGGGATTTTGATCTAAACCCATCAAACTATATTCTTTACACAATTGTATACAGACTAGCAAATTTTGGTACATTTATTCATATTTCGGACAATTTTTTTTCGTGTTAGGGGCATTTATGATACAACAAATTCAATTATATTGAAAATTTTAGTGCGCAATTTTCAATATAATTGTTTATTATGACATAAATGTCTTTTTGCCAGAGAAAATCAATTGGAAAAATAGTATAGTAATTTTTATGTGCCAAAATTTGATAGGTTGTATACAACTTTGTAAAAATATATAGTGCATTGATTTAGATGCAAAATCATTAATAGTTTGTAGGGCTTTTCTTAATATATATATATATGTGTATTAACTATTGATACATGTATTTTGATAGGGGGGAGTATTCACTACCTTACTTTAGCCAACAACAAATTCTTCGGGCCCATTCCACGTGGCATTTCCCGGGCTTTTTCAAATTTAACCGAGATTGTTTTACTAAACAACCTCTTAACCGGGTGTTTGCCTTACGAGATTGGATTCCTGAAAAACGCCGTGGTTTTGGACTTGGGGGGTAACCATTTAACCGGGCCGTTGCCGTACTCGTTGGAGTGTTTGGATAGGGTGGAAATTTTGAACCTGGCCGGTAATTTGCTATACGGGGGTGTGCCTGAGGGAGTGTGTTTGCTTGGGAGGATAGCGAATCTGTCGCTTTTGGATAATTATTTCACGCGCGTGGGGCGCGCGTGCTTTAGATTGATAAGGAGTGGGGTTTTGGATGTGAGGAGGAATTGTATTCCGGGTTTACCGTTTCAGAGACCCGTTTCTGAATGCGCGGCGTTTTTTGCCTACCCGAGGTATTGTCCTTACTGGCCCAGTTATGGGCATATTTTGTGCCGGGTTCCGCGGTTCGGGTTGGATAATCCGCTTGCTCCTTCGCCTTTTTGATTGTGCATGGGAATGTTTGGGTTAGATACTTAGATGATCAATTTTATTTTTTTTGGAATAACAGAAATATATACTAGTGTTTGAATTGGAAATACTGCTGTAAATATGCATCTGAATTAATGCAATTAATTGCTCATAATGTTAATTTCCTTTTTTCGATTCAGGTTTGATCTTACTAATTTACATTTCCCCGGAGATCCCCTTTTATAAAATTATTAAAACAAAAATTTAAGTGAAGTTCATAATGAACTTTAATTCTTCGAATATCATTATTATTATGAATTACTATTATGTTTATACACTATTTTTGTATGAAATATATTTTAAATACTAATAGAGTTCAGTTCACCATGAGCTTTTTCACGAGGAATCTACTCAAATTATTTATTAGGTTGATAATGTCTTTTTTAAAATAACAATGTATTATTTTCATTTTCTACCAACTTTTCCAATGTTGTAAGAAAAATATTAGGATCATTGAAGATGTCAGATGATCACATCTTTAATAAACGTCATTCAGACGATATTATAACGTGGCATCACTAATTAGCGCTCCAGTCATGTGTCTCACCACCCACCACTCAATTTATACGCGATGCTTTAATTAATTAAAGGCAAAGTATAGAGTGAACAAGTTTTACGATGAAACTGATTAAGGAGTGTGATTTATATCACTAAAGAATGTGACTTTTTACCATAAAGAGTGTGACTTTTTACTATAAAGGGTATTATTCATAAAAATGAAGGGTGTGACTTTTTTTTTAACGGAGCTAGCTAGAAAAAAGGTATCATAGATATCATTAGAGTACAAGGGGTACTCTAACCCATACAACGCAAATAAACGTCTCACACAGCTGACCTAAAGTAACTCCTGGAAAACAATTAGTACGATAATTTCTAACTAACGACAGCGCCACAACATGCTACAGGATCCCGCAACCAATCCGAGAAAGAGAAAGAATTGACTAACAGGGATCTAATAGACAACCATGAACATAATCTAGCTTTTAGTTCATCAAGTATCTTTTGAAGAGTAGTGGTAGAATTGTTGAACACTGCCTCATTTATGAAGTTCCATATCGTCCAAGCAAATGAATGGTGTAACTTATATTATAGCAGAGGGTATCGTAGTGATAACTGAAGGGTGTGACTTTATTAAATATTACTATAGGGTGTGACTTTAGTAAATAATACTAAAGGGTGTGACTTATAAAACGAAAAAGTACGCCTATAAAGAAAAAAAAAATCAGTTTTAAGGTGAATAAATTTCACAGCATACCAAGTCATTAATTAAATCGCCTTAAGGTTCATACAATTGGTTTCGTTAGTGCATGCTAGTTGATATTATGAGGCAAATATAGCAAGTTGAAATATAATTTATCAAATATAAAATGAAATTCAAGAATTATGGATGTTCCATTAACAAGGTTAAATAATTGCAAACTTTATGGTACCTTTTCAAGTGGTCCGACGGCTATTCCCATCCAAATAATGGGAAGAGAAGTCTGGAAAGCTTACAAATTCTTCTAGCAATTTTTTTTAATATATAAATTCCGATTAAATTCATTAATGTTTTTAGGGAAGATATTACTTTTAATTAATTTTTTTTATCAGGCAAAAATAAATATATTAATCTATAGCTTAGATGTTATTAAAAAAACTAATTAATTAACTAATTAAAAGCATAAAAGCATGAAAAGTGGTTTAATATAGTAAGTTTAAATAGCCAAACGCATAGCAGCTGAGAAGAACAAGAAGTGGGATCTAACTCATGTTGTCACACATTGAAATGCATACATCAATTAAATATTGAAGCTTTTGAGTGGCATTAGAAGTCTTTTTTATCATTTTAGGCAAAGAAAGAAGATATTAAAAGGATATATAATGTATATCTGTGAATATAGATCAAATTTTGGATGTTCCATTTGTACAATAATAACAATAATATTAGTAATAATCTGAAAATAATTAAAACGTGGTTTGGACCCCCTAAATTTTATCCATATTCATCTAAAAATTGAATAGCGATACTGGGCCTGGGCTTGATATTCGGCCTCGTGAAATTCACATGGGTCACCTCCTGCAACCAAACAGAAACACGCTCGAAGCATAGTGCATTTGAAAAATGTTGAAAAGAGAAGTGCAATTGGATACTTCTCTAGACTTAATACGATTGTACTTGTAAGACGAAAATTAAAATTTTAAATTTTAAAAAAATAAAAAAATTTAATGTATGTAAATAATAGGACGAAAATTAAAATATAAAAGTCAATAGAACCAAAATAAAAAAATGATAAAGTTATAAACTTTTAAAAACATACATAATTGACGTCTATATTATTATTTTTTTTTGTTAAAGTGGTAATAAATCCAATAGGTAATTTAAAAAAGTTTTCAATGGGCTGATGGGCTTGAAACCTATTCAATTTTACATGGTCACAGTATTGGGTTGAGGCCCATCATTTTATTATCAGCTCATTGATTTTTTTTTGGATATATGATTTTTTGTTTGAGATGTTATAGTTTATTATAGTCAAAGTGTTGATTTTTTGGTATTTTTTGTTTGAGATGTATAGTTTGTTATAGTCAAAGTGCTTTTTAGAAAAAACAAAACAAAAAAAAAAAAAAAGTGCTTCTTGTGCATTTATAGTGTTTCATAACACCGCCTTACTGTAATACCCATAATCGTATTGGCATTTTCTTTGTTAGTCAAATATGTATGTCAATGTCAATATGCTTATATTATTAAAATAGATTATATATTTCAAACAATCTTAATTTACTTTGCTTCAAAAAAAATTTTATTTATGAGTGGCTAAACAAAGAAGGGTCAGAAGAACTTCGGAAAACGCTATTGGGCCAGTTTTTCGGGGTTCTTTCCGTTTAGTGCCTTAGGCCCGCCGCCTAGATTTTTTTTTTTTTTTATAATTTGAAATTTTCACAAGAGTGCAAAAAATGGTCAATAAAAGTATATGCATACTGTATTTCAATATTAAAATCATAATCATAATTCATAAATGATAAATTACATAAAATCACAAGGTAACAAATTAATCAAGGGTGCAAAATTCAACATAAAATCATAGTCTAAACAATTGTTTTATCAATGACATAACCAAATTAAAATGAATTAATAAAAAAAAAAAAGGCCCAGCTAAACCGCTAAAAAAACTGATTTTTTTAGCGTTTAATGCAACTCGGGCGGCGGGCGAACAACCGCTTTAAGCGCAAGACGGACCTCTAGGCCGTTTTTTTACATCATTGCTAAACAGAAAGTATTGAAGAATTTAGCTGACAGACTGGCCCCTTGGATCCATTAAATTAATAATGTATTTTTTTCTGCACGCTTAACCAAAATAAGTCACTGTCTTAAATTCGTAATTGTATAAGTGGATGAATCAAATTCATAAAAAGAGTTTGAGTTTGACTATATAGTGTGGATTACATTGCATCAAATTATTCACTGCAGATAAGCCTCTAATTTTGACTTTAATTGATGTACTGCATAATAAAATAATTATCTTAGTTGTATTTTATATTCTTTTAGACATAATATATAGACTTCGTACGAATGAGTAACTATTGAGAAAAATTAAATAAATGAATTGATTTTTATCCTCTATATAAGTTCGGACTTTTAAATGAGACGAAATTCTTTCATAGTATCAGAGCTTAAGCTCGCTCAGATCTTTGGTTCGATTCTCGTGGAAAACACTCCACCCATTTATATTGTCCACTCGTTGGGCCTCCTCCCCAGAGGGCAGAGACAATGATTCGGCCCACGAGTGGGGGGAGTGTTGAGAGAAATTAAATAAATGAATTTATTTTCACCCTCTCTATAAGTTCGGACTTTTAGATGAGACGGATTCTTTCCGTAACAATAAAGAATTTTGTCCCACATTGCTAATACGATTTTGAATAAGGTGGGTTTTATATTTATGAAAGTTTAAAATAATTTGTATAAAATATGTTACATTTACATTTCAGATTCTCCAGTCCAAATATAATGTTGCCTTTAAATCTAAGGAAACAGTTTAAAGAGACGTTTGAATTAAAATTTATTATAAGATGAACTCATCCAAACACTTCAAGCCACCAAAAATTCACATTTTATACTTGGAATTTCTTTTTAAGAGTATAAAATAAAATATTAAAATTTTATAATATTGTAGAATACAATATGTGGTAAAATGAATTTAAAAAATCGAGTAAGCAATTATATTAATGAAATTTCCGATTTTTTTTTTTAATCTTTAATTTGCTGCGGGCTTTTTGTCGGCCTATGTTAATTATGCATCTGGGTCAAGTTTGGATAGCTCAAGTTGTTAGAGCTCCACCACTGAGGCGGCGGAGTCCCGGGTTCGAGATAACGAGAGAGAATATTATTCTCTTGTGGTGAATCCCCTATAGTTGGGTTCTTGATTTGCGACAGACGGTTTTGCGGTTTCGAATGGTGTGGTGATTGCGGTTCCGGGTTCACAGCGAGATGAAATGATGTTGACATGTGCCCGGTGGTAGAATAAATTATTATAATTGATTATGTTAGGAAACTATTGTAATTGATTGTCTTTAAATAAATAAAAAAATTGTGCATCTGGCCATATTTAATTGTTTGAGAAGTTTCCTGAAAATAACTCTTTTTTTTTTTTAACCATCATCAATTATAAATTCATTTTCGGATCGAGGGGCATGAATTGGAACTTCATTTGCATGCAATTCCCTCGAAGGACCTGCAGTTTTGTTTTTTTCTAATCAAACCCAGATATAATAAGGTCAAGGGTCACACCAAATATAATAAAAATTCCAAATCATTAGAAATTGCGATTGTTAAAATTTAAATAAAGCATGCTTAGTCATAGTGCACTTTGATCAAACAATAAACAAAGCTTGTGATTTCTGACTTGGGCCATTCATGCTGATCTAAATGATCAACAATTTATATTTAAAATGCCATCCTAATAAAACATCCCTTGATTTTATTCTCAACCAAGATCTTGATTTGTCAATCCCTTATTTATTATAATTTTCACTAATTGGTAAGGTATGTGAAGATATCAGAAATTTATATTGAGACACACTTGCATGAAACAGACTCATGGTGAGACGGACTTTATAAAATGGATATCGCTCTTTAACACTTTAAAAGAAGTGAATGTTGATTTGTGTTAAATTGTACACCGTCTCATACGAATTTTTGTCATTTTTCGTATAATTTATAGACTATTGCACAACCGTGGAACCATTATCAACTAAAATTGTATAACGACAAATGAATTTGTAGAATGTAGTGATTCTTTGTTAGTCAATTATTTCAATTTTGTACTCGTATAAAATAATATAAAATAAAATATTATGTTTATAATTCATTATTCAACATCAATAAAACATTACCATTATACCGGATTGGAAAAAGTGACCCTACGCTTAATAATTTCATTAGTTAGTCAACTTCCGCACACATGCATGATATCATTTCATAATCTTAATATTAAATCTTGAAAGATACCATGTCTTGTATTTATATATATCAATCCACGACAGGTTTCATACATTTTATTCATAGCTTACAGCATGTATATCTAACAACATGATAATTTGTCTCAAATATTATACATTAACGATGTATTAAAAGGTTGAAAAATCAAACCAACTTATTCGATACTAAATTCGAGATTGTTTGGTAAAAGTTTGTTTGAACTTGGTTAGACAAAGATATCAAACAAGTTTGAACATAGATTTATGTTCGGCACAATGTAAAGCTCGGCTCGAGCTCAAACTCAATAAGTATAAAAAGATAAAACAAGTGTAAAAATATCAAACTACTCGAGCTCGACTCTTGTTAGGCTCAATAAAAGCTCGTTCGAGCTCGATTCAGTTATCAAACAAGCTCAAACATGAATTTCAAATCTCAATAACGTTTCAAACAAGCTTGAAGAACAACTCGTTCGACTCCGCTCGAGTCATTTACTAGCCATATATTGTTTTGAATTAAACTAATAATGGTTTTAGCATATAGAGTAAGTCTCTGGTGAAATTTGTTCATAGTGTACAATTTACACCATTACACTTGCAAACTAGTTCAATACACTTATCAACTTATCTCATTACATTTATAAAGTAAGATCATATTACAATATTAGTGATATTAGTTTATAAGTATAATAATATCCGTTTATATATTATGAATAAGTTGCACAGGAAAGTCTATGCAGCATATAATTTTTTTTTTTTATCATTATTATTAAGACATTGCATTTAAACATTATTCTCCCAAAAAATTCCAAGTTTGATAAGCTTGCAAAGGCTCCACCCACCATCACTTATCCCTACTAATTATAATACTGGTCTGTATCTTCAACGGTCCTATACCACACTTTTATCTTCAACTACACATTATACACAATAATTAATTTACTCAAATAATTTATCTAATTAATAAAAGAGCCAGCTGAAATTAATAATAACTGAAAATAAACACGTACCCTGCGATTCTAGTAAGTCTCAATTCTACTCATTTTACTTTCTCCATAATATTTTCACAGTGTTCACAATTGAAAATGACAGTGTGTTTAGTTTACCATAATCGAAATTGTATCGGTTTTAATTTTAAATGTAAATATATGTATGATTAAATAAATAAATGTAAATAATATTTCCATATTAGTGAGATTAAAAAAAGTTTAAAAACGTAAGGTATTTGTGAATGACAATTTTTATGGGACGATATATAGTTTTATATGAATTGCAAGACAACTTCAAATTAAATATATACGTATTTGTCCATTTATTCGATTTTTTTTTCAAGTTAGTTCAAATTAATTTCACATGAAATTATCTCACGGATTTAACAACGGTAATCGACAAATAAAAACGCATATTTTGACCAATTGGAAAAAATTACTAACAATCCCCACAAGTTGCACGATTCAACACCCCAACCCCACTAAATAAAGCCACAATATGCAGTCTCTTTCTTTACTATTTGCCACGCAAAATCAAAAAGTTTTTCAACGAAGTGAATAAAGCGAGAAAACAGATTTGACAATAAAATAAACCAACAAATGGGCCCCAAGTTTTGTCTTCTTGTCCGATTCTCCATGGTTGACTAGACTCGTCAGATCTTTCCACGCTTTGGACGGCTGTGATTGACTGGACCTTTGATGTCGGCGGGGGACCGTTGGATGATGGGACTCGGTTCCAATGAAGGGTCACGATGATTCAAGGACCAGGGCAGGTGCATCCGTGTTGGAATGCGCATGACTGTGTTCTCCCCCATATGTTACAATCAGCATTGTTGGATCATCCAATGCTCTTTCCACGTGTTTTCTCGCAGGGCACCCTCTTAAGCTGCTGCATTTGTAATATCCCCTGAAATTTCCATCATTTAGATTAGGAAATTGTGTAATTCATAAAGTGAAATATATGTTGTTTGTTAAATATAATTGCAAATCATTTTGTCAATGCTAGTTAAATATGAATGTTGCAGATCTATTATGGATTGCACGTATAAAATGTACTCAATGTTTATAAGTGTAAATCTTGAAAGTTAAGTCTTATATACCTTAGGTTCAATTTATAATTCAAGTATATTTTTTAAACATGCAATTTATTTCACTGAAATGCAGTGCTTATTGAAACATGAAACTTATTCTCACTTATACAAATTTTATATTTTAAAAATATACTTAAATTGTATATTGTTCAATTAAAACATAGAATAATTAATGTTCCCGAAAACAAGTAATATTAAATGGTAAAAACATGACTATTAATCAAGATTATAGCAGTTAGAATTAGAAATATCAAAATTGTAATGTTACATAATCAAGATTAAAAATTTTAAAAAATCTTGAATAATTTTTCAGAAAGAATTAGCATACCTGGGATGAGGAGAACCCTTGATGGGCTTTTGACCATACTTTCTCCAAGAGTAATCATCAGGTGGAATATCAGCCATCTTCATGCTTATAGCTGGAACTCTAACCGTCCTCTTTAATCTTGATTTCCTGCACCATAATTAACCAATCACAAGGTTAATCATCTGATTAACCCCTAATTAATCACCATCACGCTATGCTTTACTTGTACAACGTGCTGATTTTATAGAACTTTTTTTTCCCTTTCACACTTTTCTCACCTTTTCTTGGGACAATGGCAACGATTCGCCGACGACCCTCCGCCGCATTTGGCGGCGCCGTCGTCAATAGAACCGCACTTCCTCTTGAACGACGACGTCGACGCCGGCGGCCGTCCGCCGGAGGAGAGGTTCGTGATCTGGAATCCAGACGACATCGACGGCTGCACGCTGTCCGTATCTCCGGTCAACGACGACCGGAATGAATTCGCCGGCGACGAGAAATTTATCGTCGCCGGCGGCGGAGGCGGCGGCGGTTCCTTCCGATCGAGTGAGCCGTTTCTGATCAGCTGGTGGTGGTACGGCAGCGGCGGCAGGCGCTGGATCGGCGTCGGGCAGTAAATCTTTGAACCGGGATCCTTTTCCTCTGTTTTCGGCTGCCGGACCGGTTCAGTCACCGGTTCGGTCTTTTGTGGCGGTGGATTTGAAATCGGGCCGCGGCGGAAACGGGCGTGGCCGGTTCGAGTCCGGTCAAGTAGAGAAATGAATTTTTTAAATTTGTTTATGGCGACATCGGCGACTGCTTTGTAATCGGCGCCGCCGTCGGAGGAGGAGTGAGAAAGTAATCTGATCAGATTTTCGACGCTCTGTAATCCGGCGGCGGCTGCTTCTTTGGCGGCGGTTTCCTCCATTTTGGAATTAATTAAGTTATATCCTGGCGGCATCAATTCAACTGCCATATTGAAAGAGAGAGAAACACCATTCAACAAAGCAGTTGAAAGGGGATAAAAATAGGGAGGGTAGAGAGACAAGAGTCAAACTGGCATTTCTTATTTGTATTTTATTTTAGACAAAGTTTAGTATGCAAATTTGTATAGATATAAAAAATTTAATTTTTAATCAAATTCTATATTTGATGAATTTAATACAAAATTGAGTGGTTCATGGTTCACTCGGCCAGACTAGTTCATGGTTCACCCAGCTCAAATAGGTCATAATTTAGGGTTAATTATTTAGTGTTTATGGTGTAGTTGGTTGATTTAGGACAACTTTATAAATTTTCATTTATACAAATTTGCACATTAAACCTACGTATTTTAAAGTATTTTTTGTGTGACTGCCGTTGAACTCAGTATAATTCTAAGGCTTAAAATGGTAGGAATCACCGGGGTGAAAAGGGTAAAATAATTTAATTACCCTTAGTGAAATCGTGATAATTTCAATTTTGACGAACCAATTACACTCTAAACATTTAATAATAAATCATAAATCATGACCTATTCGGATCGGGTGAACCATGAACCAGTCGGGCCGGGTATAAAATATTTCATTATGGATACTAAGGTAAATTTACACATCAAAAGGGTGTTCACCCCGGGATGAATCACCCCCATTTAGCATTACCGTAATTTTAAAGAGAATGGATCCAAGTCAAGTGCACTGTCCATCCACGGTGCATTTTAAAATAGTACAATTTATATATTGAATAATATATTTTATATATATTAAATTATATAATTATTTTTATAAAAAGTAATTATACAATTCAGTGTTGACAAATTATATTTTTTAATATAATAAATTGTATAATTTTAAAATATATTATAAATACACGATAAATTTGAATGCATATATTATATTTAATTGAAATATAAAATTTATTTATATTAAAAATATGAAAATTTTAATTTATTAAAATTAAGTTACATAGTTTAATAACGAAATGTAAATTTTAATAAAATAAATTATATGTTTTTAAAATGCATATAAATTGCAAGTGAAAGACTATCTTTTATTTTTAACATTTTGTTTTCAATTGTGGTGGCGTCAAAGGGAAGAACCGTTGGGATGTTGACACGTGTGCATAAGGATAAAGAAATTGATTGAAGCATTGACCCACTCTTTAATCTGGTGGGGTGAGGCTGGGTGAACCGGTGGTGGGGCGTGATGACACGAGACTAAAAGTCAAAGGGTAAGTAATGAGCCGTTGTTTGGTATTTTGTCAGCGGCCCCACCATCTCATTTTCTTATTGTTGTTTTAATTTTTACTTTTCTCTCTTGTTTTCTTTTGTTTTTGAATTCTATATTTTTAATATTCTATTTTCTTTTTTAACTTTTGTTTAATTATTTTAAGACATGGTATTTTAATCATTTCTTGTTACTATTTTTATAATGGCAAAACTCATATAAAAATATCTCATACATGAGACAGGGGTACAGACAAACCGTAATCAACACTCACTCCTTTAAAAGTTTTAAAGTGTCATACTTAAATTATACTTTTTCTCACGTAAGCATGTTTTTTTTTATATTTTGTAACAGTTCTAATTATATTTTAAACATAAACATAATTTCAAGTGGAAAATAATTGTAACATATTTAAAATTTTGTATCAAAAATCAATCATAAAGTGTGAAATGGTAGCAGTAAAATTTAATTTAAACAAATTTTTTTAGTATCATTCTTATTAATTATTTTGAAAAATACTCCCTCCGCCCACTAAAATTGTGTTCATTTTGTTTTGACGTGTTGTATGGAAAGGTAAATTAAGTTAATTTATGAATAACATAATTGATTGTGAGCAAAGTATAATGATAACTTGAGTAATTAAATGATTGTTGGATGATGAAGATAAAAAAAATTGTGTCCATAAACGTACTTAATTTACCTTTCCGTACAACATGCCAAAACGAAATGAGCACAGTTTTTATGGACGGAGGGAATATTATTTATTAAAAAAATTTGATCTAGTAAATGAAAAAATAATTTCATTTCTTATTAATTGTCTCATTTTATTTATATGTTAAGTACAATATGTTATGATATAAAAATTATATGATTAGAAAATATTAGATTTCTAAAGCATAAAAAGTAACTAGGAATACATGAAAAAAAAAAAGGAAAAAAAAAAAAAAATATTTAAAAAGATATTATTAAAGAAAGGGGACACATGTCAATGCGCTGGGGGGCTGGGCCTGGGCAGCATAGAAGAAACCGTTGTTTGGTTGCACAAAGTGTGACTTCAAATCTCCGAATTAGGTTGACGCCAATTATCTAAAGTTTACCCTTTTAAGTTTTAACCCTTTTTTTTTTTAAGATGAGTCAATTCTTCATATAATCAAAACAATTCCTCCCTCGAACCAATCGTAAGAAATAGAAAAGGATAAAACCACAATCAAGATATGAGCATATTAATAAAGAAAAGTCTCACACTAAGACTAAATCAAAGTCTCCAACATAATCAAGGTTGCACCCACTAAAACATAACAAAAAACCCAACAAAATGCATAAAAAAAAAACCAAACTAAACACCAAACCCAACAAGAAAAAAAATCGCACAACTAACCCCAACTAGGGGAAAGAGGAGAGGTGAAACTAAAATCTAAAATCTTATAAAACAAAAATATAAAATAAAGATCCGAAGGATCAATCTGCCAGCCAACCCCTGAAACTACCGTGAGAAAGATAGTTTCGTCGAACATAGTGATGACCTCTAAGCAACTCGCAAAACAGGCCGTGGTGAGGAAGAATTGAACGTTTCAGTGTAAATAAGTTGAAAGTTTTATGAAAACAAGTTGCACATTTAAAAAATGCACTTGAGTTGCACAATGGACCTGATGTACATAAGACCTACTCTCAAAAAGTATATTTTGTTTTTTTAAACAATAACATTACATATGCATAATAATGATACTAGAAGAAAAAATTTACTTGAACTCGAATTCAGTAATTCACATATATTTTTGTCTTTATTTAAGAGTTATAATCATGTGAACCGGTTTTTCTCAAAATTTACCATAGGAATTAGAGTTGTTCCAATGATTTTTGAGGCCCTGTGCAAAAAAGGAAAAAAGAAGTTAAAACATTTATATTCGAAAAATAACAAAAATAAATAAAAATTTAATATAATTATTAATCAAATTTGAATTAAAATTTAATTTAATTTTAAATCAAATAAAAAGAAATTAAAAATGGTAGTTTTACATTTTTAAATTTATAGTTTTATTTTAAATTAATTTGAAATAAACTACCAATTAAATACATTTTTAAACCCAATTGTAAACTAAAAAAAAAAATAAATTTAGTTACAAAACTCAAATTAAAAAAGAAAAAAATTATAGTTTTACATTTTTAAATTAAAAAGTATAGTTTATATTTAAAAATTAGGAGTATGAAATAAACTACCAATATAAATAAATTTTTTAAAAGCTCTTATACAATTAAATACTGTAAACTAAAAAAAAAACTAAGGGGAGTGAGAATGCTACCGCCAAAATTCGAACGCATAACATCTCACCCCTTGAAGATCACAGGGGACCAAATTGGCCAAGAGAGAGCATTGTTTAAATTTACAACATAAAAGTATATATCTACAAATATTTATATATATAATAAAAAAATATAAAATTGGGGGCCCTCGTCTGGGGTGGGGCCATGTGCGACGGCACCGGTTGCGCCACCCTAGGGCCGGCTCTGATAGGAATCCTTTATTTAATTAATTTTTGCCAAGCTAAAATTACAAATAATTATTTGAAAATAGCATAAATATTTGCATAAGATCTTATTACGTTTTTGGATTTGGTGTTTGGCGAAAATTTATGTCCATTGTAATGCTTCTTTAATGTCTTGGTTGGAAAATTCTTTGCCAGTATTATCTTTGTAATCGTAATCATGTAAATCTTTGTACATAACGACCAAGCTAGGTTTTATACCTATGATTTTAATAAAATTCTTTTGTTTGATAAATAAAAAACAATTTGATAACAAAATAAATTTCAAGATAAACAATGTATTTTACTCCTTAAGAATAATGTATTTCGCGAGGGATCTGAGATGAGAGGAAGTTGCGGACTGACAATTGAATAGATTTATCAGGTGTTTAAATTTTTTGTAGTCCTGTAATTTTGCTTCGTTTTAAAATTGATCCAAATTATTTTGACTTTTTTATTTTGGTCCTGTAAGTTATCAAAATTTTTTGAAATTAGTCATTTAACCTGTTGTAGCAGGTCATCAAATAGGTTACCGTCACTTATGTAATTATTTTATTTTTTTCTTTAATTTTGAAATGCCACCTAAATTTTTTTAATCCAAATAATTTGTGTCGGGATTTTTTTTCGTATTTTTTTAAGAACGGGAAGTGGTTTTCTGCGTTTATTGATTTAATTTTTTTTTATTTTTAAGTCAGTTTAGACACAGTTAATCGACCCGATTCGCTTTGTCTTTTAATATACAAATTATTTTAATATCTGATCAAAATTATTAGGAAAGTTCAAAAAAAATTAAAGAGAAAAATAAAAAATTAATTTGAAAATGACTAATTTCAAAATTTTCTTACAAATCAAAATCAAAAAGTTATACTAATTTCAAAACTATAAAAAATTTAATCCCAAAAAATTTAATCATTTAAAGTAAAGTTTTTAATTAATTTAATTATTTTCATTTTATGTTTTTGTAATTAAGTTTGAATGTGAAAATGAAAAGTGTGTTCTCACATGGGATTCCTCGCTAGTGCTTTCTCCTGTTGTGTAATGATAGATAAGAATCATAAGATAATCACCCTTTATTCATTTCTCTGTTTCCTCTCAATTTCACTTTCTTTCTTTTTTTTTCACTTTCTTTTGACTCGCTTTAAAACGACAATTTCGAACTTCTTCGAACTTTAAAATTATTATTATTTTATATTATCTCTTTCTTTTAGGAAATACTTATTATATGTGTTGATTTTTTTTTTTTTTTTTTTGACGGGATATTATATGTGTTGATTGATTTACGGATATAAAGATATGTATTCAGCACTATAGTGCTACTATATGTACATTTTAGCGATTTTGATGGGAAACAACATATGAAGTTAAAGTATAATATTAATATAGCTATAATTATGGGGTTCCATAAATTTGTTAATCAACGCGCTCAAAAAAAAAAAAATTGTTAATCAACGGAGTAATAGCTAGTTGTTTTATTGCTAAATTTGCTTTTCATCACTGCCAAAGTATATAGTATAAGCGATTCAAAAATAATAATTAATTGAAAAAGTCATGCTACATATTTGGTTTAATGGTCAATCCTGGTAACTTTTGTAATATTCAAACGTACCCTAATTTGATAATTGACCTCTGCTGAATCAGAATATTTTTATACAAAAATATTTAGGTGAATTTAAAAAATCATTGCATTCTTCTTGATGTAAAAAGTTGTTTGGAAAAGTATATAGAAGTGTAGTAGGAGTGGTTATTTCATTTAATTTCTATCACTCATAGTCTCAAGCACTTTCTAATTACTCACTCCATCCGTTACAATCTTAACTGCATTCTTTCCATTTTGGACGTCTCAATTGTAACTGCAAATTTTCTTAAATAGTAATACTCACTTTAAATCACACCCTTTAAACACCCATTTATTTACCATTTGTCACTCTCTCATAATCTCAACACTTTATAACTTTATCACCTTTAATAAATATTATTATACTCTTCAATAAAGTTGAATTCCCCTTTCTACCCCAACAATTTATCATTTTATAACCTAAAATATTAATAAATATTTTTTTCTTAAACTTCGAGCACATAATAAATCACCGGTTAAGATTGAGACGGAGGGAGTATATTTTTGTTATTGTTGTATATTATATTAAGAAATGATTTTGCAACGTCGTTATAGATAAACAACAGTCAATCGTGCAATATAAAAATTAAAAGAAAGAAAAGAAGAGTGTGGATATTACGGCCTACCTAACTCTAGATGTTCAATAATATTAAGGATGCACTATTCCAAGTTTGAATCATCAATCAGTCACGTAGTTAATATATGTATGCAATTGCAGGTACATTTTGGACACTGGCTGCAGATTTTTATTATAAATTGATACAAAATAAAAACTCTTTTTCAATTCAGTATTATACACTTTGTTACTTTTCTGAATAGTGGATGGTGAATGTGAAAATTATAGCTAAATAGATAGATAAATAATTTTTTATCTCATCTAAAAGTCCGAACTTATAAAAAAGTGTGCAGATAATTTTTTTATTTAATTTCTCTCCAACACTCATTTTTCACCCATGAGCTGAATTATCTTACTCCATCATTGTAAGGAGATCCATCAAATGATTAATTAAATATTAATAGAGTTGCCCTTAATAGAAATCGAACCTAAAATATAAATGTGAGTTTGAAAGGACTGATACCAAAAAAAAAATCAACTTGAAAAAAGGGGTAAAATTAATTAGTTTATTTAATTTCACTTAATGATGTTGACTCGCATATCATATATGAGTTGTATCTAGCTTTATTTTGACAGGCTTGGGCCTGGTGGGCCACCTTTTGTAAGCCTCAAAATTTGACTATTTTGGAGAACATTACCAAAAGCTGGTCCAATTCAGAGTAGATTATGTAGTATAAGCAGCTGGATGTCTGGATGTCTAAAGAAATTTAATATACCAGGGCGACAGGAATTGAATTTCAAATTTTCCATTAGGTTAAGGGCACAGGTGAATCAAATCCATTAGTTAACATGGTCTCATGATCCATCCTACAATACCAAATATTTGGCTAAATTTATTTCAATTGTATCTTATAGAGCTCTTATTTATAATTTAAAAAATATCATACAAACGTACAATAATACCATGTATCATGCATAACATAATCTTATGCTTTTTTTTTTTTTTTAACAAAACCATGTCCAACGTAATTGTGACTTCAATAATCGAGCTTATTGCGCTAAAAAAAAAAGAAAAAAGAGAGCTTATAAATAAATACTAATTTGAGTATAATATGTAGACGTTTTATAAATTATAATCAACTGATTAGTCGTACGACTAAATTTCATATTTTATACACGCATTTTTTTTTATAGATATTCTGAGAACAGTGAAGCACTCTTTCTCTTTTTTTCTTTTTTCAAAATTTACTACTCGTTTCTTCAAAGTTTGGGCCTATTGAGCTAAAAGGCCCAAACACAGACTCATGGTAACAGTTTTTCTCGAGCCCATAATGTAAGAGCTACTAAACCCATCTCATTCAACATCATATCAATATTTTACACCAAAAGTCTTCTTAATTTGCAAATTTGCCCCAACTTATTTTATAATAAACAAATTAAATACTAAATGGAAATTCATTTCTAATCTTTCTTATTCAAATATACTGAGTTGTTATATACGGACCTTAAATTCATGCAAATTTGCACAAAAATGTGTGTCTTTACAATTGCTTGATTCAATTAGAAAATAATAAGTTAAGTTTATGGTTATTACTTCGAGTTGGCCATCCCAAACATGTATATATGTCTATTTTTTGAGTTTGTTATGAGATAATTAGGATGGGGAATGGTTAAATTCATGCAAGTTTTTTTACTTTATTTATATTAGTCATGAAAATTGTTAAAAATGATAGCTATGTTTAAAATTCACCTTTATAAATTAGTAATGACAAATAGTAAAAACGATCAGTTCAATTCCTCTGTGCCATTTTTTCGTGTTCTAGAATTATTCCCCCTTTTGGATCTTTAACACATGGACCCTTGATTATAATGGTCAATTGGATATATTTGTCCATTCCACATGTCATTAATCTAGACTATGAAATACACAGTGGAACATCATTTTTGGAATTGGTGATATCATGACAAAAACGATGGTTATTTTTTGATTAACCATTAAAATGGACAAGTCGGGATTGAAAGAAATCCAGTTTACTAAAAGCCCAAGATAGTCTAATTGAAAAGGGAAATTATCGTTCATGATGGGCTGAACCCATTTGAATTAGTCAAGCGAAAAACTCAAACCAAACTACCCTATTTTAATTTTGATTGGTCACTTTATGTAAATAGTCATTTTTATTTTGTTTAGTCATTTTCTAAAAAAAAAAAAATTAACTTTCAATTCTATTTAATACTATTATTTCTCTTCACCAAATTCACCTTACACCATTTAATACTATTATTTCTCTCCACAAAACTCACTTTACCCACTTTACACAATTTAATATTATTATTTTCCACTTATTTTTAATTTTCATATCTACAGTATTTGGTCAATCAAAATTAAAAATGGGGGAGTATTATTTTAAGGTTTTTTTTCAAGAAAAAAACCTTAAAATAATAGTTTGGTTTGAGAAAAAAACTAAATATTTAATGAAGCTATTGATGAAGATAAATATTATTTTTTATGTTAAAAAAATATTTATGTTTTAAAATTTTATTAAAATAGTTATATTTATATTTAATTGTTTTTAATTAAGTATTTTTTTTATTTGGTGTCACTCGTATTAAATGATCAAAGGATGAATTGGAATCTACTTATTTCGAATGCTTGAATTACATATATCCTTTAATTATCTATTTTTCATTTTTCTCTTGAGTCCCTATCTACTGTTTGGACTTTTGAGTAAATTTGAGTTTGTACCTTATTATCCAAACTCAACTCAACCTCGATAGGTCAATCTTTTTTTTGAAGTTTTGGCCTTTAAAGAAATTGAAGTTGAAGAAGGCACGGAATTAGAAAATGAAAATATAAGAAAATAGCTTGTAGATATTTTGGGCAATGAAAACCTGATATTTTATTTTTAAAATATATAAATCTTTTTAGGATCAAATATCATAATCACAATATAAGTGTTAGGTATTGCCATAAATATTTATCATGTTCATGTAGCCCGATCAGACACGTAATATAATTTTGCATGAGTAGAACTTGTATACCTTAAACTTACAATAAAAATTTTTTATTTAAAGTTTAATTTGCGAAAATATTGTGATATTATATGCAGCTCTATATGTTTAGTTTGATTTATATAATGCTAAAATTTATTTTTTTTTATTTTAAAAAATATTTAATAAATTAAATGGTAGTTGGGTTTGGTTCAATTGATTTTTAAATTTTGATATTTATCACGTAATCAACACATTTTTTAATTTTAATTTTTCTATTTTTTTTTTACTTTTAAATTTTAATTTTTCATTATTTTTATCACTTTTTGATTTTAATTCATATAAATTGTAGGATAAAAATCAAAATTTAAAAGTAAAAGAATTAAAATTTAAAAGTGAAAAAGTTATAGGCTCAATATTTTTTTTCTCCAAAAACAAAATACACGACATTAAATGGATGGATACTTCACCCATTGCTATCCATATTCAAAAGTATTTCTATATATAATAAAGAAACGATAAAAGCAAAAGTCAATTTCTAATGTTTTTACCCAAAAGAACACAAGATGCTCCGCGAATCAGTAATCTTGGCGTATACACATGAAATTATGATTCCCAAAATAGGGGATGTAATTCACCATGAATATGAGTATGGGGCAAAATGGTAAGTTGCAAATAATGGGAGGGATAAGGTTAATTAGATTGAGTAATGAATGCAATGTCATGTAATGTATGGGTGGATATCTGACAAGTGAATTCCCATTTCACCCCATCTTATAATGAAACGTGGCCTCATATCCTCCCTACTTGCTACCTTAATTTGAAAATGGGTGTTAGGAAAAAAAAAAAGAAAAAATATTGTGCCATTACTCATTACCTCAAAAAAGAATACCGGTCAACAACAAAATTTAATAAATGAGGATGTGTCTCGTGTGTATTAAGGTGCACCATGCATTTATATAAAATTTTAAAAAATATACAATTTGTTATATTGAAATATGTAATTTATTTACACCAAAACAATTTATATAACAAAAAACCTATTAGAATTGTCATATAAGAGAAACAGACACAAAATGAGTCGCCCCTAAATTTAATTTGTAACAATATTTAAAGGTGATGAAGATTTATATTAAGTTGCAATTGCGTGAAAATAGTGATTTTATTTATAATTATGCCAAAAAAATAAAATCTTAAAATTTTTAAGAGTGAGTCTCATTTACATTCAAATGTATCGTATAATTATAGTGTATTTTAAAAATGTACGATTTATTACACTAAAAAATAAAAATTTATTTATATTAAATCGTGTCTATCCCAAACTCCTAATCCACATTCCATCCACCACGTCCTCCCTTTCTCCCCCTTAAAAATCACTCCCAAATTTTCCCACAATCACTTCCCCCAAAATTCCGCTCTATAAATTCCACTTCCTCACAGAGCTACAAAAATAATCAACAATGGCTACCGCCACTACCATATCTCTGCTCCTTTTCCTCTCTCTATTCCTCGCACAATCACTAGCGTCAGATATGTCGATCATTTCCTACGACGTTAATCACCGCTCCGACGACGATGTGAAGTCCCTGCACGAGTCGTGGATGGCCAAGCACGGAAAATCGTACAACGCGTTGGGGGAGAAGGACAGGCGGTTCCTGATTTTCAAGGAAAATTTGAAGTATGTGGATGAGCAGAACGCACTGCCGAACCGGACGTTCAGGCTCGGTTTGAACCGGTTTGCCGATCTGACTAACGACGAGTACCGGAAAACCTATTTGGGGACGAAACCCGATGACAGGAGGCGGTTTTCTGGGAAACTGAGCGACCGGTATAAACCGAGAGTCGGCGATAGCTTGCCGGATTCAATTGATTGGAGAGAGAAAGGCGCCGTCGTCCCTGTTAAAGACCAGGGAAGCTGTGGTAAATCACTTTTACTCTTCTTTCTCTGACTCACTTCAATTTCTTAAAAAGTTTATCCGTAAGTTTTTCTATATCTGTATGTGGAATGATTTTGCAGCAGTTTTATGTAGTATGATTTTTGTTGCAGTTTAATTTTTATGCTGAGTGATCAGTATAGGTTTGCAGCAAATTGAATTTTGATTAATTCTATATTGATTGATTTTCCCCCTCCTTTTAATTTCATTTGCATTGGACCTGTTTGAAATTACTACTTTTCTAAAAAAAAAAACCCTCATATAATTAACTCATTGTTGATTTGCTACTATTGATCATTGACTTACAGTGATTTCACCAGTCATTTGATTTAATTCAAGAATTTCACCAAATATTAATCTACTGGCTCGATTTTTGGGAGAGAAACTAATTCACAGTGTGTAGAACAGGTTTATTTGACAACAATTTGATACTAGTTTGATATCTGAAATACCACATCATACATCATTCGTGTAGCATTTACTTTGTGGACCTTATTCTTTTTGTAGCCCTAGTGCTAATATGGTCAGACAAAGTGTTTTGTACTACATATAATGTGAAACTTTAATTGAATCATTGTAATTGAAGGGAGCTGTTGGGCATTCTCTACCATATTTGCTGTGGAAGGAATAAACCAGATAGTTACCGGAGATTTAATCTCACTTTCCGAGCAAGAGCTTGTGGATTGTGATAGATCATATGATGAAGGCTGCAATGGGGGTCTCATGGACTACGCATTTCAGTTCATTATCAAGAATGGGGGCATTGACAGTGATGAGGATTATCCTTACACTGGAAGGGATGGGTCTTGTGATCAAAACAGGGTTAGTGTTTTTCGTAATCTTGAAGAAAATCAAAATTATTTTAATATAGAGAGGACACGTTTGATACATTTCTCAATGCAGAAAAATGCTAGAGTTGTATCAATTGACAGCTACGAGGATGTCACACCCTATGATGAAAGTGCATTGAAGAAAGCCGTTGCAAATCAACCGATAAGTGTTGCAATTGAAGCTGGTGGAAGGGACTTCCAATTATATGAATCAGTAAGTTTTTAAAATTGGTGCACAATTTGTGCAACTGGTGTATATCATCACTCTGCATTTCTTACGACGCAATGTATTGTGTGGTAAAAAGTAGGCAGAGGATCCAAATCCGATTATTAGTAATAATCAAATAATTTTGATTGGATTCCATATTCTTATTAGAATATGATTCCGATTCGAATTCTAATACATATTTATTTTTTGGTTCGAAAAGTATTTGAATTCAAGTACGATGGCAAGTGTAATGTCGAATAATCTGGATACCACTCTAGAATCAAATACAATCAGATTTTAAAATTCAAAATTTAAGTGAATATGAATACTGTTTATTGAATCAAATCGAAGATTGTAATACTTGCGTCGATTTAATTTGTTTACATCCCTAACTATTAGACCTCATCTGAGATACTATTTTCTAACTGCTCTTATTTATTAATGTTTTTCAAATTTGTGCAGGGTATATTCACTGGGAAGTGTGGCTTGGACTTGGACCACGGCGTGGGCGTGGTTGGATACGGCACAGAAAAAGGGGTCGATTATTGGATAGTGAGAAACTCATGGGGTGCTTACTGGGGAGAGGAGGGGTACCTTAGAATGCAGCGAAACGTGAAGGCGAAAGCAGGGCTATGCGGCATTGCTGTTGAGCCATCGTACCCGGTGAAGAAAGGCGCCAACCCTCCCAACCCGGGGCCGTCTCCTCCATCTCCTGTGTCACCGCCCTCCGTCTGTGATGAATACTATGCCTGCCCTCAGAGCACCACATGTTGCTGCCTTTTCGAGTTCTACAACTACTGCTTCGAATGGGGGTGCTGCCCCCTCGAGAGTGCCTCTTGCTGTGAAGACCATGCCAGTTGCTGCCCCCACGAATATCCTGTATGCAACGTTCGTGCTGGAACTTGCTCTATGGTGAGTGATCTCTATCCCACATTACACGCTAATCGTTGAATATCTTTATGTAGGAGTAACATCTACGTGCTCTAGTTGAACGATGCAGTTTGTGCACAACTAATAATGTTCAATGAAAACAACTAATACTATTAAAAGATGCACGGTGCACTATGCAACTAGTGTATAGAAGTATTTGTCGAATCATGCATTCAGATAATGTAATGTCGATTTTTGCTGAATTACAGAGCAAGAACAGCCCATTCGGAGTGAAGGCAATGCAGCGCGTTAATGCCAAACCTATTGCAACGTATGGTAAAGATAATGGGGAAAAGAGTAGGAGCAGCTCTTGAGAGAGAGTTTGAATGCCAAACCTTGCAGGCGAATAGAGTCGAAGAATCTATTCTCATGATGCATTCTGCCGCCATGGATTTTACTGCAAGATTGGAAGTTGGAACAGGATGGAAGAATCAAACATTGTGAAGGGTACTGATTTATTTATGTGTATTTGAACAATGGCAACAAATATGTCTTTCTTTGTATCTCTGTTCATATGTATACTAGGTTGGATATTGGATGTAATTTATGTAGATTCTAGCAAGTAATAATATCATTTGACTTAATATATTTCGCTGGTTAAATAGTTGGAAAGATAAATTCAAAATGATGAAGAGAGTCAAGAGACAATACTAATTAAATGTGGAATACCCAAGTTAACTTGTCTGAAAAGGAAGATGGTATTAGAGTTGTCAATTGGGCCGGATCAACATAATTACATTGTTCATGCTTTAATTTTGCTTTAGTTGTTAATACCTCTATCCTGGAATAGATTGAACGTTTATCGTTTACAAGAAATTTAAGGGTGTGTATTCAATTGGGATTATATTGGATTTTTTTTAACTTTAAAAAGTTTGTGGATTTAGAAAATCTATAGGCTCCATGCAGAGTTTGGCTGACTTTTTTTATTAATTTACATGAATTTTCATAAACTTGACAGGATTGTGGAATACACTTTTTTATTGATTTACATGGATTTCCATAGACTCTGGCGCTATAACTATTGATGCAAATGTATATGGAACACACTTGTATATAAAAAAAATTATACAAATTGTTTAAAAAAATATCAAAATATATTAGTTCCAAAAAAAATACATTATTATTCATCATTATTATTCTTATCTTCATTCCCATCATCTTTATTTCAATCACCGTTATACCTCGGCCCCATTTCCCACATAGCATTAGCAATACTCGTTCTCCATGCATTAGCTTCCGTTCTTTGTTGTAGTTGACTTTGACAAAGCAATTTCGTTCTTTGTTGTAGTTAGCTTCCGTACTTGTTTAAATAGAAAAAGATTACTTGTTTAAATAGAAAAGTATTACTTGTTTAAATAGAAAAGTATTACCTGTTTAAAATAAAAATATTACTTGTTTAAAAGAAAAGATACTTGTTTAAAAGAAAAGTATAACTTGTTTAGATGAAAAGTATAACTTGTTTAAATAGAAAAGTATTACTTGTGTAATGAAAAATATTACTTGTTTAAATAGAAAAATATTACTTGTTTAAATAGAAAAGTATTACTTGTTTAAATAGAAAAGTATTACCTGTTTAAAAGAAAAATGTTACTTGTTTAAAAGAAAAGTATAACTTGTTTAGATGAAAAGTATAACTTGTTTAAATAGAAAAGTATTACTTATTTAAATGAAAAGTATTACTTGTTTAAATAGAAAAATATTACTTGTTTAAATAGAAAAATATTACTTGTTTAAATAGAAAAATATTACTTGTTTAAAAGAAAAGTATAACTTGTTTAGATGAAAAATATAACTTGTTTAAATAAAAAAATATTACTTGTTTGAATAGAAAAATATTACTTGTTTAAGTAGAAAAATATTACTTTTTTAAAAGAAAAGTATTACTTGTTTAAAAGAAAAATATAACTTGTTTAGATGAAAAGTATAACTTGCTTAAATAGAAAAATATTACTTGTTTAAATGAAAAGTATTACTTGTTTAAATAGAAAAATATTAGTTGTTTAGATGAAAAGTATAAATTTTTAAATAGAACGATATTACTTGTTTAAATGAAAAATATTACGAAGAGTTTTTTTCTTCTGACCTTTCGTCTTTAGAGTTCTCTAAGAGAATACGTAGAAATCTCTGATTGTTAGAAGAGATTTTGGAGAGTGAAATCTGTTTATATTTTTGAAAGAGAATCAATGAAAATCCATAGAGTATTAAAATTCATAGACTGTTGAATACCTAAAGATTTTTAAGACTTTTTAAAATTCGTATTGAATACATCAGGATTTTTAAAGACTTTTGAAAATCCGAATTGAATACCCCCAACTTTAAAAGTCTAAAAAAATCATACAGACTCCACAACTAATACACCCCTTAATGTGAGAATGGTTTATATTACTCCATCCTTTTATTTATGCACTTATTCACTATTTTACCCGTTTGACTTTTCCTTTCTCATCAATTTTATTTTATCTTGAACAAAGGACTACATGACTACATCCAATATAATTTATGTTTTCTTTTGGCAAAATCTCTGTCTCAAAAGCATTTCCCACCGCAAATAGTAACATACTTGTTCAAATTAATAGGAAATTCTTATATTTTTAAACATCACATGAGTGTTTATTATATGCATCCTAATTTTGGGTGCCCACTTGTGCAATCAAAATGTGCAAAAATTCCGACTCGTCCCGTTCTAGTCAATGCCAACCTAGCACAAATAATTTGCCCCTTTAAAAAATGGAGTCCAAAATAGCTGCATGCTGTCGACGGAATACATATGCGATTTGACTTTGTTGCGATAATGTGATGCACATTATTAACACACTAGTATATATCAAATAAATATACATTTATATTCATGTCCTACAATTAATGATAGGCATCGCCAATATATCTCCAAAATTAGAGAAAATTCGTATAAGATGGGATAGAAACTAGCAGCACTTAATCGTTAATGTTCAAATAATGTTTCGTCTTATCATGAGACCGTCTCACGCAAGTACATCTCATCATTTTTCATATAGAATGTTTTTGAATGATGTAGCTAACATGAAACCAATATCTAATATATATCTCAAACTCTTTCAGTAAGCACATAAATTGAACATGATATTTTCATTATATACTAATTTTACCATTACATATTCTTCGTAATATACCAGAAATTTCTCAAAAAGTATCATATTGTTGTGTTCGATATAATAATTCAGGATTAATCGAACACGTAAGAGCGACACGTGTAATATTTATTAAAATAATCATGCCCGATGGACAAGTATGCTCGTTGCTCGCTGACCAACCAAAGTTGCTCAACCAGCCTACCGAGCAAACAGGCATGTTTGCCACTCAGATCAGGAAAGAGGAATTTAATGAGCTAAGTAAAAAAGACTCAGACAAACCTGAGGGCTCAAACAAGTCTGAGCCCACGAACAAGTCTGAGGACTCGGACGGCCAAAAGGCTCAGATATCCTGAGGGTCAGTATCTCAAGAATTTCGGATACATTGAAAGGCTCGAGATATCCCGAGGCTCAAGATGCTCGGTATGGGAGATATCCCGAGGGTCGGATATCTCGCAACTCAGATATCCTGAGAGGCTCAGATATCCTGAGGCTCGGTAGATGCTCGCAAAGACAACATATCAAGACTTGTGCATCCTGAGGGTCAGAGTGCTCAACACTCAGATATCCCGAAGACCCGGACATCCTGAGGGCTCAGTGTGCTCGAGGAGGACAGTATTCCAGCGTAAAACTGACATGGTTAAAGGGGCGAACAAAACATCCAACCGAGCAAAAGATTAATTTGGACGACCAAAAGAGTGCCTTACAGACAAGCAAGCTCCAAGATCAATCTAGAAGACGAAGTTGGGAACGTAGCAATATCACCTGGATTCTTGCATGACCCGAAGTCTCCAGCTCATGCTTGCCAACCCAGCTCATGCTTGTCGGAGTGCTATAAAAGGAAGAAAAAAGAAGAAGAGAAGGTTGGAGAGAAAAATTCCCCAGAAAAAGTTACACCCACACAAGAAATTCCCTAGAGAGGCGAGGTACAGAAAAATTCGAGAGATTATCCACTTATACAGAAACCCTAGCACTCATATGCTAACTCTTCAAATTATCTTCATTTGTATTGATTCATCTTCATAAGGTGTATCAAATATTGTACGTGTAAAGCTCGCAATACCACATCCTGGTTTGGTATGCCCCCAGAGTAGTCATTTCCTGACGAACTGGGTCAACAAATTCATCTTATTTACAGTTTATTTTACACGTGCATGTTTTGTTTGTGAGTCGTTCCCAAATTTGCCACATCAAATTCCTCAAATAAAACGACTCGCGACAATTGGCGCTAGAAGGAGGGTGCTCCACCAAAAAAATCAACCCATACACAAACCCTTAGTTAGCCGAGGCAGAAAAAAGAAATATAATGTCTCAATCTAGGAACACACAAACAGAGAGGTCGGGACAAAATCGACCTCATGATCGGAAAGAGGCTCAGCGTCAGCCTCATAAAGATCAGGCAGTGGAGACCATCAATATAGAGGATATTGCCAATGATCCGGCGGCCACAACAAAGGCCATCACTTTCTTGTTGCGAGCACAGAAAGAGAGGGCTGAAAAAGAGTTGGCTAAGTTAGAAACTCAAGAACATGAAGAGCGACGCTCGCATACACCTGATAGCGAGCAAGTTAAAAAGAAAATTGCGAAGCGGGCGAATAAAAAAGCCGATGATACGTCTGATGACGAACAGCCTCAAGGGTCTAGACCATCTGCGTTTGGACATTTGAGGCTCTCTGCCAAAGACCGAATCGGCAATAATAGGCGGCAGGATCCAGGAAAGGAACAACCAATAAAAATGCCCGCACATTCAGATCTTCATGATCATCTTCATGCCGAACAAAAATCGGCGGGAACAAAATTATCTATCCATCATCGATTGGGTAGTCAGCCACGAACTTGAAAGGGGATCGCCCTATCACGAGCATGACCCATCGGGTCCTCATGATGGGAAATGTTTTATCTAAGTCTATCGGGCCCACAAAATTTGCGGAAATGCAAAAAGCCATCGAGGGTTCTGAGCCGACCGCCGCGACCAAAAGGCCACCCTCTAAAGCGAAGCACAATACCTTGTTCTCCATTGTCATCGGCGATCATGGTAATTTGAAATACAAGAGAAAGTGGCGAAGTCCCGACCGACAATTCCCATGTTCGATCTTCGAAGTCCGACCTCATGTCCATCTCAAAGAAATACTCGACTTTATGATCGCGATGGGGGCCACAGACGCAACGCAGTGCCGATCATTCCCCATGACTTTGGGTGATCGGGCACATAGATGGTTTTCTACTTTGCTCCAAGGTCTATCACATCTTTCGCCCAATTGGGACAACAATTTATGTCCCACTTTTCATCCATGTGTGCTCTCCAAGCGCCAAAACAAAGGTTGGCACATTTTTCCCAACTAAAAGGTGAGTCTGATCAAGCATACATAGAAAGATTTGATAAATGTTTGTATGATGGAGCCCTAGTTGAAGAGGATGCCAAGATCCTCGCGGTGGTCGGGGGCCTGACTCTAAACACTGACATGTGGAAGGCCATGCATCAAGACTGACCGAACACATATTCAGAGTTCCGAGAGCGAGCGGCCAAAATCATAGCCATGCAAGATTCGCTCGCCCAGTCACGATTGGGTCAGGAACCTACAACTAAGAAATTTTTTGGTAAGAAAGTGATGAATGAAGGGGGGAACAAACCCCCAGGCTCTTTCAAACCATTCGAAGAAAGAGCAGAGGCAAACGCCCTACGAAGTCTTCTGGGCGTTTCAGCGGGAACAATCTTTAACCAAATCAAAGATCGGGATATGTTGGATAGGCCAAGAAGAATCATAATGGACAAGCATCGGCTTAATGCTTCCAAATATTGTAACTACCACGAGTGCATCGGGCAGAATACAGAAGATTGTCGCGATTTACTCCGCCAACTTTGGAAGCTATACGAAGATAATCGTCTTACCCCGGTTCCTAAAAAAAGCCGTGAAGCGAGACTCGAACCAAAAAATAGAAGACCGAAAGGGTAAGTTTAAAAGCGAACAAACATCCGACAAAGTTGATCCCGAAGAATCACGTAAGAGGTCCTGAAATACCCAAAAGAGGGCCTCCTCTGTGGGAAAGAGGTCGAGAAAGTCAAGAGATTCACATGATACGCCCTGAATATGGTCCGGTGGGTGGATGTTACCAGCACCAACATTATCGAACAGACGAAAAAAGATGGAGATGTGTGCCATGCAAAGCATCCATCAAGTGAAGGTGGCGAGCACATCACCAAAGACGCCACCCTCTCACCAAATTATGTTTTTAGAAGACGGTCTCGACGGAATAATAACTCCCCACAATGACTCCTTAACCATCAGTGCTCGTCTCCTCGGGTTGAAGGTGCACCGCCTCCTGATTGGCACCGGAGCTTATGTTAACATTTTGTTCGTCAACACCCTTCACCAGATGGAAAAGCAAGTTGGGGACTTGAGCAGTTATATTGAACCGTGTGATCATACCATAATGGGTTTTGGGGAATCAGAATCCGACCCTATGGTATGATTAGGTTAGGAGTCGAAGTTAGAATCAACTCGAATCCGGAGATCCGATTTAACTAGAATGCTAGATTTTGTAATCGCCGATGTTCGTCTACTTATAACGGGTTCCTAGGTCGCCCGCTTATTCAGAATTTAAAGCTACCGTTTCTACGACATTATCGTGTGTTAAATTTCCAACACAAGATGGAACAGTAGCGAAAAGAAGATCGAAGAAAGTTTCGAGATTGTTTGCTATCATGTGCACCAGAAAAACAAAATATCGTCAACATGATGGAGCAAACATGGGAGATTGGTGAGTCAAGCCAGCGAGCAAATGCCTCGCCTAAATATCTTCCGACGAACATAAGTTTGACGAGCACAGCTCCCCGCGCGAACACAGAATGCGCGAACACAGAATTCGGGATGGCAACTCATGCCCCAGATCTCCTAGATCAAATGAATATTGATCCGCCGAACGAACAAACGGACCTAGAACCTCGCATAGGTTTTAAACTCATGGAGGTTGATGACGAGCACCCGGGGTCCATTCAAGATCCTCGGTGGAAACAAAAAAGCGAGAAAGCAACACCGTCGAACAACCGAGTCCATCAACATCGACCAACGGCACTGAAGTTAGAAGTGTTCATTGGTTCGGAATTACCTGAATCAATTCGAACAGAAATGATTGCTTATCTTCAAGCAAACTTGGATGTGTTCGCATGGTCACACGAGGACATGGTTGGCATTGATCCAAAACATGCATGCCATTCCCTCAACCTTGATCCAATACAAACTCCAGTAATCCAGAAGCGCAGAAAGTTCAGTCCGGAGAAATATGAGGCCATGAATAGTGAAATCAAAAAGTTGCTCGACAACAAACTGATTCGAGAGGTGAAGTGCCCAAGATGGCTTGCGAACCCTGTGCTCGTTCGCAAGTCAAATGGATCTTGGAGATTGTGTATTGACTTCACTGATTTAAACAAGGCATGCCCGAAAGATAATTTCCCGATGCCGCATATCGATTATTTGGTCGATAATACAACAGGCCATGAGCTCATAACCTTCATGGATGCTTTTGCTGGTTACCACCAAATACCCATGCATCCAGAGGATCAAAAGAATACGGCATTCTGCAGTGAAAAGAATATGTACTGTTGGCAACGCATGCCGTTCGGATTAAAGAATGCCGGAGCAACATATCAACGTTTGGTGAACAAAATGTTCGACGAACACATCGGCCGAACAATTGAGGTATATATTGATGATATTGTGGTAAAGAGCGAACACAAGAAAGACCACATCACCCACCTCGCACAAACGTTCGATATACTCAGGAAGTACAATACGGCTAAATCCAAGAAATGCGACTTTGGGGTTCACTCAGAAAATTCCTCGGACATATGGTCGGTCAAGCGGGGATCGGCGAACCCATCAAAGATTCAAGCCATGCTCGATATGCAGGCCCCGTGAGTGTGAAAGAGGTCCAAAAGTTAACCGGACGTTTAGCTTCCGTGGCGGTTTATATCATTTAACCGGGGACAAATGCAAACCTTTCTTTGATGCATTAAAGAAAGGGAAATTCGATGGACCGAGCATTGCCAAAATGCATTGAATCATTGAAGCAAAGATTGCAGATACTGGACCTTTGTCTAAGCTGTCCCCTGCATTTAACAACTCTATCTATATCTTGTTGCATCCGAACATGCAATCGGTGTTGTGCTCTCGTCTGACGCAAAAAGGGACAACACGTTTGCCCATTTACTATGTAAGCCAAGTCTTAAAAGCCAGAAACTCGAGTTGCCCTCTTTGGAGAAATTAACATATGCTCTAGTGATGAGTGTTCAAAAATTGCGACCATACTTTTTCGATCACTACCGAGGTATCGACCACTTTCCCATTCTAGAAGTCCTCCAATCGACCGTCACCGAGACATCGCAGTGATTACCAAGTGGGGGTGGAGTTAGGACATTGGCATTACGTGGGCCGCGAACATCAATAAAGTCCAAGTTATGGCCGATTTCATGGTCGAGTTGACATATCCACAAATACACGAAAAAACTATCGACCAACCATGGCATATGTATGTTGATGGTTCATCAACAAGTTCAAGAGAACTGAGTCTGCGTAGTTCTCATCAAACCCAACCGACATAAACATTCACAATGACCATCCGCTTTTGATTTCCCAACTACAAATAACGGCTTAATACGAAGCTTTGATCATTTGGACTACGATGGCAATGACAATGGGAATTCAGAGGTCGATGATTTATAGCGATTCTCAAATAATCGTTTATCAAGTAACAAAGCGAGTACGAGGTCCGAGGCGAATAACAGATGGCATTCAAAGACAAAGAAACTAGCGAAAAGAGTTGCTCGAGCATTTTGAACAAGTTTTCATAGAACAATTACCACGATTGGGTAATTGCTCACGATGCTTTGGCACTACCGCAATGAGAAGGAGTGATTTAACACAACGGACATTGTGGTCGCACAACTTGTTCGCCATCGGGCCTCAGAGTTATGATCGCCCAAGTAACAAAGTAACAAGAAACTCGATGACTCTAACTGAATTACTTACAAAAGGACTTCTCCCCGAGAATAAAGCACTGTTACTCGCCTCAATTTACAATAACTTTCGTTATACTATCATAGACGAGCATTTGTACAAAAAGAAGCTTCTCACTTCATTTTGTTGAAATGTATTACTCCCGAAAGGGTCGGGTACTTCCTCGAACAAATCCATGATGGAGTATGCGGAAATCATCTGGTGGGCTCGCCCCGCACATAAAATAATCGATAAGGTTATTATGGCCAACCTCAAAAAGATTCGTCACAGATGCCATGGCGACGCCACAAGTGCCGTGTACATGCTCCACTTATTCATAACCCACCAAGAATTAGTGTTGGTTTATAGCCCATGGCCATTCGCTAAATGGGGGATCGATCCGACGCCCATTTCCTACCGCACGTCGGGAGTAAAATTTGTTGTGGTTCCGTTGATTACTATACTAAATGGGCGGTTTCGAGACTATTGTCAAAATCACCGAACAAAGAATGTGGAACTTTATTTGGAAAAATATCATTTGTCGATTTGGGCTTCCCCAATCATTAGTAACCGATAACATCAAGCGGTTCGATGGAAGTGAATTGATGAAATTGTGCTCATTTTGGGGCATAAAAAGCATTACTCAACTACGATTATCCCCAAATCAAATGGACAAGTTGAAGTCGTTAATAAAATTATCAAGCATACCCTCAAGGCCAGACTTGACAATTCCAGGGGGGGGGATGGGTCAAGAGTTGCCCGAAATATTATGGGCCTATCAAACAACTTTGAACATCAATCTGCGGAGACCCCGTTTGCGCTTGGCATTTTGCAGAATCAAGATTCCAAGTCATCGAACAATGAGTCACTTTTGGAGTTGTTATACCCGAAAATCAAGAAATTGGAAGAAAGAAGGACGGAGGTTGATTTCAAGAATGCTATGTACAAAAAGAGATCAGAGAAGTTCTACAACTCCAAAGTCCGAACACTCAGGTTCAATGTGGGCGAGCAGGTTTTAAGACGATCAACGGGGTATCAAGTGGTGTGTTCGGCCGAGCATGGGAAGGTCCGTTCAGAGTTACAAAATGTTTGCTAAGCGGGGCATATGACTTGGAAGACCGAATGGAGTCCCATTGTCCTACTCGTGGAACGCATCAAATTTGAAAAATATTATCAATAATAGCGAGCATAGTTGGCCGAACAAAGTCGTCCACACAGCTGAAGCGATCTTAGTTGGCCGAACATAATGGCCGATGTAGCTGAAACGAACACAAATGGCCAAACATAATCAGCCATTCAAAGGTAAAACGAAGTAGGATAATCGAAAAGAAGAACACATTATGTTCGATGCATATCTTCGGGAAAGAAATGTTGGCCAAAGACTATCGAAAGACGAAGATACGTGTCGAGAACGAAGTTGTCAATGTAAGATACGCGGTCGAACGAGTTGACAAGTGGTGGCAACCAAGCGAGGGACGAAGTCAATCTTTGAACAAGAGGCAAAAAATTCGAAGCAGATGTCAAAAAGGAGCAAAAAGTAAGAGAGCCAAAGACTACTAGCTATGACAAACACTAGCTTGGGATAGTTCTATAAATAGGGGCATACCGATGACCGAGAAAAGCAGAAAAAAAAATGATGAAGAAAAAAAAGAAAAATATTACAAGTCTCGGAAGGAAGTTGGTTTAGTATGACCTCAGACGAGAAGAATTAACTTTGCTCAAAGAATCATTCAATTTGAATCGAAAGCATCCATTCCGACATTTAGTCTTTTTACCCTCAGATGACATTACGAGCACAAGTGTTGAGGCTCGTTGGATTCAAGATGCTCGACAGAGTCATGGTTGCCTCTCCACGTTACTCACCGCTTATGCAATAGTAAGTCACTAGCCCCCCATGCATCCCCAAAATCTCCTCCAGAAGGAGGGATGTCATAGTGTCCATTTCAAGCAATATAGGCGGACGCTGATGCTCGAGCATCTCTTGGAGGGATGTAATGGTCTATTTGAAAAATTTTGCTCAAGACTTTTCTTTTAAGAAAGCGGTAGTATCGCGCCCTACATGCTGAAGTGTCCGCAGCAGCCCATAATCCACGGCTTGTCGGGGAGGGACAAAAGCTTATCTTTCTTCTTCTTTGCTTGAGCATGTTACTAAAGAATGAAGGGTAGACATGATGATGTGCCACATCCTTGTCAACATCAATTCCCGGACAAGGTGAGGCGGGTCAGGTCTACTCAAGACAAGGTTTAAATTAAAAACCTAGTCGACATCTATAGATATCCATAGTTGTGTAATAGATAGTCTTCTTCAAATATGAAGGTTGTAATAGAACACAAAGTGTTGCAAAAAAAAAAAAATATATGTATTTTTGTTCGCTAAGATTTTCTAGTTCAAGCCTATTTGAGGTCGCAAGACCTGTTTGGAAACGTCTTAACAAAGACGAACGAGCCCAAGTCTATGTTCACCGATTTAACGAAGTTCAGACTCGATTCCCGACAAAAAAAGTGAGTAATGGGTACGCGATCGAAAAGACGACTTCAGACTTACAGATATTCAGATAAGAAAGCGGTGATCTTGCGGGTCACAACTAAATAAGACGGCCCTAAGACGAAGTGATCGCGACCTAAATAAGATGATCGCGAACCAAGAAAGGAGGGGTTCATAAAGTAACCCATCCGGTCGCACCTAAATAAGACGATCAACCGATCAGAACGTCAATAAGACAATCAAAACCGAAAAAAGTCGAGGGGAGCGGGCATAGCAAAACCCAATGTTCGAATTCATTGAGGTAAGAAAAAGAGGCAAAAACTAGAAAGGCAACAAAGTTTAACACAAAAACAAAAACATCAAGCAACACAAGTATCAACATTCATCCTCAACAATCGGGTTAGATAAAGCAGTTCAATATGCAATTCAACCATTCGGGGTTTTCAAAAGTGTTGAATAAAAGAGAAGAAATCAACAAAAAGTTACAAGTATGGAAGACATTGTTTCGAACACAAAATGAAGAAGATGTAAAATTACACAACATATGTTCGAAAAAAGCGTAAAACTATACTAAGGAGTAAATTCATAATGGGGGGTGGGGCCGGAGAGAGATGTCGAACAAATTATGCTCAAATTCCCTCAAAGAACAACTCCTTCAAGATGGCGAAGTACAATATGTTCGCCAGAGGTACATTTTGCTTTCGGTCACGGGGGTTCCTTTGCTCGGCTCAGACTGATCGGACCGGAGAATCGGTTCGGAGATTTTGCCAAGAACACCAAAGAAGATTCACATCCCGAGCCATCTTCATCATCCAGGATAGGATCATCAACTTCGATCCCTCCAGGAAGAATGGAGAAATCACACAGATCGTTCAAATCTGACATCGGAAGGTTGCGATCTGGTGGATTATCGATCGAATGCTTCTTTGGAAACTTCGATATGAGAGGGGCAATTTGTTCGCCAGTGAGTGCATGGCGAACAGACCGGATAGCATCGGCGAAGGCACAAATATAGGAGAAGTTGGACATGGAATCAACATACTCATCATTGTGCAGCCTTGAATTTTCGAGACCCAAACGAGTGTTGGTCTCCTCAAAGAATGGTGAGTTGTTGGCGAAACACATTCCTCTCGGCTTTCCATGGCCTCGACACATTTCAGGTCTCCATGGCTCGACATTCATCTCGTACAAGCTCTCCAGAATCGTTGATCACCTCTCTCGAGAGTGATTCGGTTCCTCGCTTCCGACGCGAGCATCTTCCGGGCTTTGGCGAGTATTTTCACGAACTGGCGGCGAGCATCCTCCTGAGCCTGACGAGCATATGCTTGAGCTGAGGATGCCTGTCCCTGAGCCAACCTCAGTTCATCCTGAGTCTTGTTCAGCTCGCCCGCATTTTCTTCAAAATTCCTGATCAGAGCCAAGTAGTTGGCATGAAGGTTGGCGGACTCAGCATAAGCTTTTTCAAGGACGACCATAGATTGGCCCTGGAATACCAAGCCGAGACGCATGTTTTCCAAAGGAGTGGGACCCGTGGTGGACTCTTCCAGATCAGTAGTCCATGCTCGAACAGGGGTCTGACACACCTTTTGGACATGCTCGGGAATGCCCGGAACCTTGCGAACACTCGGTGAGCAGAAGTAATTTTTCAAATTGGGCATCAAGGGAGCCAACCTGCTCAACCTACACATACACCCGAGCAAATAAATATGAAAAAAAAAGTAATTAACCAAAGGTAAACAAGCGAACAAAATGTACATGTTCACACGAGCTGGATCTCATCCCAAGAATGATTTATCCTCGGGGGACCGAAGCTCAGGGTTCAACGGAGTCCATGATCGAGGTCCAGCAAGAGGTGGAGAAGATGTGCCAACCTTTATTTCAACGAAATTTGCGAAACGACCGACCACGGAGGCGGCCGCTTTCTGATCGCTTCGGGGAAGTAGGGTCCGAGTCACCCTAATCGTGATCCGTGCTTGTTTGAGCTGTTCGCCGGGCGCTGCTCGAAGTTTGTTCGCCGTACCGCCGCCGATTTCCACCCTCTGTTCGGCGACGGAGCTTGTTCGCTAGCCCCTTGCTTGGCCGAATGAGTACTTTTCAGTCGGCTCGATTCCCCGGGGGGACGCGGTTGTTCGACTTGCCGGGTTTCGGCCGCCTCGCCTTTCGTCTCCTCTTTTTTGTTCACGAGCCTCCCGCCAAATTTTAAATTCGAAAGCAAGCTCCTTGTGGTCTTTTTTTCTCCGAGCCATCTCAAGATGTTGGATGTACTCACGATAACGGTCACAACGAAAAGCTATAAACGAAAATAATTCAAAAAGATGCAAAAAAGGATAACAAATGAGCAAAAATGGCACAAAGCTTATACAAATAAAAAAGGTAATCCTTACCAGCAGGATTAACAGCAACAAGATGATGAGGAGGCACAAACAAACCTCATTTCTTCCTCTCGATCGGGCAGATTCGTGGTTCTCACAGATCGCTCGAAGCGAGACTCCAGATCAATTTGCCAAACGCAGCTAAAATAGCCGCCGTTGGTCTCTTATCCGTCGCACCGAATCCCGAAATAAAAAGTAAGTTAAAATGGGTTCAAATTGAAGAATGAAAGACACAAAATCACTTACTTGGCACACCCGAAGTCAGTGGGGATGTCTAAACGAGCATTTGATTCGCTTCCAGAAGTCGGGCTCTTCCAATCGCCCCCAACGAACCAAAATTTTTCCTTCCAATCACTAATTTTGTTAGGCACATCCTCAATAATTTTGCACTTGGCATTAGCTTGCATGAACAACCACCCATATTCACCCTTCGGACGGGTCAAGTGCACCAATCAAGCAAGTTCAGCTGCTGAGGGATAGTATATTGGCTTCATTTTGCCGAACAAAGTCAGGAAACTTATAATCATGTGCCACCCATTCGCTTCGGGTTGCGTGATGGTAATGTTCCATTCCACGAGCAAACGGGTGATGGCCGGATGGGGGGAATCGAAGGCCGATTTATCAGGTGTCCAAATTCACAGCGACACAACCCTCAGGGGGTTGGTCAGCCCGCTCATCAGGACCCGGTGCCCAGAAAAAGACATCCTTGGGGGTTTTGTAATTTCTATGCAGCTGAGCGAGCATATCTACATCAATTATGCTCGCTATCTTGCTCGCTGGGTACTCATTCTCAACCCTAATCCTATGAGGTTGCTCGGGCCAATCGAAACTATAACGAAAGCATTATACTCAAGTTATATGTTGACTATGAGGACACCAACATGTATATCAAGCTCGAATTTTGCTTACCACCTACCCCTATGTTCGATTTGGTTACATTTACAAACCATCAAAATTTCCCCACAACATCGCTATTCCTATCTACATCAACATTATCAACAACCCTATACCTAATTTGAATTTGGGGCAAAGAATCATCATCAATCGTCCAGAAAAATCATTACGGACCAAGTCCCTATCCAATTCATTTAGGGCTTCGGCTTTAATCGGAGGAAAGAACGGCAAACGGTTGCCGAACTTGCTAACGAATCCTGAATCCGAGACATTCGTCTCGGCGACGACGGCGCTGCCACGGGGGATTCTAATCGACAAGAGGGAAGAAGAGGAACTATGGTGGTCCGATTCTAGGGAATGTAAGATTTTGAGCAAGAGGCCATAATCTAATAAGAGAAAGAATGCAATGTTACCGAGTAAGATTCTTCGCTTAAATGATGAAGCCCCTCACGGAAATTTGCGCATACGTAAAAAAGAATGAAAGACAGAGGCAAAAAGTAAAGAAGGAAGGAGAAAAGGGTTTAACAAGGAGAAATGAGGTATATATAAATACCGGATTCAATTTGAAAAATCCAAAGATGTATCATTTAAACGACATCGACTATGGCCCAATAAGATTTTAACAACCGGCCCCATGTTGAATACAAAGTGACTACTGGGGGTATTGTTGTGTTCGATATAATAATTTAGGATTAATCGAACACGTAAGAGCGACACGTGTAATATTTATTAAAATAATCATGCCCGATGGACAAGTATGCTCGTTGCTCGCTGACCAACCAAAGTTGCTCAACCAGCCTACCGAGCAAACATGCATGTTTGCCACTCAGATCAGGAAAGAGGAATTTAATGAGCTAAGTAAAAAAGACTCAGACAAACCTGAGGGCTCAGACAAGTCCGAGGACAAAGTCCTGACGGCCAAAAGGCTCAGATATCCCCGAGGGTCAAGATGCTCAAGAACTCGATACCCGAAAGGCTCGAGATATCCTAAGGCTCGATAGGCTCGCTTTCGATATCTCGAAAGGCTCGAGATATCCTGAGGGTCAGTATGCTCGCAACTCAGATATCCTGAGAGGCTCAGATATCCTGAGGCTCAGTATGCTCGCAGCACAACATACTGAAGACTCAGGCATCCTGAGGGTCAGAGTGCTCGACACTCAGATATCCCGAAGACCCGGACATCCTGAGGGCTCGAAGGTGCTCGAGGAGGACAAGATTCCAAACAGAAACCGACATGGTTAAAGGGCGAACAAAACATCCAACCGAAAGCAAAAAGATTAATTTGGACGACAAAAAAGAGTGCCTTCTGAGACAAGCAAGCTCCAAGATCAATCTAGAAGACGAAGTTGGGAACGATCAATATCACGGATTTCAGATGACCAAGTCTCCAAATTTGTCAACCCTTTTGAAGTGCTATAAAAGGAAGAAAAAAAGAAAAAGAAGAGAAGGTTTGAGAGAAAAATTCCCTAAAAAAAGTTACACCCACACAAGAAATTCCTCAGAGAGGCGTAAGATGTAAAAATTTGAGAGATTATCCACTTATACAGAAACCCTAGCACTCATATGCTAACTCTCCAAATTATCTTCATTTGTATCGATTCATCTTCATAAAGTGTATCAAATATTGTACATGTAAAGCTTTCAATACCACATCCCCGGTTTGGTATGCTTCAGAAGTAGTCATTTCCCGATTTAATGGCCAACAAATTCATCTTATTTACAGTTTATTTTATACGTGCATGTTTTGTTTGTGAGTCGTTCCCAAATTTGCCACATCATATTCCTCAAATAAAACGACTCGCGACACATATGTATATTAATTTGGATTTCACAACATATATGATTGACCTTCAATTCATTATTAGCTAGAAAATTGAGAGAGAAAGTTAAAAAAGAAAAGAGGATTTGACTTGGTCTTTTAATGAACGGCCATATAATTATATAAATAATGATATATGTAGTTAAGTTTATAAAATTAATATTTGAGCTAAAAAGTCTTCTTTCGCATTTTGGATTGCAACATGTAACGAACAAGTTGGCAATATAACAATTTCCCGTTGAATTTTTCAAAGTGAATATCCGCAGCTGGCTAGTTGACCTCATTCTTTTCTTTTAATTACCTTAAATTTAATTTAATCTGTTGACATATTAAGAGAGACACTTACTTTGCTGCTTCCTTTCCCATATATATAATTCAACTTGAATGATCTCACAATATTGACAATTAAATCACTCCTCCCTTATCTCACCAAACCACCATGGTCGGAGCACCGGTTTCTTACTCCGGCAACAACCCTCACCCTCCGCCGCCCACCGCCGATCCAACGGCTAAATACGCTCCACCACCTCAGATGTACGCCTCGCCGGGCTCCTCTCTCTCCACCCTCCTCCCTTACAACGGCCAACAACCGGCCTCCGCCGCCTACCCCGCCGCCGCCACACCGCCTAACATGATGAACTCCGGCTACCCGAATATGCAGCCGACGTCATCACCAATGAACACAAACTACCAGCCTTATCCAAATCCCAATCCCACAAATAATTATCCTTTCCCGCCAACTTCCGCCGCCCCTTACTCCGCCGCGCCGTCCTCAGCTCCGCCTCCTTTCCCGCCGTGCTCAACCGCCCCGCCAAATCCTTATAACGCCCCGCAACCGTTTTCCGGCGGGTACCCGCCAAATCAGAATCCGGGTTATCCGAATCAGACGCCGGGTTATCCGAATAATCCTCAGGCTCCGAGTGGTTATCCTCCAGGTAACAAATGACCTCAATCTCTGTTTTTATTTTTGGCCGGATTTTTATTTATTTTATACTAAGTATGAAATTTTCCGTCCCATTTAGAACATTAGTTTTGTATATGTCCATGTGGAATAGTAATTCGATCTTCTAATCTCATTAATCTTTGTGTTTTCTTTACTGAATCTTGATCTGATCCACCATCTTGGCTTTCCCCACTTAATTCTCTCCTAGTACTTTTATTGTTAATTGAACACCATTAACAATAACCAACTATAATATTGTTCACTTAAAATAAAAATAAAAACAATATTTTACACAGTGCAACTTGCACATACAAGACTTTACCTTTTACAAATTAGTACATGAAATTTTCCACTATAAATAGTATGCACATTATTGTAATAGAACATAAAATTAGTATGACATTATTGTAATAGAACATAAAATTAAATTTGCAATAGAGCAGTCAAGTTATTTATCAACTCATTTGAAGGCAAATGTCTTGTATACATCAATCGCGCAGTGCAATTGATGTGTTTTTTTTAACATTATTAATTGTTTGCAAAGAACATAATAATTGATCAGCATTAATATTTTTTTTAATGAACAATATATATTAATTTTTCACAAGTGCTCCAATTCAAAAGATTAGTATATATATTAAATTGGAATAATACACGAATTACACACGTAGTTTCCCTACACATATATATATCATAACTAAATGGAATTAATCCAGTTTGAGATCAGATTTTTGTTAAGCTAATGATGTTCTGATCACTACATTATTGCAGGATATAACTACCCTCCACCTGGAGGTGCATTCCCACCCAACACCCAGGCACCATCTTATGCCGCCGGAGCGTACTCATCCCCACCTCCCACTGCCGCCGCGTATCCGCCTGCTCCCACCGGCGGTGCCTATCCTCCCACTGCTGGCGCCTATCCTCCTGCCGGCGGTGTCTACCCACCGCCTGGTGGAGTTTACCCAACCGGCCATTACTAATGAGCACCCTAAATACATTATGATCCAAATATGAGGATGTTGATGTTTAATCTGATGATATTTGTGAATTATATCAGTTTTCGAGAGCCTTATTTTTTCATATTGTTCTTAAATTCACATATTTATGGAATACCTTGTTTTGATATAACTATGGATTAATTTTCAGTTTAATTTCTATGATCAATTGTGATTGAAAAAATAAACATCTTACGTAAGTGTATATATGAAGAAATAAAACCCAATTAAATATTCAAAATTATGATTAATCTATTCTAATGAATAACCCAAAAATATATATTTGAGATTCAAATCTTATAATGCATTAACGGACTAAAACAATAACACAAACTAGACTATGAAATCGAAACGTTCGAATCATACAATTCAGACTTCGTTATCAATAAGGGGTTCTTCCCAATATGCCACTTCAAGTACACAAATATAATAATTGCGGATTATAAAGTGTAATCTAGCTATAAATAATTAAGAAATAAAATTCGGGTGATCAAAACAAATAAACTCACTAATTAGACATGCATAACATAAACCAAACAATGAAGAAATAATAAAAAAAAAAGAATTAAGAAATTCATTATTAATTAATCGAATATAAAATCATAACAAGGTTCTACACTTCCTTGAACTAGAATAAATAATTAGCCACTAAACATGACTGATAAAATAGCAATGTTTTCCACAAATTTCTATGATCTAAGAGTGATAAAGTGTGTTGCAATGGTTGTCCCCTGTTCTCCCAAGAGATGAGTGTTTTTATGGTGCTAAAAAATCTTGTCTTCAATCAAAGGTCCCTTAATCATGCTCAAATCAATGCTAATCTTTCATGACTCAAATCAATGCTCATCACTCATGGCTCAAATCAAGGCTCTTCATTTTTAGATCACTTGGTCAAATACTTGGTCATCAATAATAAATGAGCATATCACGTGCCTGATTTCTTAGCTGAAATATTCTGCTGCAATTAACACTGATTTCCCGAATGTTGGCCCCTTTTATTCAGTTCCGATCCACACAACTTGCATCCAGACTGCCAATACATCTCAAGCTAACATAAAGGTTCCAAAACAACCTATAATTCATGGAAAGCACAAAATCAAAGCAATCGAGAACAATATAATAAGTCGAGTAAAAACAAAAGAATAGTATTACCACAAAATGATCACAATTAACACATAAAAATAACCTACTAAACTCGACTTATCAGAGAGTGGGCTGTAAATCTCTATTTGTGAAAGTGAAGCTACACTTAACTTGTAGGGAAGTGGTGAGTCTCACATGCTAGCAATGAGAATGTTTAGTTGCCTTACAAAATAAGCAATGAGAGTGAATTTATTTACTTTTCTGTTATGATTTTCCTTTTTTTCACTTTTCACCTACAAATTTAAAATTCAATAAAATTTTCATTTCAAATCTATTTTTAGCACACAAAATACCAAATTAAATGTCTTTTTGTGATATTTAATTTGACATTCATATTGTGTATATAAAAATAATATTTAAATTTAAACTATCAATTTTATTATTTTTAGAATGTATTTTATTGAGTTTGATGGATGAGTTGTGATTTTTTTTATTGTACAAGTGTTTTTTTTAATATTAATATCATTTTCAGAATTTAATGATCTCACAAAATAATTTGTGCTAAATTCAGTGAATAATATTTTTTAAACACTTACATATGTACGATCTCACAAAATTGATTCGTGTGTTTAATAATAAAATAAATATTAAAAATGTTAACAAAAATCAATTGATTAATAAATAAAATAAATTTAAAATTTACATTATATCATAATCTATTTTACTATATTATCACATTAAAATTATTTAACGCTCAAACAATACATCGTACGGAGAATAACTAGTTTCATTAAAACCCTATCTCAGTTCCTTTATTTAAATTATTTCCCAATTAATATTACCAAAAATGTTAATATGAAATGGAAATAAAACCAAACCATTTGTCAAATGAGTAACACTCCTGTGAACCAGATTCACTCTAATTCAATATGACTCATTTTGAGAATGGGTTGACCCAAATTCGTCCCACTCGCGTGCTTCTCGCCATCGCATTCCACCTGTTCTCGCGTCGTCACTATTATTTTATAAAACTATCACTGTTAAGCTATAAAACTATCACTGTTATGCTATAAAACTCTCACTGTTACACTATAAAATTATCACTGTCATTCTCTATAAAAACTATCATCGCTATTCTATAAAACTCTAATCGACACGCTTATAAGACTATCACTGTTATGCTATAAAACTATCACTGTTATTCTATAAAACTCTCACTGTTATGCTATAAAACTATCACTGTTATTCTATAAAACTCTCACAGTTATGTTATAAAACTCTCACTATTATTCTATGAAACTCTCACCGTTATGCTATAACACTATCATTGTTCTTCACATTCTCTTTCTAAATCTCAATTTTTATTTGGTGGATTTCGAATAATTAAAGACGCATTTCAATTTCCATGGAGAATTACAAGCAATACGAGTGAATTCTCAACCGATTCAATGCAAACGGGGGGCGGGAAGATATATCCATGAGTCAGAAGCGGCATGGTGAGGGCCGACGATTTCGACAAACGTCATTTAACTGGCGATGTTGGAGGAATTTGTAATGAACGTGGAAGGTGTTGGGGAAGAAGAGAGGGTGAGTTGGTAAATTTTCGGAAGGGGAGAAATTGTGGAATTTGATGAGGTAGAAGAATGTTGTTTCCTGATTTGAGATGCTATAAACTTGAGGATGAATGGTTTGATGAACAAAAAATGGACATCAGTAGCTTTGAATTACAGAAAACAGAGATGGTGGAACAAGGGTTGAAGGCAAATAGCTACACGTACACGGTGTTCATCAAAGGGTTCGTAAACGTCGTGAAATATTGAGGAGCGAAGAAATGGTATGTGGAGATTATATATATCTAACTCATTTGTAGTGTATGAGTCAGGTTTGACCCGAATTCATAGCATCAATCATGTCTATACAATTTTTGTCAAGTCAAATTATGTGTAGCCTGAGTTCTTATGTAAAAATAATGTTGAAAAAAAATAATCCAAACAATATAATTCATATTAAAATAATCCATACTCTAAAAAAAATATCAAAACAAAATAATTGGACCGACTTTATACACATGTTCCAATTTTGCTCTTCAAGTTTTCACAATCTTGCTCCCGTATAATTTAAAGAGAACTCTTGTAAAACCAAAACCAAAACCAAAACAAAAAAAAAAATTAAAGATTTAGGAGAAATGGTAGAGATGAAGTTTTTTGAAATGGATTTTAGCTGCGCACTGAATTCGCTAAGCAATGGTGAATTCCCAGAAAAAGATTGTTTGCTTCCGTTGATATCAAAGATATTGGGGTACGGCATTGTCGCTGCTTCCACAACTGTTAAACTCCCGCAGGTGATTACTCTTCTATTGTTAATTTATTTACTGAAGATCAGCTCTTATTTTAACTGGATTTTTTAATGGGTTAGTTGAATTTTGTTTTTCTTTGGTTTTACTTCAAATTTAATTGAGTTCTGGATCCATGTGTTTTTGGGGATTTGATCTTTGATGACGAGCGCATAAACTGTTTGTCGAAAATTCTGAGTGAATTGAGTTTACTGGGTTGAGATAATTTATGATTATCCTTGCTTTACCGATTATTTTTATGAAAGAATTGGAAGTTGACCAAGATCATTGGGTGTTCTCTATTGTGCAGTTTGGGCTAAAAAGATGTTTATCAGATGTTCTTGGTGATTCCATTAGTTCTTATTATTGGTGAAGAATTTTGTAGTTTGGAATGCCAAAACCTAGTGATAATAAAACATCTAATCCTTCAATACCATTATCATGCTATCAAATTAATAAGCAGCTATCAAATGCACCAGCCATAAGCATGGCTGTACAGGATCAATCAATTTTGTATCTTTAAAGTAGTCAATCAAGTGTTTTATACTATCTCTGTCCCAACTCTTTGTTCACATTTACTGTTTTCTCGTGTTTTAGCGAGCGAATTTTTTATTAGTATTTAAAATGATAAAGTAATTTTTAAGGAGACATATAATAGAGGAGATGTAGATCTATCATACCCCTCCTTAAAAGTCACTTTATCATTTCAAATGCTAATAAACAACTCGCTCGCTAAAACACGAGAAAAAAGTAGATGTGAACAAAGAGTTGGAACGGAGGGAGTACTACATATGACACCATTTAGACTTGGGACAAACAGAATTTTGGAATTTCTTGTTTTGACTTGTAAATGTGTTTGGTTTTTGTGATGGGCTATACTAAATGGTGGATTAGTGTGAGAAACTCTTGGTCATATGCCACAATGCATTTCTGATCTGATTTAAAGGGACTCCATTACAAATTCTTGTGTTCCCATTGGATGGTTATGGTTCTTGTATTTTCGAAACAAAACTCATATGTAAAGAATCTTTTTCATGAATGATTAATTATGATCAAATTTAAATCTGATATATGTAGGTGAGGGTAATAAATTATATAACTCAAAAGTAATCTTTGTGTCATAACCGTATTAAAGCATTAAGTATGAGAAGTTCTGTCTAAAAGAAAAGTAATTTTTGTGGTATCTAATTGCGTTAATAATTTACTTTGAACATGATTGCAATGCCAATTCTGCTACTACTATTCTTCTGGTTTTGTTTTTCAGATTATGAAAATCTTGAAGCATAGTAGTATCAGAGGGCTTAGTGTGGTAGCTTTTGAACTTGAGGTTGTTGGCTATACAATTGCTTTGGCCTACTGTCTTCACAAAGGGCTTCCTTTTTCAGCATTTGGGGAGTTGGCTTTCCTGTTGATTCAGGGTATGTACTCTATATCCTTCTCTTGTGTGTGTGTGTGTGTGGTGGTGGTGGTGGGGGGGTCCATTGTTTGATAGAAAAATTGGTTTCTGGATGTAAGTGGAACATATTATTAAATCATGGAATATATGGAAAATGTTATCATCTAGGGTAATGAAGTGACATAGGCCTAAACTAGTTAATCTTTTGATGAACTAAATGTTTGATATGACTGCTTTAAACAACAAGTACCGTAACAAACCTTTTCTCTCTGCTTCTGTTGATTTATCAATATTCTAAGTTATTTATGCTATATATTGTTGTGAGGGTCTCCTTATGCTGTAAAAAGTAATATGGAAATAGAAAGCGACAAAATTTTAACTTGAACTAGACTGTAAAAAGTAGTGTGTTTCTAGACTTCGGTATAGATCTTGTCTCTTTAAATACCTATACTATGAAGTACTTTGAGAAACTCTAGCATGTGGTTTGCTGAAACCTTCTCCAAATGTGCGAAATCATCCTCATGTACTGTAAAAGGAATGTGGGGTTATAAATGGATACGAATCTAATTCTGGAAATTTTTCATTGTATATATTTTTGAAAGATCAAGTTGAAAATTTTATTCTGAAATGAGAATTTTGAACTAAATGAATATTTGAACTTGGTAAGTTATTGTAAACACTCGTAGATGTTCAAGGATATTAAGGGGGTGATTGTTGAATCTAAGACACAACCTAGAAAGGCTAAAATCTTTGTTTTTTTTCTTAAAAAAAAAACTATGTCTAACAACTTAAAAATAAAAGCGATTCTACACTATTATGTTGAGGTTGAAAACACACCCTAACAAAATTGCACGATTCTTTCCTATGTTGAGCTCTTCAAAATAAAATCCAGTTCTTTTACAGTCTATTTGAATATAATAACATTAGATATATTATATATAGCTATTTTTCAGGGGGATAGAAAATTGTGTCACTGCCACATCCACATGAAATATAAACAAAAACTAATTATTATGTAGGATCAAGTTTCATATTCATTTCAAGTCAGCCTCCACATTCCTCGAATAGGTGGAGATTGTTAATTAGTTTTCCCTGTTAAAAAATTAGAGTATTTTGTAAGAGCCAGTAGTTTCTTTTCACTAGTTAGTAGTTAGTACTGAACAAAACTTTATTCCAAAAGAGCCAAAACCATGGTAATTAGTCAGTGTCAAAAATTAATATGATGTATTAATATGGAGTATAAGATATATAAGTTTCTAAGTTGACAACTTCATTATCACAAGTATGGTGATCTTGATTTGCTAAGTTGCTTTGATTGATTCTTAAATTATTGTTCTAATAAGTATTTCTCTTATTATTGCAGCCATAATTCTTGTTGGAATAATCTATTACTTTTCACAACCACTGGGAACTAAGACCTGGATCAGAGCATTACTGTATCCTTTTAGTGCCCACTCTATCAACTTTATTATCACTAATTACTTATGTTGCAGAATACCATACATTTATACGTAGCAAAAAAAAAGATTCTGGACACTTTTATTACATGAAAGTGAAGTCTGCCTTTCCTGAACGATTTAATATAGATATTGTGCATTAGCTCCAACAGTGTTGGCTGGTCAAATTGACCCCCTTCTTTTTGAAGCTCTATATGTGGGTCCCTCATAGAGTATTTTTACTTGTAATTATGTTGATGCTATGTCATTTATCTCCTCAATTTCTCTTTCTTCTCTTTTTTTTCCTGGTAAATTCATTCATTCATTAGCATTATCCTATTTCAGTCATTACCTTATACACAAGTATCTTAGAGTTCATCTTAATTGAATTCAACAGGCTTCTCAACATGCAATCTTTTTCTGTGCACGGGTTCCGCAAATTTGGGCAAATTTCAAGGTAATGGTTTAATTTCAACGTAATGCAGTTAAAGTCTTGAATGTCAAAGGAATACATGGATAGAATCTAAGGATGTTAGGGTATGTTTGATTTGGGATTTAGTGGATTTTGAAATTAAAGTAATGGTTTGTGTTTGTTTTTAGATTTAAGTAGGGTAAGATTTAACTTTATGTAAAATTTATTTGTAAAAGTGTGTGATGTTGTACTATTATATTATTGTTGATTGTAATTGTAATATGATTGAATGATTGTGTAATGATAGCGTGTTTTATTGGAAGTTGTAAAAGTGAGAAAAAAATGTGTGAAAAGTGATGAATAAAAGAAAACTGATGATTAAAAAAACCATATTTGCATTAATGGGTCATTGGCGAGAGTGTGATGGAGAAAAAATGGTACGAGTATGGTTTAAAAATATAGGTATTTATAGGGTAGGACGTATTGGGTTTTTTAAATCGGAATCTAAAATCTCGATGTGAAACCAGATATTGATTTTGAAATCCCAAATCAAACATACCTTAGTGCTACAGTTTGAGAAGTATGAATATATCAATGCTATTGTAGTTTTGAACTAGTTAGACATTTCAATATCATGAACATTACCTCACCGTAAAAATAGAAGATATGGTACTCCTTTGATACTATTGTGTTTCTAAGCTGGTGTCAGTAAAGCTTGCAGCTTAGACACTTATATGTTAACAAGTGTAATGTTGGTTTGGGCAGAACAAGAGTACTGGGGAGCTTAGCTTTCTGACCTCATTTATGAATTTTGCTGGTTCCATGGGTAAGTTTTAATCGTATCTTGTTTACAGTTAACAGATTCAACAACATTGATAGTCTTATCTGTAACTTTTGTGTTTTGGCAGTGAGAGTTTTTACCAGCATGCAGGAAAAGGCACCAACAAGTGGTATCTTTACTCGATCTCTGTGGCATCTTTTTCATTTTGTTTGGAAAGTACTGTGTTTTATCTCAAGTCATTACATGAATTCATTACATGTTTTGAGTCTTTTGACAGACCTAGTATGAATTATTTGAAATTTTCTGCAATCGATGTGCTGAAAATAGTGTGTTAAAGATGTCACAAATATTATGTGAGGGGCGAATTCTTCTATACACCAATTGCACTATGTAACTCAAGTGCATTTTTAAATGGTATTAGTTGTTTTACTAAAAGGTATCAGTAAGTCAGTATTAGTTGTTTTATTACTGAACAATATTAGTTGTTTCATCAAATAGTATTAGACGTGCAGCTGGTGCACCCAAGTGTTACTCAACATTTTAGACAAAAACTTGTTATGTACAAGTTGCACCGTGCAACTCAAGCATATTTTCAAACGGTTTTATTTGTTTTACTAAAAAATATTAGTTTGTTAGTATTAGTTGTTTTCACTGAAAAATATTACTTGTGTCAAGACTGTTGCTTAACATTTTATTCTTTATAAACAACTATATGGGTTTTTCTCTTCAATTAACTACTTCCTTTTATCTTCTTTTTTCAGTGATTTTGGGCTCCGTGGTGGGAATCATAACAAATGGTACGATCTTAAGCCAGATAATTGCATACGCAGGACAATCTGCAAAACCAGAAAAGAAAACTGACTAGACAAGACAATCGATTCCTCAAATTCTGCAGCGTAACTCCAGATTTAGACACAACCATTCTAATGTCTTACGTTTTCAGATCCTTCATCTGCTAAATTTAATTTTACTACATGTACTGGAAAACTAGAAGTCATATTGTAGTGAAAACTCTTCAACTTTTTTCCTTTTGGATGATCGTTCTAAATTCAGAACTGAAAAATTTAGAACTGAAATAGAATTCTTTTTATCTAGTAACAAAAGTATTTTATATGATTTGTTTTCTGTTTAAAGAACTGTATAAAAAATTGAAATTCTAATTAAATGTAATGAATTTTTTTTACTAGCAGAATATATGTAGCTAGGGTAGTATTTAACAACATAATACTACAACATGCAGATTTAAAAGTTTTGACAGCCAATTTTTTTTTTTTTAGTGTTTTTGATGCAATCTTCCAACCATTAATTAGTCAAATATTAATTTGTCTAATTTTTAATTATATTTTAAATAAATACATTAATCAATTTCTATATCTTTTATAAATTTGTAGGGAATTTTTATAAACATAAATAACAACAAATGGAAAATCATAAAAATATTTTTAAGATAAATTACCTACAAACTTGTGCATAAAATGAAATTTCTAACTAGGTTATTTTTAAATTTTAATTTACATAATTATTTGTGTAGGTAATTTTTTTCCCAACCAAATAAGCACTTTTGACCTTCAGAAATTACAAATGTTAAATGTATGGTAATTTATTTGTAGGTCATTTCTAAAATTACAAATTTAATTTTTAATAAAATTAATTTGTTTTGTTCTAAAATTACACATACGTAAATAATTTGTTTGTATAGTAGTTGATTTGTTTATCTAGTAAAGTTTTAAAAATTCGTAGGTAAATAGTGGAAAACTCTGTGGCCATTTTAAAAGTTTTGCAGCCAATTTTTTTTTTTTTAGTGTTTTTGATGCAATCTTCCAACCATTAATTAATCTGTCTTACTTTAATTATATTTTAAATAAATACATTAATCAACTATTATAAATTTGTAGGGAATTATTATAAACATAGATAACAACAAATGGAAAGTGATATTCTAAGATAAATTGTGCATTACATTTCTACTAATTCAATTTAATTTCTTTTTTAGGCGTTTATTTTAATATAAAATTAAAATATAACTCCCCATTTCAATCAGATTGAGATTTAAAAACATTTCCACACCTATAAATATATATAAAATTTATTATTACTTTTCTCAATAAATCACGCTTTATTACTCTTCTCAATATAATATAATAATATAACATCAATCACTATTAAATTTTGATATGATATAAAGTTAAATCACATCCTACTCAAATCCCAAAACAAACATCTGAATTCTAAAATTTTGACTTGCTCTGCACACTTAAATCCCAAAACAAACAAACCTTATTAATTGATGAAGTATTTTGACAAATTTTCAAATGTAACACCAATTTCTAAAATTTATATGTACCGTGCCTTATCTGTGATATGTATCATAGCAAAGTTCTTCAAAATGCTGCTTCGATCAACCGGCCCGCCAAAATACAGACACGGCGGCGCCACTCTCCGGTCGCTCATTCCCAAACTCCGTTTCTCTTCTCCGGCAATCCATCCACGCCTCTCCTCGCCTGAACACGACTCCATCGAACAGCAACACATTATCCCCTGCCGCTCGAGCCTCGACACTACCTATCGAGTACTCTCTGATTGCCTCAACGCCGGCAGGCACTCCGACGTGCTCTCCATCCTCCGCCGTATCCCGCCGACTCGCTACTGCGTGTTCTACTGGAACAATGTAATCCAGCGGAGCGTGTCTATGCAGGATCCAAAGAATGCCCTCAAAGTGTTCGATGAAATGCGGCAGCTAGAATGGGCGCCCGATGGCTACACTTATCCTTTCGTATTCAAAGCCTGTGGGGATTTTGCGTCGTTGATTACTGGGATGTCGGTCCACGCGCTCGCTCTTGTTTCTGGATTTATCGATTGCAATGTGTTTGTGGACAATGCGGCGATTGCTATGTACGGGCGGTGCGGTGCATATGAGAAAGCACGCCAGGTGTTTGATGAAATGCTTGAGAGAGATTTTTTCGATACTATTTCGTGGAATTCGATTATATCTGTGTACGTGCAGGTTGGGGACTGTAGAAGGGCTTTGCGGATGTTTGAGGAGATGGTTTTCAGAGGTGATGTAGCGTTGCGGGCGGATGTAGTTAGCTTGGTGAATGTTCTTACTGCTTGTGCTTCTCTGAAATTGTGGATAAAAGGGATGAAGATTCACGCATATGCGATAAGGGCAGGTTTACTTGAGGATTTATTTGTGGGGAATGCTGTAATGGATATGTATGCAAAGTGTGGTTTAATGGATGAGGCCAAGATTTTGTTTGATAGTATGGAGGTGAAAGATGTTGTATCTTGGAATGCTCTGGTTACAGGATACTCTCAGATTGGGAAATTTGATGATGCTTTAAGATTGTTTGGGAGAATGAGGGAAATAAATATCGAATTAAACGTGGTGACTTGGAGTGCTGTGATTGCAGGATATGCTCAAAGGGGGCTTGGGTTAGAAGCGATTAATGTGTTTAGGGAGATGATAATCTTAGGATCACAACCAAATGCCATTACTGCTGTCTCGGTTTTATCAGCTTGTGCAGCATCTGGTGCATTGGTTCAGGGAAAAGAGACTCACTGTTATGTTATTAAAAAGTTACTAAACTTGGAAGGGAATGACCCAGGGGAAGACATGATGGTTATCAATGGGTTAATAGATATGTATGCAAAATGCAAGAACTTAAAAATAGCTCATTCCATGCTTGATTCTATTGCATTGAAAGATAGGAGTGTGGTGACTTGGACAGTCATGATTGGTGGATATGCTCAACATGGGGATGCAAGTAATGCCTTAGCACTTTTTAGTGAAATGTTAAGTGATAAATGCAGAATGATGCCAAATGGCTTCACTGTATCTTGTGCTCTGGTGGCTTGTGCTTGTATTGGTGCCCTTAGAGTTGGTAAAGAAATCCATGCCTATGCACTGAGAAATGATTATGAGGAAGCTATGATATTCATCTCGAATTGCTTAATAGACATGTATGCCAAATCTGGGGATGTAGATGCAGCCCGATCTGTGTTTGATAACATGATCGAGAAAAATGCAGTCTCTTGGACGTCTATAATGACGGGATATGGAATGCATGGTCGTGGTGAGGAAGCTATCGAAATCTTTAAAGGGATGGTATCAGCTGGTCTGGAAGTTGATGGAGTAACTTTCTTGGTTCTTCTTTATTCATGCAGCCATTCTGGGATGGTTGATCAGGGGATTAATTACTTCAATAACATGATGAAGGATTTTGGAGTTGTTCAGGGAGTTGAACATTATGCTTGCATGGTTGATCTTTTGGGACGTGCTGGTCGTTTGAATGAAGCTATGAAGCTTATTGAAGATATGCCAATGGAGCCAAACTCGATTGTTTGGGTGGCAATGCTTAGTGCTTGTAGGCTTCATGGGAATGTGGAACTTGGGGAAAATGCAGTTAATCAGTTGTTAGAGTTAAAATATGAGAATGATGGGCTGTATACGCTTCTTTCGAACATATATGCCCGTGCTGGGAGATGGAAAGATGTTGCAAAGATTCGAACAAAGATGAAACATTCGGGGATATGGAAGAGACCTGGGTGTAGTTGGGTACAAGGGAAGAATGGGACAGCAACCTTTTATGTCGGGGACAAATCTCATCCTATGTCTGAAGAGATACATGAACTTCTTGATGATCTGATTGACCGAATTAAGATCATGGGGTATGTACCTGAGACAACGTTTGCTCTTCATGATGTAGATGATGAGGAGAAAGGGGATCTTCTGCTTGAACATAGTGAGAAATTGGCTCTTGCTTATGGTATTCTTACCACATCTCCAGGGATGCCTATAAGGATTATAAAGAATTTGCGTGTTTGTGGTGATTGCCACACTGCTATTTGTTATATATCGAGGATAATTGATCATGAAGTAATACTTAGGGACACCAGTCGCTTTCACCATTTTAAGAATGGGTCCTGCTCTTGTAAAGGATATTGGTGAATAGAACTTTCTGTCTAAATGGTTCGTATGAGTTCCTCGAAAATGTGGATTCTTGAGGGGCAGAAGATGACCAAAACTCCCGAGCCCAAACTCAGATTTGCACCTTGTGCCTTCTACAAACATTGGCTTGTGCTTTTCATAGTTTGGAAACAAAAATTGGGGATGATTAATTCTAAGAAGACATATTTGCAGCATCCAGCTTATTCGAAGGCTATCATGTATGTGGTAACTTGTTTTGAGGAGAAAGTTGTTGCCAGTTTTATTGAGGAGGTTAAAAGAAGACAATATTCATATAACATTAAGGTACAGTCGTTTTTCTGGAATAGTTCACTAAATGCTTATGGGTAGAAAAACTATATACTTTCTTTGGCTATATTCTGAAGGTTATATAGTCTTATTAAAGAGATGAATCTTAAGGAGTTAAATTCCGATCTTTATAATCAGAACTCGGAAGTGTGATTTTGTGTTCAAATTGGTCGAGCCACCACAGTCATTTCTTTCTACCATGTGATTGCAATTAGCAGTACCACTTTTTTTTTTTCTTTTGCAGTTGTGAAAATCTTGATGACAAGTGGTAGTGTCTTGTGTTGCAACTTTTGGAGTTGCTATTATCATCTATACAATGGCTACAGCCTACTGTCTCTCCATGAAGGGCTTCCTCATTCTACATATGGGGAGTTTGCTTTCGTACTGATTCAAGGCATGTTTTTATCTTTATCATTAGATGAATTCTTATTTAAGTTAAGTTGTTTAAACAACTTATCACATTCTTCTTGATTTTGACAAACAATAAATTTAGAGCTCTAAAATGTAGAGTCATTATATATGTGTGTGTGAAAACAGTGGAAGAATTATGTAAACATGTTATTTTTTTCATGACCTCAAGCACAATGTAAAGATGGAAGATATGGATAATGTTTGAAGTTTAGATGTCTTTATTCATAATGAGTTATGCAGAACTGTAGTAGTGTCTCTGAAATGGTCCTCCAAGAATTTTTTGCACTTCATGTTTCATGCTTGTGGTTTTAATTTTAATTTTATTTTTTAATGACGGGAGAATTTTGAGGTATATTCACAATAGTTTTAAATCATGCTATGATACTACACAAACAACGTGACAAATTTCCCCATGAAAGTGCTGGTAGGAAAATAAGACCTCATGATCTTTGGCAGAGAAGGGAAATGGGGCTTCTCATATGTGTTAAATTCAACTCTGGCATGTTACTTTTGATAGACTTTTTAGTGGGCTCAAATCTAACCTTTTTAATGAACGAGTAGAGACTGAAAGTCTGTTTAAATTAAACCCATTTCACTTTGGATATAAAATAAATAAAAAATATTAAGATTTTTATAATAAAATCGATTAATTTTGTTCTAATTTTAGTAAGATTTAAGATTTATTGATGATTTAAGTTTATTTAAATGAATAATTTATTTAACTATATAATTTTATTAATATAAAAATAATTAATGAATATGTAATGAAACAAGACCGTCTATTGAGCTCGAAAGACTTTAAAAAAAAAATTAAATCTCATCTATAAAAATAAATAATTAAAAAAAAAAACTCAAACCTAAATTATTTGCTAAAAAGATCGAGGCGAGAAGTAAGGGGTGCTTGGTATTTGATAGAGGAATGAAAAGGGTATGACTGTATGGGTATGATAGTTGTGTGGAATGAAACTCATTCCTCGCCTAAATAGGAGGTATGGTGGATTTTCCTAAAGTGAAAAATCATTCTCATTACTCAATGATACCAAACACAATTTCTTCATTTCATTCCTATACCTTAGCCCCCAAAGTATCCAACCAAGCATCCCCTAACTCCCTGAGTCGAGACGTAGGCTTATGTGGGGGAGTTTGGCATGTTCCCACCCATAATCTTTAGGGTGCGTTTGTTTTGGGATTTAAGTGTGCGGAACAAGTCAAGGTTTTAAAATTCAGGGATTTAGAATCCTTGATGAATAGTAAATATATGTGTTTGTTTTGAGATTTGAGTAGAGTGAGATTTAATTTTATGTCAAATCAATATTGATATTGTATTATTATATTATATTGAGAAGAGTAATAAAGTGTATAAAGTGTGATGTATTGAGAATAATAATAATAGATTTTATAGGTATTTGTAGGTGTGGATTGAATGTGGGATTTGAAAACCAGATTCTAAATCTCAAACTCGTATGAGATGGGGAGCGCAAAGTTCTAAGTCCATCCGTGTGAGTCCCAAAACAAACGAGCCTTAGATTTTATACTTACCTACCTACCCTACACAGCTAAATATTATTATTAGAATTATTATAAACTATTGCATTTTACCTTTGTAAGTAAAACTATTCGTTAAAAACACTAAGGGTATGTTTGTTTCGAGATTTATGTATGCGGGGGAAGTCATGACTTCGAAATCCTATGGATTTAAAAGTCTTGATGAATAGTAAAAAATATGTATTTGTTTTGAGATTTTAATAGGGTGAGATTTTACTTTATATCAAATCAATGTTTAATAATGATTGATATGATATTATTATATTGTGTTGAGAGTGAGAAAAATAGTGATGTGATTGTATTGAATTTTGTGAAAATTAGGGGTGTATGTATACTTTATAGGAGAAGATTTTGAAGTCTAATTTTAAATCTCAAACTAATGGGACGTGGTTTTCAAAGTCCTAAGTCCATCCGGGTGAGTCCCGAAATAAACGTACCCTAAGGGTTTGTTTGTTTTGGGATTCACACGGATGGACATAGCACTTTGCGTTCTCCGCCTCATACGAGTTTGAGATTTAAAGTCTGGTTTCAAATCTCACATTCAATCCACACCTACAAATATCTATAAAACTTATTATTATTTTTTTCAATACATCACACTTTATTACTCTTCCCAATATAATATAATAATATAACATCAATCACTATTAAACATTGATTTGACGTAAAGTTAAATCTCTACCTACTTAAATTAAAAAACAAACACATATATTTATTATTCAACAAGGATTCTAAATCCCTGAATTCTAAAACCTTGACTTGTTCCGCACACTTAAATCCCAAAACAAACATAGCCTAAAACAAAAAGGGGTATATATATAGAGGAGTTTTATCAATTCAGGACCTGAAAGATAGTAAATTTATCAATTTAAGACCTGAAAGATTTTTCCTATCAATTCAAGATCTAGAAAATAGAAAACTCTGTTATGGCTGGTGTTCGAAGGCGTAGAGTTTGATCCGATGCAAATAATTGAAGAACTAAAAGGCAGACTTTGGAGTTGATTCTCAACCACAAATCTTTTTCCAGAAAATCCTTCTTTTGAATTATAGCTCAACAATCCTAATTCTCTGTTAATTTTTTTCTAGCTTGTATGTATGTCATTCTTTACTCATAAGCATTTCTTATGCTATTGGTTCAATTTTAATAAAATCCTCATTTTCCTGATTTAAAAAAAAATTATAAACTATCAATTCAGGGTCTGAAAGATAGAAATTATTAATTCGAGCTTACACATTTTAAGATCATGTGTATCACTTAACCCTAAAACCACGGGCGAACCCTAAACCCTAAAAAAAAAAAAAAATATGGAATGAAATATAAATTACAAACTTTTTAAAAAATAAAAAAAATCTTTATGTATTCATAGTTTTTTATTTTCCAGACTCTTAAATCGATAGGAAAAATCTTTCAGACCTTAAATTGATAGATTTACTATCTTTTATACCTGAATTGACATTTTTATATATTTATACTAGAGTATTATATAGTAAAACTAAAATTGTAAATTTAGCAAAACGGAAGGAGTAGAAAGTAAAATAAGATGGGCATTGGCCATTCCCCAATTTGACAATTTACCCCCTTTGAGCACAGCACACTCGATTCACGATCAATGGCTGCTCCGCTTCTCCTGAGAACTCTGCCGCTCCTCCGCCACCGCTTCCGCCTCGCCCCAAACAGCCACAGTCTCTTTCTAATCAATGGTTCAACGGCTCGCCTCCCCTTCTGCAGCGGCGCCGTGGAGCCAACCGCCGCCGAAGGTGATAGACCGCCGTCTCTGCGTCAAATATTCTCCTCGGTAAGTACCCAAGAGCCGCCTCGTTATCCGAGTTTGGACGACTCGGATTTCCGGAAATGGAAAAACCAAGAAGCGGAAATACTGGAAGATATTGAGCCTATTATTTGCCTCACCAAAGAAATACTCCACTCGGATAGGTAACCCTACTTTCCCTCTAAAGTTTTTCTTATTTCCTGTAATTTCTCTTTTGAATTCTTGTGTTTGGTGATGATTGATTGTGAAGTGGAGGGTATTTAATAGCTTTGGGATGAAGTTATTCAACAAATATTGTTGGAGGGTTACATGGTAGTTACACTGCATATATATTTTGGTTTCTAAATTGCAGAAATAATGTGATTTTAAATGAGCTTGGTGATTGCTTTCATTTTACCCTGCAAAACAAAATTAGCTCTTCGATATTTTTTAAGATTATTTTTTGTAGGTAATATGTGCTCCTAATAAAATGTAATCAGTGTCAAAAATTATGGATTTTCAACAATGGAGAGATTGCGGTATCATAATTATCTTGAAATGTAATCTAGATGGTTCAGTAGTTGATGAAAAAGATTATACTATGGGAGGAAAGGTATACTTTTAAGAGGTTACAGTACAAAAGAATAGCAAATTAGTATCATCTGAAATGAGAAAAATAATATATGATGCTGTCTCACTAATTAGCTTTCATTCTTTTAACTTGAATATTTAGGTCACAGAGGACAAAATATATGAAATTTATCTGAACTGGTAAAATTTTGGGACGGTGGCGTGCTTATATGTGTTTGTTTCGGAACTGATGTAATCTATTTAATACGTTCTATAAGAACTCTCTTGAATCGGTGACTTGTGTGGTTAATCAAATATGGCCAATGCCATTAAAAAAAAAAGAAAAAGAATTCTATTGAGTGAGCATATCAAAGGAATTTAAAAAAATGTCATCTTGATGGTTGTGTAGATGATGAAAAACAGAAAAACGTTGCATCAAATAGTTAGGAGTTAGGACTGTGATTAGATATGTTTGTTTAAGAATTGATCGCTCTTCTAAATAATTTCTACATGCCTTTCCTAAGTGGACCTAGATATATCTGGTTAGGAAGTATCCAATGCTCTCCTGTCCTCTTGAAGGACCTTCGGCTAAATTTTCAAGTATTGTGGCTGCTTTAGAATTGATAGGGGTTCCTGGCATAACCACTTCTAGAAGTGTCGAATGCAATTCACTGTTGATATATTTGTGCTACATCATATTATAGCTTTACTTTGTGGGCTTCGGTCTTATGTTCTTGTGGCAATGGTCCTCTATATCATTTTTTTCGCCACTGCTTTTAAACGTAGGCAGGGCATCACCTGTCCAAATGGTAGAACCATTGTGCGAAATATTGGATGACCATATATATATATATATATATATATATATATATATATATATATATATAGGAGGTCATAAAAGTTCCAAACCTGAGTAAAATTAGATAAAATCCTTTTTTTTAAAAGAAAAAAAAAGGACATAAATAAGATCCTGATACACTTCATATTATTGTTTTATTACTAGTAGTATAGTTGGGGCCTTTAAAATTAAGTTCTTGAAAAAATTGCCCGTGGACTTTATTGTTTAGGGCTTAAGTTAGGGTTTATTTTTTAGAGACATATTTATATTGCTTTTTTTTTTTTTACTTAGGGCATCCAGAGAGATCATAGAATTCTGGGAAACAGCAATTGTTGCTGGGCAGGATTTAATCTTGTAAAACTTTTAACTTGTATTTTTATTGTTTTCTTGTTTCTCGACCCTTTTACTTATTAGTGAAAAGTTAAATGACTCTAGTTAATTTAATGAGTTCAAACTTCAAAATACATGCATCAAAAAGATCTATAAAATTTAGAAGTATTAAAACTTAAAAGGAAAAAATACAATCGACAAAATAAATAAAGTATTTTATAAAATAATGGTTAGCTCAGTCACAAATGCTGAGCAGTCCATTGTTGTTTAAGTGATGGTTTTAGGTTGCTATTTGCTAGACACTCAGTTCATATATTTTGGTCATTTTTATGAACCATTATTTGTCTTGCTGTCATTGCTGGAGATTGTTTTTCATGATATCATAATAAATCTTAATAGTAGTATTTTCAGTTTCTCTTGCTACTTTATCTATTAGTAGTGTGCTCTTTATTTGTGAGATTTAAGGTGATCTAACTTGCCTTTAAGGTTCTAAACCAAGATCAGTTGAATTTGGAGTAAATATCCTGAGGTGCGTCCATGGAGTAAACAAGAAGCATTTATGATAAGACAACATGCAAAAATCTTATGCACTGTCTGCCTTAAAATGATATTTTGATTGAAATTCTTATATACACCCATTTCATGTTAAAAATAAAAATAAAAAATCTTACATTTGTGGGGGGGCTGGGTGGGGGTGGATTGTCATTTTCCGTTAAGTTCAAATCTATACAATATGCTTAAAAAATACACTAAGAATCAACACCAAATGAAGCATGCACCCTATGAATATGTTATCCTCATCGTATTATTTGGTCATTGAGAGAGATGTATGTGAACGATCATGACCATGCAATAGCATTTTAGGTAGATTGGCTAGGGAACTGGAAATACTCATTTTCCTTTGGTTGAAAGAATTTTTAGAACTAGTCACTAGTTTGGTGTTTCTCTAGGTTTTTCGAATATCTTGATATTTTCTATACTTGTATATTTACTTATAAATTTGACAATTTTTCTTCCTGCCAGATATATGGATGGAGAACGTCTTGTCCCAGAAGATGAAAAAGCTGTGATTGATAAACTTCTTGCACATCATCCCCATTCTGAAGATAAGATTGGTTGTGGACTTGATTCAATTATGGTTAGTTTATTGTGTTTATAGGCTGATTACAAATGTAATTATCAATGTGCACTTTTTTATTTAAGTTGTTTTATAGTCACTATTACTAATATCACCTGTGTTCGATCTATAGCATTTATTTGATATTATATGCCAAAAATTGTACCTTCCTGCCGAATAAATATTTCAGAAATCCTACCTTAAGGCCCCGTTTGGTTTGGTAGATGGGATAGCTATGGAGTGATAGGATTATGATGGATTGCACTGTTTTAAATCATTAACTTTTCCAATTGTGTGTTAATTTGGTTTGATTGATAAATTCGAAAAACACTGTTTACTTAATTAATATCAGTCCAAAAAAAGGGGATACTTTATCTGACCCCTTGGGCCAAGACAATTTATCACCGTTTGGGGTGATAATACCATATTTCCGTACCGGGTTCTTGTAATATCATGGGCCTTTTTCCACTTAACCAAATACTGGATTGGGCTGGATAATATATGCTATCACATCTAATTTGCCAAAGCAAACAGGGCCTAAGAAAACTATATCTTGAGTAACACCCGTAATGCCTATATTACACTTCTCATATACATATTTTAGATTTCTTTCCAAGTGTTCAAATTGAGTTGCATTAGGCTATTCTCGTTTTGATAGATTAACTTGACAAACCATTCATTAGCTGAGAACTAACTCCTATATGTGCTTTAATGTCTCCACTTAGTTTGTAAGTTGGCTAAAATCCATTGTCAACATGAAATAGCATGATCAATCTTGTTCCAATACTATTAATCACATTCTTAGCTCTGAATATCGTCACTAGAGAGTAACAAGCAAGCAAGATGGTTATTTAGTGGCTGATACCTTCCTTTATGAGGCAATGTCCTTTAGATGAACTTATTTCTCAGGTACATATTATGTTTGTTTACCTTATTTAGTTTGTCCAATCATGGATCAATTGTTGAGTAACACTTCGGCGCACCAATTGCACCATACAACTGGTGCAATTTTGGCCCAACTTTGACTAAAAATATCTTAACCAATCTGTTTTTTAATATGTTTCGCGAATCATTGAAAAAAAGGTCGAAAAGTATTAGTTCATCTGATGAAAAATATTAGTTCATCTGATGAAAAGTATAAGTTGTATTTTGGAAGTATACTTAAATTGTTCACCCTACAAACTAATATTTTCTTCATGTAAATTAATACTCATTACATATTTCAATTTATTTTGTGAATGAGTCAAACATTAATCAAATTTGAGTTAAAATTGCACCATCTACACTGTGCAATTGGTGAGTAGAAGTTTTTGCCTCCATTATTTTAATTTTTATCAAGCATGAATTTGTTGGTATACTGCATCTTACCTATTCTTGCTTGACATTATATCATTAATCTGGGAGTTTAGTAGGTGCCTTGTAAGCCATCAATAGAACATTATTAACCTAAAGTATGTCGCTTTTATGAAGGTTGATCGTCATCCCCAATTCAGACGGTCACGATGCCTCTTTGTTGTAAGAACTGACGGTGGGTGGATCGACTTCTCCTACCAAAAGTGTCTCAGAGCCTACATTCGAGATAAGTACCCTTCTTACGCAGAAAAGATTCATAAGGGAGCACTTTAAACGTGGCAGTAACTGATATTTTCTTAAAGTTAGTTTCGTTCGATCTTTGATATGGAAGTAGTATCAAGTCGACTCCACCATTACTAGAGGCTTCTTGTTAATCGAACAACGTATAAAGTTTACAACTTGTGCTTATTTTTGTGCTTGTGGATAGAAATAGTTGGATATAGGTTGGTCAACTTTCTTTTTGTGCTTAGGAAAACTATTGGGGTAATACATATGTTCCTCAAGGTTCATTTTATGTTTATTATTATTATTGTTGTTATTCATTCTTTTATTTAGTTATGAAAACTTGTTGATCCACGTTCGAGATGACATTGTTATGTCCGGGAAACTGTCGTTCAAATGATGTTTGTTATAATTGAAAAGCTTGAGCAATTGATTTTAAAATTCATTCGTCTCATTTGAACTATATTTTTTTAGGTATTATTATAATGTTTTTGCCATCTGAACGTACAATAATTCAATAAATGCATTTGCCATCAGTCTAAAGCTTATAAGCTGACACGTGTTTGCATTGGTGATGTGTGTCAACCCTAGAGCAATTTAGAAAAGAAAAAAAATTATACTCTCTTAAAGAAGTGATTAAATTAGTAATTTGAGAGAAAATTGGTAAATACAAAACGTTGGTAGTGTTAATTAGGGCAGTTATCCGAATTATCTCAGAGAGTTGGACTCAATTTCGTAAAATACTCGATTTATTAATGAGTTGACTCGAGTATCATTTGTTAGTCTTGGTATTAAGAACTTTCTTGTATTTTCATATGAGATTATCATTATAAATCAATATCAACATTATAATATACATGTTCCACTTGTTATGTTCGTCAAGGAGTCGAGTTGAATTTCATATTCAGCTCGTTAACGTAATCAAGCGAGCTTAAACTTGACATGTCAAGGAGTCGAGTTGAACTTCATATTCAGCTCGTTAACGTAATCAAGCGAGCTTAAACTTGACATGACAAAATGATCGATTCGAGTTCAAGCTTTAAGTAACCGCCTCGAATAACAAACACTAATTAGTGATCTAAAAGTTTGTGGAAGAGAAATTTATGCAATTATAGTCTCTGTCAGATTATTTAAGCATGCATCTGGAAGAGAAACAAAACACTCTACAGTATTTTTCAAAAGTTGAAGAAGTGATTATAGGTTAGAAAAATGTTTTGCAAACAGCCCAGCGTACAAAAGTTATGAATTACTATGATTATCAAAGATGGGAGTTGCGATGATGGTCAAAGCCATGCTCTCTGTGTATTGTGTTAAGCAAAAGGAGTGATGGGACCTGATTGAGACTTGAGAGAATATAAATATTGTACATCTATCACTTTTCATCTCTGCTAAATTGCCTCACATCACATCACTATTTAATTCCCAAAAACATTTCTTCAAAGTTCAAACCACCGTATCATCTTTAATTGTCCAATTTTCATGAGGTTAGACAATTTTATTTATTATACCCATTCTGAAAAGTTATATTATTATTTTAATTGTTAATATAAAATTCGTTCTCAAAAATGTATTAAAAAATCAAACAGACATAAGATTGATGAGTCGAGGAGGGAGTATATAATTAGATAAATAATGAGAATTCAATTTGACTCATCATCATAACTCATATATTGTCACCACATGCTGCATATGTACCATGGCAAAAGATTTCTATATGTAACTTTTTTAATCAAATGTAAAATGTGCCATTTAAATGAAATACTTGAGGATACTATCATTACCCAAAGTGTTATTGCTCCAACTTTTGACTTGTTGAATTCATCCATCACTTTAGTGAGTTGATTATGTTGGACTTAAAAGATATAAAAGATAATTAGATTTTAATCAAGTCAAGTTTAATATCACCTGATTCGATGGATCGATTTTTTAATCACAAATAAATGTGAGAGAAAAACTTTTATTGGAATAAGGTAAAGTTATCGAGTCAAGTTCAAGCTCTGCTTGATTCATTTACACCACAACTAACTCATGGAAAATGGTTCTTGATCATCATATATATTAATGCAAATGAAACCCTTTCTTCATTTATGAATGGTTCAACATCAGGATGCTACATTGGATAAGGCAAATTAAATGTGGTATATGGCCCCCAAGGGCATAGCCAAGTGGTAAAGCTTGTGGTGATGTGGGGAGAAGTCCCCCAAGAACGCACGTTCGAACCTCGTGTGTGACAAATTCTCCATTGAAATATTATGGGGGTTTATCCTGGGGATTGAATCATGTTGACTCTCTCCCACAAGTGTCTGTCACTTGGGCACATCCTTCGATTTACAACCCGCCCGGCTGAAGGGCCAACGGTACGGGTGGGGGGAGTTTCTCGTCTCTTTTCTCAAAAAAAAAAATTAAATGTGGTATATGAATTTATACATATTTATACATATATATATGCACATTCATACAGGATGATTGCTGTAAAAACAAGAGTAGTGAGACATCATGAAACTTGTGCAGACAAAACCCAGATGAGAAGAAGTGCAGTTTGGGAAAATCCCAGCATGTCTTGGTTGTGGTAATAAATTTATGCAGAAAGTGGTTGCTTTCTAGTAATAAATTAAATCTATACATAAGTGGTCTATTATATGTCCCTTTTAATTATTAATAATTTAGTGTGGCAACAATCAGTATCTCTCAAACATGTATAGTAATAATATTGGACTAAGAGGTGAAACAACTGCAGAAAAAACAAAATCAACTGCTGCAATGTAGTGTCGAGTGATGAATTTATTGTGTTTTACCCAGCAATACAATGATATGAGCTCAAACTTTTTTTTAGTATGGAATTAGGTATTATAGTTTTTTTTTTAACACTCACCATTTCTTCATCTAACTACTCAAACTTGTGATCGCACTAATCTAGATAACATTGTTTTTATCACTTGAGTTTTTTCACTTTGTCGAATTTAGATTAAATTTTGAAATAAAGAGCTTACTTATTGGAGAGTTTTTCAACTTTTAAGATAAAATTAATGTTTTCCAAAAAATGTAAAGTACTTTAGAATATATAATAAAAGTTAATATTTAAAAAGAATTATTATATACCTCTGCATATTTTACAAGAGACCACTTTTTCCTTGTTAGGATTTTTATCTTTTAAAATTAGGACTTAAAGATTATATGTGTTTTATTTTCATCTAAAATAGAGTTTATTTAATTTTAAAATACATGATTTTACAAGAATACAATCTCTTTTATTGTGAAGTAAATGAAGTGATCTCTTTTACTTGTGAAACGAGAAAATGAACAAAATTGTCATATACACGCACAGACACACTTCCAATCAACTCATCCTTCAAATAAGCTCTAGGGAGAGTAATCAAACTACACTCTTTTTTCTTTTCGTTTTTATCTATTTTTTCCCCGGGGGGAATTTCATTCATTTTAATATTTATACTACTTTCATTGATTACACTTAGCTTTGAATACTTAACAGAGCCACTACGATAATGGTGATGGCAAGTCTTAACATTATTTCGTATCAAACTTAATTGTTTCCATAGTTTTATTAATATTGTTACTTGTTTTGAGCACACCAAAAAATGATGTTACTTCTTTTCATTAAAAGATGATGAAATAAATAGTAATATTACTTCAACTATATATACAGTTATGTTGATGTTGCACGGATGTTGTTCCAGATGTTGGACAAGATTGTGCACGACATCATAAATTTGTCATTTCTCCTAACACTGACTCCGGTTTAATAAATGTGTCTTTCTATGTTTCCTACATCGCAGGTTGAAGATAATTTTGGATACTATCAAGCGGTTGCACTAATGGAGTGAGAATAGAAAGATTATGGGTGGTTACACCAAGATCATGGAAGATAGTGGAGGAGAAGTTCAAAGTTGTTCATACCAAGTGGATAGGACAATGCAGTTGGTCCAAAAGTCTATAAATACACTGCATTGGTCGACATTCAAGTTTGAGTTAAAGTGAAATCTCATTTGCTCTACTCCAAACTTAAGAGAGTAACATCCCAGACACAACTAATAGTGAAAAACCGAGTGTTTGTAATTCTAGGAGTGTGAGGGTCGATGTTATTCTATGTGTACTGGTCGAGGGAATACAATATCTCCTATCAATATTGATTTTATCTTATTAGATCAAGTTTTAGGTTGAATAAGATCACTAGTTACTTGATTGATTATATTGATTTTGGTGTGTGGTTTTTCACTACACCTTTTAAGATCTTGTAAGATATTAGTGTGAATCTCACTACTTGTTATAGTGATATTTTTAACCATGAGGTTCGTATAGTCTGGATTACAGACTATACAAAATTTTGAAATCCTTTGCCTTTGCGTTTTTTATGTTTACTGTTTCATCATATATTGTTTTACATGTTGCATAACATTTTCAACAACACTCTGAAAAATACACGCACACACACTGTCAAGTTAATATAAGCATTTTTTTGTACCTCAAAAAATATAAGAAATATGATTTATCCAAACATATAATTCTTTTTCCTTTAAAAAAATGTCGCCAAAAAAAATTAAAAAGTAGGTCTTTTGTGCACTAGACGTACCACGCAACTCAAGTACACTTTTAAAATATGTAAATTATTTTCACTAAAATAAGCAACTTGCATGTTTCACAAATGCATTTTAATTGCACAACACATAGGATATACAAGACTTAGCCAACTTGAATAGGTCTCTTGAAAAAAAAGAATTTACGTAATTAAATTCGAGTTCACACAAAATTTATGACAAGAAATAATATGTAACTTATTTACAAAAATGAGATTCATGAGACGATTCCAAGTGAATGTTAATTATTGTTTGAACATAGGTGGGGGGATGTGATTGAAGATGCATTACACTCTCTTGATAAAATTTACTTCTTGTGATATTGTTTCCTAAATTGACTTGAGATCGGAGTGAATGCTATGCCTCGTGAAATATGAGATGAAATATCATAAATTTATGCATATAGTCAAGTTATAAATGTGCAATCACTATTAAAAAAAAAAAAGTTTTTAGTGGCAGCTTTTGTTGTCGCTATATAGTTAAATTTTGTGACTGAAAACTAACTAATGGCAATTTTGGAGACTTATCATTAATTAGGCTGTGATTATAAATAGTGTTATTATAAGATTAATGATGAAAATGCCTTGATTGTGATTGTAACTATAAATAGTGTAATTATAAGATTAGTTAGTGTCACAATTTTTATATAATATTCCTTCCGCCTTGATATTATTTGAATATTTATTATTTATTTCATTTTTTATGTAAAATAATTTATTATTATTAAAAGGGATAAAATTATTTTTAATGAAATTAAATGATAAAGTAATAATATATGATTTTTTTTTTTAAAATATTTTTTTTTGGGTCAAACAAGAAGATATATAGATGAGGGCAAAAATACCCCAGAAAGATACAAAGAATAAAAGAATAAAGATTGTTAGCAATGAATGGCTAACAATCGAGGACTATCCTAGGGCTTTCAAGCCAAACTGAATATGGATAATTACAAGTATCAAACCACCTAATCGAGATCAAATTCCAAAATCTAGATTTAATCTCTTCAACAATATTATCCACAACAATAACCTCATTTCTAAAAATCGTAGCATTCCTCCTTTTCCAAATGACGCACACCACACATAAGCAAAAGATAGTTGCAAAGGAACAACCTTTCTTACCCGAGAGTAAACCACCATGACTAAGGAAATGGAAATGCGACATCGGATGGTTATGGATAATGAAAGGTACTCCTAGCCATTGATATCATAGCATCCAAATATTATGTGCAAGTGGACATTCGAAGAACATGTGAGCCATAGATTCGAACATGTTGACACAATAGGGATCGTCGTCATCCTTGAGGATTTTTCTCTGGATCAAATTATCTTTGGTTGGTAAATGGTTCCACAAGATTCTCCATGCATTAGCCGAGACCTTCTTAGGTGCAAGCCTATTCCAAATGCGTTTGAACCGCACGAGAAATCTGGACTGAGCAAATCATGACCACTTTTGAATATGTCCTTGTAAGCAAGACTTGTTGAAAATACGCCTTTAGGATTTGAGTTCCATCTCCATGAGTCTTGAATTCCATTTTTCACTAGGTACCTGTTAATCAAGTCTTTAATAAAGTAATCTCCAGACCGAAAAGAGGTATTCTCGTGCACACCCTAAATAATATAGGGAAACGAAAACAAAGAGTCTCGTTGCCTGCCCAATAGTCCCCCCAAAAATCTGTACTCCCCCCATCCCCAACGATCCTAGAAAGGTTCTTCTCGCCCAATGTAATTTTAATTGACGTCTTTCCACCAATTCGACACATTACCCCTTCCCCCTCTCCAAATCTAATACCATTCCCCACTCCCCCCCCACCCACCCACCTGCTGATTCAAGCATTCTCGCCCATAAACTATCACGTTCAACAAGAAACCTTCATCTCCACTTACCCACAAGGGCCTTGTTGAAGGCCCCAATGTCCCTAACCCCAATCCCCCCTTGATCTTTAGACACACTCACACTCTTTTTCACTCAATCCAAGCTACTTTCAATACAACAATGATGACAAAGAACATACTCCCTCCATCCTAAACTCGACTGTCATATTTCAATTTCGGTCGTCTCATACTTGATTATCACTTTTCTTAAATGGAAATACCAAATTTATCACTTTATCACATAAAATACTACTCCCTCCGTCCCATGAGGACTTGAACACTGAAAATGGCACGCAAATCAAGTAAAGTGAGTTTTAGTGGGTTTGAGTGGAATAAAATAAGGGTGATGTGAGTGTATTAATATTATGTTTGTTTCCATTTTGAGAATGTTCAAGTAATGTTGGGACGTCCAAATAAGACAAGTGTTCAAGTAATGTTGGGACGGAGGGAGTAATAAACAACTCTTTTTAACCCCAACTACCTATAATTTTATCACTTTATCACATAAAATACTAATAAATAACTATTTCTACCCCAACACATAACATTTTATCACTTTTACTTTAAACCCGAGCACACAGTAATGTGGCTATCGAGTTTGAGACGGAGGTAGTACATTATTGTGTAACTTTTATCCCTCATAATATTCCTTAATTTACACAAAATATCGTTACTTTGGTATATACACACAATTCATTCTTTACTTTACTTTATACATAAAAATTTATAAAATTATCCCTTAAATTTTTACATTAAATCTCCTTTTTTTAATATATACTCCCTCCGTCCCGATCTTGTTTACACTATTTTCGTTTTGAGCGTCCCAATCTTGTTTACACATTTTTTTAAATGGAAATACTCATTTTATATTTTATCATTTTATCACATAAAATACTAATAAATAACTCTTTCTACTCCCAATACTTTATCATTTTATCACATAAAATACTAATAAATAATTATTTCAACCCCAACACTTTATCATTTTATTATTTTTTCATAAACTCCAAATATACAATAATTGAATAAACAAGATTGGGACAAAGGGAGTATGTCATTGCACGTGCGAAAGAAATCATGGTATAGAGGAACCACGTATTTGGTGAAAAAATAAATTCTCAATTAGTAATTGGCCTCAATAAACAAATTGGTTAACACTTTGTGAATTGTGATGCTGATGTTAATCAGTTAGCTCATTGAAAAAAAAGAAAAAAAGGTTAAAATAGGGGGCAGCTTTTATTGTTTATAGCAATTGGTCCTATCTATATATCTAGAAAGGTGGGGAGACTCTACACTCTGCTCCATAGATTGATGAATGGTTGTTGAGTCCCAATAAAGGGTTTTTGGTCCCTCTTTCTGTTGCTCTCAATTCATATGAATATTGTATTTGTAATTGTAATTGTAATTGTAATGCAGAAAAGTATGGCAGCATCCCACTTTTTGATGCAACTTCTAGTGACAATAAGCAGAAGGAAGGGTCTGTTTACAAACTCTGTTAGATCGTTTTTCGAGAGAGTTATTTATTTTAAAAGTTCTCAGATCTTTGAATTTGAGTTATTATTTGCTAAATTTAAGCAGGTGCAAATTTATACAAAAGTATTTGTCCTCGACTTGTTTGAGTATTTGTACTCATTTATAAAATTATAATACCCCTTCTTAAAAGTCATTTTATTATTTCAAATACTAATACAAAACTTGATCGTAAAAATGCGTGTAAAAATCAACTGTTTATAAGATTGATAGACGGATGAAGTGCAAAACTGATCATAATGAATACCATTAAAAAACAAATGCTAGTAACAAAAATTCCAAGATAATTCGGACACCATATTACATTACATGGGCATTCAATTCAATTAAATCCATGATCTCCCTGAAGTGAGACAAAAAATGAAAGAGAGAAAGAAAGAAAGGCAACTGGTAAGAGCCGACCTCGGCCCTCACATTTGCCACCTAACAATCAATTACTCACACTTCCTATATCTACGTATACTCTATATAGTATGTAATGTGTCCACAATTTATTCTTACAAGATTCTCCAACGTCTAGTTGTACTCTTTGTTGCTGTCACACCAATAACCCCTCCCTGTTTCCTAATTGCTATTATTCAACCTACTTAACTCCTACAATTAACCAAATCTCTTCCACTTTCAACACAATTATGTACTCCCCCGATTCTTAAAGTTTGTCGTTTTGACATTTTGTATAAAATTAAGAAACATATTTCTTTTACAATTTTACCCTTTTGAGTTGGCAACTAAATATGGATATATCAATCAATTATCAACTAAATATTCATATGTTTTGTGATAAAGAGGAGAGTGAGTAATGAGTTAAAATTAATTTAGGAGAAATTTAAGGGATATGTCAAAATTTAAGAGATAATGATGAAATGAATACAAGGATAAAAGAGGAAGAAATATAAAAAAAAAGATAAAACGACAACTTTTTTTAAACAAGATATAAGCCCAAAAGTGACAAAATTTATGAAACGGAGGGAGTAGTAAACTTCGATTAACATTCCTTAATTAAAAATTAATACTAATCTAGTTAGCTAGTGCGTCTATTGAATTGATGGACTGCATTCTATTACAACGTGCATGAATTTGCCTTTTAAACGTTAGTTACACCATGCTTTCAAAAAAAAAAAAAACATATATATATAAATTGTAGACTGTGCCCACCTTAATTTACTAAGTTAATACACTCTCCGTCTATCCGTCTATCAAGACTATGCTAATTTCGTTTTGACATGTTGTACGAAAAGATAAATTAAGTACGTTTATGTACACGATTTTTTTATCTCAATCGTCCAATAATCACTTAATTACTCAAGTTATCATTATAGTTTACTCACAATCAATTATATTATTCATAAAAGGACTTAATTTACCTTTTCGTAAAATATGTCTAAACGAAATGACCACAGTTTTGATGGACGGAGGGAGTACATTTTTTTTAAGGAACGGACGAGAAACTCTTCTCACCCGTGCCGTTGGCTCCTCAGTTGGGCGGATATTAAATCGAAAGAGGTGCATAAATAGCATACACATGTGGGAGAAAGTCAACATGATTCAATTTCTAAAATAAATTATCATATAATATTTCAATAAAAAATTTGTTCCACACGAAATTCGAACCTGCATTGCCGGAGTATTTCTCCACACATCACCATAAATTTTACCATTTGGCTATGCCTTGGGGGAAGTGCATACATATTTTCGACAAAACAAAACCCTAGTATGAATGGATAGCTCTCTCAAAATTTGCCCCCACAAGAATTTTTTATAATAAGATATATATATATATATATGTATATATCCATTTTCAATTTCGTAAATATCATGAATTGGGTTCTCAAGTCTTGCATAGTGGGCTTGACTTAGGGTGTTTTTTGTGGGTTGAAGAGTGCGCTTTTTTTTTCCCCTCTTTTTTGAGAGAATGTTATATGCGACGGTTTTATGTATGATAAAAAACTTCATATTGATAATTACACTTAATTTAGATACGATCATAAATTCAAGAATTATACATATGTATATGATGAGAACTCGTATCATGTACGAGACCATCTTATACATATATTTTTTAGCAAATCTTTATGTGAAACTTGTTCATATTATGTTTCTTTTATCCTATTATCCGTTTCACTAAACAATGTTACTTATTTTTACTAAATAATATTTTTATTTTCACTAAATGATAGAATTAGTTATTTTCAGTGAATTATTTTCCTGTGAACCCGCATTTTATGTGAATTTTTTTAATTTCACTGTTATGTATTCATACTATTATTGTTGCATATGAACAGTCACTATTTAAAAAATAAAACATTTTTTTAAACGATAATATATAGTGCATATGCATAACAATAATGATAGAAATGCATAATAGTGATAGTGCATATACATAATAATGATATTTAAATTTAAAAAAAAAATCACATGAACTTGAATTCACACAAATTTTTGTCTTTATTTGTGCCCCCGTCATGAAAAAATTCTAGATCCGTCCCTGACGATACCCTTTGTTATAATATAAGTCACACCCTTCACTTTTATGAGTAATACTCTTTATAGTAAAAAATCACACCCTTTATAGTAAAAAGTTACACTCCTTAACTAGTTTCACCGTAAAACTTGTTCACCCTATACTTTACCTACGTACATTTGATGTACAGATCTGATACAGACGGAAAGAATTGTATCTCATCTAAAAGTTCAAATTTATTTAAAGATATGAAATTATTTCGTTTATATTATTTTTAATACAAGCAAAGCCAGGTGTAAAATTATTCCCTACCAACATTCCAACTCAATCTACACACGATTATGCAAGAAATGAGATACTTTATGTTTGTAAACTAATTATATTATCAAATCTATTTACTCATTATAGCTTTATAGATTATAATTTATTAACGGTGACAAATTACTTAATACAAATCATAGAATATTAATTTAATTAATATTCATCCATATTTGTGATTCAATTAAATTTTAGTTCTAATTAAATAAAATTACACCATCAAGTAATTGGTTTATAAAATGAATTATGCTAGAAATTCAGACCGGAAAATTAATGTGCATGGTGTATAGTACTGTTGCACAGCTTAGAAATTGGTATTCCACTAAATATAGCAAAAAACAGTTCATGAGAGTAATGAGACAGCTATATAAATGTAAGATATATACTGATTTCTAGTGATAAATTGTTATTAAGACATGATAATAATTAGTATTGTTAATTGTGACATGATAATAATTCTTATTTACTGCCGATAGTAGGTATCTACATTTAACAATGCTATTATATTATGTCTAAATTATTACTATTATCGACTATTTATCTGGGGTTGGTGTAATAGTATTCATTGAGTATAATTTAGTGAATTGATGATGTATATTAATTGTCACTAATTATTAGGGAGAATTTCATGCTTTTATTGTTCATCATGCCTCATCTTTACAAGTCATAATGCTAATAGTGTATGTGTTCGTAGGAATATTAAGAAAACTACAATCAAAGTTATATATTATGTATAATTTATAATTAAAGTGATCAAATCGTGGAAGAAATTAAAATTAGAACATGGAAATGGATCCAGTGTTCCTTCTCTTCATGGTTTTTGGAATAGATGACTTTTATATTCATAAATAAAAAGTCTCACGTTAAAAAGAAAATTGTTTTCAAATCATATAAATGGTCAAAAAACGAAAAAAAACGTGACACCACATGAAAATCCAAGTTATAGTCTCTACAATGTAAGGTGTAACCATTAGAAAGGATTTCCAAAAGACGATTTTTTAAGTGATTTTTTTTTCATTTTTTGTTTATACAAATCATGATTGGCATTGTAATCCATTTGTGTGTATTGCGTCCAATTTTAAATACGATTGTATAAGGGGTTCTACTACCCTTTGTACTCGTTTAATGTTATTATTTTTTTGTCTTTTCAAAAGAAAAACCAATACTTATGTTTATGTGATCCATAATTATAACCAAAAAATTATTATGTGCTATAGTCAAGCATATTTTGTGAATAATATGTATTGCATGCTAAATGATTTATTATTCAATTTAATAATCTTAATTTATATTTATTTTAATGATATATATATGTGTGTGTTAATGTACATATTTTCCACGTAGCATTTATCACATAAACAATTTAATTTTAACTCAGCAAGACAATGATCTGTCGCCCACTACTCACAGGGTTCAGCATATATATATGGCTGTGAAGCGTGAACACTACATAGTATACAAATCTTTATTACTCCTACTTTGGACTTTAATGAAAATTGTCCAATTAATTGCCTAGGTACTACATCCAGTTGTTTTGCATAATTTAAAGCATGTAATTAGGAATTATGATACCGTTATTTGCATATTTTATGTACAAATTAATCTTCTATATTATAATATTACTACTTTGTATTTAATACGCGCATATAGTAAATTACACTTGGGATATCATTATACACTAATTAGTACTATTATTATAAGTATGCTTGAAAATAAATTTAATTGGATGGGCGTGACCTTGATAAGCACATTTCCATTTTTAGAAATAGAAAATAACACGTGCAATAAATAAATAAAGTTGTAATTAAAGCAAAAACCCAAGGCACAAAAGAGCATTAAATAGTTGGTAAAATACAGATGCTGCTGAAAAGAAGTAAAATCTATATGAAAAGATGAGTTAGTAGGTTTATGTTGGGTAGGGATGGATGGTATATTTTTCATAATTAATCAAGCCTATAACTAATTGTTCAATGTTCAATATATACATTACTCCACACATTTTTTTTTTCTGAAAAATAATATTTATATTAAAAACTCAAGAGATAGTTACACGACATACCTTACTAATTAGATGCTCTTTCTGAACTATTGAATTAGTCCAAAATACCACACCAAATACCTTGATTGCACATGACTTGGAAATAGAGGCAAGAAACTTCACAAGAAAGACGTAAAAAAAACAAAATAGGTTCTGCAACAAAATAAAAAAGATATCAATGAATCAGTCTTCTCTTTTCTCTGACAATTGCTGCACTTCACTAGTATATATCACTACAACAACACCATCCACCAAAGAAATTAAATAGTCCCAAGAAGAAACTAACGCCATCCACCAAACAGAAAATAGTCTCAACAAGACTTATTTTTCAATCACAAAGACAAGATAATTGTCAAAAAAAGCTTTAAAATGTTTGTGATAATTTTTTTTTATGACAGTTGATAATTTAGTCCATGGGTGTTGGAGAGTGTTAGTGAATTTATATAAATTAATTAATTTTACACCTCTTTACGTTACGAGTTAGATAAATTGTTCACTTGATAACTTTTTGTTCAGAAAATAATATAAAAAAAATAATTTTACATCTCTTTATAAATTTTAATTTTTAAATGATATGAAATTCTTTTGTGGTATCTAACCAGAGCTTTTGACTCACGCCCAATTCCTAAGTTTGACTCCCACGGAAAGCAATCCTAATTATATTAAAGAAATGTCATTTCAGTGTGATTGTAAAGTTTTTCATGCACTGATATTAGAAAAAACATCGAATTAAAATTGTAAATTTATCAGTCAATTTCTTTTATTGAGGGAGAGGCGATAAACTCTTACGCCTGTACCATTGTCCTCTTAGCACAACAAAATTCAATCTCCATAGTATTTCGATACAAATTTATCCCAATACAAGAATTCAAATCTGCGTTGTTGGAGAAATATCATTGGCTGTTTCATTACACACCAAAATTAGTATATAGACAAATTGGGATGTCCAAACACCCGCGGTGTTATCATATATATCGATCAGCACCAAACCAATACCAAAGCCCATAAAGCAAATAAGCCCTCCATAAAAATACAATCTTGTTGAGACCGATAGCTAAAAGTACATCTCTACCCCTCTCCTTCTCTTCTTGTTTATTTGACTAGAATGAGTACACGCTTTCTTCTCAAAAAGAAGAACATGCTCAATTCACATCAAACCTCTTTCATTCAATCACAAGAACAAAAGTGGGATTTTGAGGATGATGAGTTGAACTCGTTACTGCAGAAAGAGCAGGAATGCCAACTGTACAGTGGCTTGGATGGGAGCCTTTCTGTGGTTAAGGCTAGAGAGGAAGCGGTTGAATGGATGCTCAAAGTTACTGGCTACTATTCCTTCTCTGCTCTCACTGCGGTTCTTGCAGTTACCTACTTGGATAGGTTTCTCTACGCCTTTCAATCTGAACGTACAGAGAAGCCATGGATGACTCACCTTGCTGCTGTTGCTTGCCTATCTTTAGCTGCCAAAATTGATGAAATTCGAGTCCCCCTTCTTCTGGATTTGCAAGTATGTGAAAAAAAAATCCAATCTTGATACATTTTGTGTAGTTTTGAACAGTATTAGTTGTTTCAATAGAAGGTATTAGTTGTTAAACTATAAAGTATTAGTTACTTACCCGAGACCAACTCTGTTCTTGTAACTCCTCTCTCCATCTCTTACTGATTTAGAGTTTTGAACAGTATTAGTTATTTTATTAAAAAGTATTAGTTCTTTCATTGGAAAGTATTAGTTACTGAGATGGGGTTGATTGATTTTGCAGGTGGAAGAACCAAAGTACGTATTTGAGGCTAAAAACATCAAAAGAATGGAGATTTTGGTTCTGTCGACGCTTCAATGGAAGATGAATCCTGTAACCCCACTTTCATTTCTTGATTATTTTACAACAAGGTTAGCATTGAAGACCCAGCAGCTCTGTTGTGGATTTCTTACAAGATGCCAGCGCCTCATTCTTTCTTTGATTTCTGGTAAAAGAGGGTTCACAACTAATACTGTTCACCTAAATCAACTAATACCTTTTAGAAAAACAACTAATACTTTTTAGTAAAATAACTAATACCATTTAAAAAATCTAAACAGATAGTAGATTCATGGGCTATCTTCCTTCAGCATTGGCCTCTGCAACAATGCTCTTTGTGATAACCAGTTTGAACCCTTGCATTGGGTTGAATTATCAAGATCAGCTAGTAGCCATTCTTGGAATCAACAAGGTAATTAAACGGTGTTAGTTGTTTTCACTTAACAGCATTAGTTGTTTACATTATGTGCTCAACTAATACTATTCAATGAAACCACTAATATTGTTTAGTAAAAACAACTAGTAATACTTTTTCAAAATGTGTGCACGACTTTTAAATTGTTCATCATTAATTAATACTTTCCCTCTCTCCTGATTTTAAGGCTTGATTTGTGAAATTAAACAGGAAAAAGTGGATGATTGCTGTGCACTAATCCAAGAAGTGGCCACGTTAAACTCAATCAAGAAAAGGAAGTTTGGATGTTTGGGTTGTAGTCCTAAGGGCGTGTTTGATGAATCATTCAGCTCTGACAACTCCAACGATTCTTGGGCATCTTCAATAACTTCCTCACCAGAGCCCCTGTTCAAGAAAATCAAGACTCCAAACACCACTCAATTTTCTGAATCCTAATTTCCAGTCTATATATATATATATATAAATAAGGAATAACATTTGTATTCATGTGTAGTTAAATGCCAACCATCTTTGCACGTCTGCCCATTCATAGTAATTAGTAAGATACTCAATGTATGTATGGAGCAAAGATGGTTGGCATTTTGTCGGATGGTGAACATAGATATGCAGAGTAATATATTAATTTCAGTATTTTTCATTCATATATCATATTTCTTGTGTGGAAAATTATTATGTTTAAAAAAAAATTAAGCTTAATTGCAAATAAAATTACCTTATTGTTAAATTGCAATTTCATTTAAAATTTTAAATAACTGTACGTAAATTAAAATTTTAGATAATTGTAAGTAGATTATTATTTTTAAATATTATTGTAGTCATTCCTTAATCTAAATATTATGCATATCAAACAAATAATTAGCAATTGCCACGCACGGGACACGAAGAGCTCATAAACCTATTTTGGAATGATATTTATTTGCAATTAAGTCGAAAATGTGATATGTATTTATGAATTTATTTGTGTCGTGGGATGAGGAATTTAAAATTTGTCTTTGCGTTGGGATTTAAGACACAAGAGTGGTGAGTATTTTCAGACAGAGAGAGACATGTGTAAGAAAATAAAAAGGGCTTGTTTGGGATTTGTTTGCATGTGAGAGTAGAAAATTAATGTCGGCCAACAGGGATTAAATTTTTTTTTAGTCAAAAAAAAAAAAAAAACTTAAATCCCCGGTGGCCGAGGATTTGCCCTTTACCTCGTTCCAAGTGCTTAAGGGTATGTTTGTTTCGGGACTCACCAGGATGGACTTAGGACTTTGCGATCCAAGTCATATATTAGTTGGGGATTTTCACATTTAACTTTTAAATTCACTCTTATAAAATATATTTATACACCTATTTTCACAAAATTCAATACAATCATATCACAATTTTTCTTCCACTCACTTATTCTCTCTCATACTTTTCTCTCACCCAATACAATATAATAATACCACATTAATCACCATTTCATATTGATTTAATATAAAGCAAAAATATCACCCTAACCAAAATCTCAAAACAAACATATACTTTTATTATTCATTAGAATTTTTAAATCCATTGAATTTCGAAGTTATGACTTCCCCCGTACATCTAAATTCTAAAACAAACATACCCTAATTGCTTCCAGTACCAAAACAATATCTTTCCAGAAAAAAAAAAAAAAAATATATATATATATATATATTTGATCATTTATTAACATTTTTAAATGAAAAAAAAGGAAAAAATGCAACTCAGTCTATTGCATCTAATTATTAACACTTGGTTTTTTGTTTTTTTTTATAATTAAAATCCTGTTCTTTTAGTTATATGATCCGTATCTAAATGAGTTGGATCCGCAAGAATTATTGTTACTTATTTATATTGCACAATGCCAATTTTCACAAGACATTAACCTGTAACTCGATGAATATGAATAGATAAAATAAATCATGCATGTGGGTTATGATTGAGAGGGATAGAAAATGATTAGGAATTGGAAGGGAAAAGAAAAAAAAGAGAGAATTAAATTGGTAGAATTAAGGGATAATATATGGTAGTTAAGCTGATTTTAAGAGGAATTAGATACACGTAAGATTCACCAAAAAATTAAGTACACATAAATAAGAGAAAAAGGTAAAAGGTAGGGAATGTTGTAGAAAATGGGGGACAGTATCTTTTGATTTTGGCCTTGGATGTTTTCGTTGGTCCTTTCTGAAGAACATGCATTAGTTTTCAACTCATAGGCCATATATAATTGAAGAAGAAAAGACAATTGTGCCACACATTTCATAATAATATTATAAAATTAGAGTTGGTTCCAGTTAATAATTCTTCTATTTTGAAGATATGATAATATTGGCTCATTTTAATATCAACCATTTTTTCTTTCCTTTTCCTTTCTTTTGACCTTGTGAAGGCTGATGTTATCTACCATTTTGCTTTACCTTTTTCTCTCATGTTATTATAATTTCTCTAATTAAAATTACTTTTTAGTAATCCAACAAATTAATTTTTAGTGACAATATTCATGTAATCATCCTATCATTATAACTTCTTTAGTTAAAATTATTTAAAATATTTTTTTATTATTAAATATTTTAACTAGAAAAATTATAATGATATGATGAAGATATAGATATTACTCCCTCCGTCCCCCCAACAACTTGCACATTGAGATTGTCACACATATTAAGGAAAAGTAAATTTTTTGGTGTTTTGTTGACTTTTCAAAGAGAATGGAGGGTGGAGATTGTAAGGTGGAAATATTGAGGGTGAAGATTGTGAGATTCTTTGTCATTTTAAGGTGTGTAAATTGGTAGGGGATGGACCAAAAAGAAAAGTATGCAAATTGCTAATTGACGGAGGGATTATAAGCAAAAGTTAATTTTTCTGCAGCATATATAAGGACAATAAAATCATTTTTTTATAAATCTAATTCTTGTACACAATAATTTATTATGAGAAGTTTTATTTTTTTTCATAAATGTAATTCTTATACATGTACTTTGTTATGGATTATGATTATGTACAAGGAAGAAAATGATTTGGTCAAATAATTATTTCCTCAAGATTGATGAAGGAACATTTGCAGATGATCCCCACACCGAAAATCTGACATTTTGCTTAAACGGAGTTATTGCATATTTGCAGTGCAAACGACTTCTCTAGTAATTATTTTAATTAGTAGTACAAAATTCATTGGGAAGTCATTGTTTGTGGACCATGTATTGGAATACTTCACTCATATCCCACCTAATTATTTTGTTATTGTCTTCTTGATTTAGACATACATATATTTTAGTATTTTACTACCACATCTTGGCTCTACCCTATGAAAATATGTGTCAAATGATAATGGTTACATCAACCCCACTCCCCACAAGATAAATTCTTTAAAAGTAAAATAATATAGCATGAAATATTGAAATCTATACTCACATGTATATCTCAATATCTCATTCCATCATTTTAAGTATATTTCGTTAATTTAGATTAATTTATTTTAATTAATTTTCAAATTTTGATTATTGTTGGGTATATTACGCACTTTTAGTTTTTTTTTTTTTCATGTAATTAACTTACATGAATTAAAACAAAATTGAAATGATAAAAACGTGCAAGTTACATAACGTAAATTAAAATTTGAAAGTTAATAGAAGCAACACCAAAAACAGAAAGGCAAAAAGTGATAAAGTTATAGGACAAAAAATTTTCTAAGTTAACAGGTATTTATGTTTGATAAATTAAAGTTTAGAAAATAGATATATATTTTTTTTACGGGAAAAAAAATAATTTAATTTTGAGCCATAGAATCGACATCAACAAAGTTCACAACCATATCCGGGACGGAGGACGAAAAGTACAGAGACTGACAATTAAAAGCAAAATGGGAAAGACAATGACCAACTAAATTCCTGGTCCTATGGACCCAACTAAAAGAAACTGAGACAAAGCCTTTGCAGGCTTCTAAGTTTAGAAAAGAGATATTAAGAGAACTATATAAGTGAATTAATTTTACGCCTTTTTATAAATTTGAATTTTTAGATGTGATGAAATTTTTTTATGGTAATAGAGCCTCCAGATCCACGCCACGTCCTGGGTTCAAAATTCCCTGACAACATCTCTACCCATATTAAATTATATATTTATTGACAAGCCTTGTGAGGGAGAGTATTAAAAGAATTATATAAGTTATTCACATCTACATCTCTCTATAGGTTCGGATGTTTAGATGTGATAAAATTCTTTCAAAAGGTAAAATATTGTCAATTAAATTGAGGGTCCGCTTGGATGGGGATAATGGAAGGGGATAATGAGAATTATTCCTATTAGTACTGCTTGATAATTTTGATGTGTTCGTAATAAGGATAGAAGTAAATAATTGATTAACTTATTTTCATCACCCACTCAACCCTCCTCACATGACACATTATTGATTTTATAACGTAACTATGCAATAAAAATGTAATCAACAATCTTATGGTGATTGACCCCTCAATGATACTGATTTCATTACCATTTCTAAGTCATACCAAACTAACCCTGAGTTGTGCTCATCTAAAATAATATTTCTTATTCAAATTTGGTTCATTTCATAACCAAATATAATAGTACTCCCCGTCCTTCAAATGTATGTTCAAAGGGCTAAAACGAGTTTTACGAAAAGATAGATTAAGTATGTCTATGGACATAAATTTTTTTATCTTCATCGTCAAACAATCAATTAATTACTTAAATTATCATTATATTTTACTCACAATTAATTATGTTATTCATGAATAGACTTAATTTATATTTTTGTAAAACATTTTACAACCATTTAAGTATATTTTTTAGGGATGGATGGAGTATAAATTATAATTTCAGTAGGAATCGAAACAAATCAAAACAACAACTCCATCGTACCATATCCGAGTATTGATAAATCACGGGCTATTGATGGACAGTAATCGCAAACAAGTCCAAATCCACAGAATTTTGGTCCGGGCCCATTTATATAGCGTAATCATTTGATCGAAACAAGACATGTATACAGGATAAGGGTGGCAATTTATTTCTCGCACGACCGACTTGTGCGACCGAATATTATTTCTTAATAAAAAACTATTAGTATTAATTTTCAAAAAATATATAAATAATATTATCATAGAGACACACTTGGATAAGACTCTCACGGTGAGACGAGATATAAATTGGGCATTGACATTTCAACATTTTGAGAAGGATGAATATAATTTGTGCTAAGTTGTACTCCATCTCATGCATGAGACCGTCTCATATGAGTTTTTGTCATTATTCATACACTAATACACATTTGGGCTTGGACAGCTGTTAAAAAAGCCCTTAGAGAGCGGTTATAACAGCTGTCCAAGTAACAGCTGTCCAAGCTTGGACAGCTATTAAAAAACCGTTGTCCAAAAGTTGGGCTTGGACAACGGTTTTCAACAACATTGCAAGAGGGGGGCTTGGACAGCAGTTATTAACCGCTGTCTAACTTATTTTTTTTTATAATTTCGTTTATTATGTTAGATAGACAGCGGTTATTAACCGCTGTCCAATATTTTTTTTTTAATTATTAATTTATATTTTAAAAATCCTATAATAAAACTATAAACCAAAACTTATATATACGTCCAATACCATAAACCATAAACCAAAAATCTTATAATAAAACCATAAACCAAAACTTATACCACATATATATACCAAAACATCAAATAAATAAACATATGCATCATGAAATAAATAAACATACAATCATAAACATACGTCAAATACACAAAAAACATGAAATATATATCATCACAAATATATAATTTAATTACATGCTACCAAAGTTTCAAACAACGATCACTCAATATCGTATGAATATAAGAATCAATTGTAAAGGTACCCCGTCCAATCGTTTTTCCATTTCTCCAGTCTTTTCTTAGAGTAAGACTTGAGCTCACGTTTATAGACAAACTGCAAATAACGAATCAATCAATATAGTATGAATTTTTATTCAATCAATAATAATTTAAATAAATCGATAAATTGACTTACATTGAGAGGAATATTCTTTAGAGAAGCGCGGATTATATCTTCAATAAAGCAACACACAAAATGTTCATAATGTTCATTATCTCATTGCCTCGGAACCTGTTGATTAACAATTATAATCACGTATTACAATTATGATTTCTTTCTATTAATTTGATAATTTACTAAATTAAATTTACCTTAATGTTAATCAAGTTCACTTTATTTAACTTAGATCTTGAACCTTGACTCTGAAGGCGACTCTGATACATCGTCATCACACTATTATTATTATAATTAAAAAATAAAAATAGATTAAATATGCATAATTTTAAAAGTAAAACAAATCATTGTATAGAATATTAAAAATGAACTTACGCTTCCATATATGAAACGAGATCAGAGCGATTTGAATAAACTAAATCCTGAGATGGGTCCATAAAATACACACTTAATGTATTCATGTGTATGGCGACCAGCACCCAATTGTTCCTATATTATATTGAGAATATTAAAATTAACTGCAAATTTAGCATATATATGTGCAAATATTATAAACATGAATACAAATTTTAACGAAATGTTTATCACTCACCCCACATTTGTTGGCCAAAAAATGAGATGATCGCTCCCAGTTTGATTCAACATATGATTAACTAACCCATCCATGATCTGTACCCTATCACCCAATATGCAAGACAACTGGGGGGAGACGAAGGAATACATTCCACTTGCTCGGACATCTCTGGAGAGATATACCTCACTCAAATATCTTTAACCAACATATATACGCTAATTAATATTTAAAAAGAAAATTAAACTATACAGAAAGTGAATATTGAGAATTAGTAAACACATACCTGAGGTAAAGGGTTATGGTGGTTGCACTCAACCACTCGTCATTCAAGACTTCGCACACATGTTCCTCACTGACGAATTCTTGGAAAGTATTCTGATGAAAGTGAGCAAGCATAGGAAGCGTGACGATCTCGAAAAGCATTAGGCGATACCATCCGGTGCACCCTAGACCGTACATAATCATCGTGATCTAAGTCTCCATTAATGGGATAACCAAGTCTCGGAGCGATGGAGTCCTCGTTCTCCCCTCCGACATTTGTCTACGACACCCCTCGATTTCTCTTTAACCTTTTGTGGTGATTTCTTCCGAGGCATTTGTGGTGTCGGCAAATTCTACAATTAATTTGCAATATTATTTAGAACCACAAATAAGATAATGAACTTTAATAACATATATTTTATCCTCATGGTGTTAGAAACCAAGTTTTGGCCATTCGATGAAGTGCCGACCCATTTACGTTCGATTTGTGGCGGCTTCATCGATTGGTTTTGGCACCATTGAATCCTCTTTGTCCGACACGGTACATCGAGTGTGACCCTCATGAAACCGGGAGTGATGGGATGACCATGAATTATTCCATGGGAGCGGTAACGTTCTGTGGCCACCAACCGTCGGGATCCTCCAAGTAAAAAAAGGTAGCAAAAGGTCGTTGGGTCATTCGAATAAGATATTTAGTTAGAAAATTTTAATACACTAGTCTTTAATTAAAACAAATGTGAGACATGCATATCTCGATACACGAGAGACGTTTTGAAGTGCCTCAATAAAGTCGTCCCCAGGGTTAGTTGAAAACATAAGATTAAGCGACACTATGTTCACAGCTTGCTCCACTCGACGACATTCCGTGGCTCGTTCTTCTCTCGGACCTCAAACGTTCCACATTTTTAGACAACTTGGCAACCTGTTCCGTTAGTATACCCACCATATTCATGGCTTGAAGACCAGGTGCCATCGCTAACAATGTCTTCGTCACGCCATATCCGACACTCCGTAAGCGGTCGGGATGCTCCTGGCGACCTATAGCCCTTCCAAACAGATCATCAGGGCCGATAATGCGGATGTCGTCGGGCGTCATGGTCTGAGATAGACGCTCCTGAATCACAAAAACAAAATATTATTATTTAATTATTTGTTTATAAATAATAGTTTGTAATTGAAAGATAAATTAATGGATAGATTACCACTTCTTCGATGATGCGCTATGCACTGGGATCGTGAATATTCCCGTCTCGACCCTTTCTGGTAGTCTAAAATAAGTCGAAACGGGTAACAATAGACTCACTCTCTCCAGTTTTTCTTCTTTCTCCTTTCTACGATAGTGATGAACATGTCCCTTTATTAGATATATTAAAAGTGAATATATAAAAAAAATTAAAAGTTAGGATTTTGATCTCACCATATTTTCTCTTATTAGGTGCATAACCTTTGTTCGAGCCCACGATATCGGCGCCTCCATCGACTTGGCTTGATCGCAATTTTTATTACTTCGATTCTACAGTATAATAGAAATATGATAAACACTGAAAAACTATATGCATTAGAAATTGAGGAAATGACATTGATCAATTTTACCTGAAAATCATCCTCCATAGCTCGCTCACAAACTCCTCAAGATGGAGCCACCATAGGGCTATTACGATCTGTGGGAAGCGGACTAGTCGAGTAAAGACCGGTTTAGGATCTCGTGTGTTACTTCTCAACCAAGTCCGAAAATTCTTGGCCATTACTCCAGCTTGCGACAATATTTACTTATTCTTTGTGTGGTCAAGACCTCTGAATGTAGTCTATACGCATATAACATAACAATTTAGTAAATTTAAGGGTCATACTACAATTTTCAATAAATATATAATTAACATACCGTAAGTTCGTCCCATATTCTTTCCTTCAAATGAAGTGGGTTTGAAATTACGCGATCTTTTTGGTGGCAAAGACGATAGGGATCACACTCGATTGCTGACTCAATGTAGAAGGACAACGACTCCTTTCTCTTTTCCTATTGCTGTCCAAACTCATTGAACGATAACTGCAATAACATAGTATTTAATTATGTTCAACAATCAATCAATATATTTATCGATTTCAAACTGTTCAATTGTCAGTTTGGGCTACGCCGATCCTTGGTCGGGCAAAGACGATAGGGATCACGCTCTCCGCAAGAACCAATGTAGAAGGACAACAACTTCGCTCTCTTTTCCTATTGCTTCTGTCGGACTCATTGAGCGATAACTACAATAACATAGTATTTAATTATGTTCAACAATCAATCAATATATTTATCGATTTCAAACTGTTCAATTGTAATAAAATTACCTGAAGTGTTTTCCCCTTGCTACGAGCTCTCTTAATAAATGACATGGTGACTATACCTCGAGTGCGCTTCTCCCCGGAGCTGCTAGTGGTGGTGGGAGCATCAGTGTCACACTCTCTCAAGTCATCAGGATGTTGTCGATCATATGCACCATGATCATATCGTCATGATCTCCATCGTAATATCCATCATCATCTCCATCATCTAGGGATATGGCAAACGAGACATGATGATCAGAAAGCGCGAAGTTAAAACAACATTTAATAAACAAAAAACAAACAATATTCAAAACTATGCTTAAATCCTCACACAAGCATATTATCAAACACCTTGAGTGCATCAATTGTTCATATCTAAATTAGCATAAAAAATCAAGCCAAGCCACACAATATATATTCATCTCTAACAAGTTGTTCATCTCTAACACTAACAACATTAATCTTAATAAATTAACACTAATTTATGTTTAAATCCTCACACAAGCATATTATCAAACACCTTGAGTGCATCAAACATCAATATATATACAACAATATACATACACCAATACATACAACATGATATATACACACCAATATACATATATACACCAATATACATGATATACACCAATATACATACACCATACATACAATTAAACAAAGCCATATATATATATATATATATAAACAATTAACAATATATAAACCAAGCATCAATTGTTCATCTAACAACAATTAATCCTAATAAATTAGCTAATTAATCAAACCAAACACAATTATATAAACATTTAATCCTAATATATATATACATACTAACATATATATACATATACACAATATTAATTCAATATATATATATATATATACTAACATATATATACATACATATATATATATATAGAAAAGAAAAATTACCTATGGAAGGAGAAAGCTAGGCGACGGCGGTAGGGGAGGACGCAATGCGGATTGTTCGATTTGGGGGAGAGGGAGGAGGAGGCTAGGGCTTCTGGTTCGCGATTTGGAGCTAATGGGAAGGCGACGACGGCGGTGGAAGGGGAGAACGCGCGATGGAGTTCGATTTAGGGTAGAGGAAGGAGGTCGGGCTTCGATATCAGCTGCAGGTTTAATTCACGATTTGGGGAAATTTTCCTTTGGTTCGCGATTTGGGTGTATATATATTAATTATCCGACCTCTTGGATAACGGTTCGAACGCTGTCCAAACTATCTCTTCTGGACAAACGATTTTAAACCATTTGTCTAAAACATTTCTTGTGTTGGTTCTAAACCGCTTTCTAAGTGTTATCTTGGACAACGATTTTTGAGCAATTTGTCTATTTTTTTATTATTTTTTTTAATTAAAACCGCTCTCCAAGTTCGTGAAATGGAGTTTGAAAAAAATTGTTTGTCCAATCTTGTTGTCAAAGTTCTTAAATGTGTAGTAGTGATAACTCATAAGGTAAATTTTGAAATGTATCCATTATATTTAAAAAAGTAATAAATTTTTCTGTTGAATATGGGTTTAGAGGTGAGATGGTAAAACACAATATAGGAACTTTTTTAAAAGTGGCTTAGGGAGTTAGGGTGATTTCCCTTGCAATTTTATAAAAAAATCTTAGAATTTGAGATTATTCGAAATCAGCCTATTAAACGCATCACGAATGTGACCCTTTTAAAACTGAGTATTTTTATTTTTGGTCAATTCACACACGGGAGCAATATAAGACACTCCACGTGTGTAAATTTGAAAATACAAATTTTAAAAGATTCATGTGTTGTTTCTAGTGAAAATTTGAATTTTTCAACCAAATATTAAAATTGAAACTTTCAAGACAAAAAAAAAAAATTACAGAACTTAAAATAGAATAACTTTAAATTACCGGACTAATTTTAATTTTATTATTTTGTCCGAAACATAAATTGAAGATGCACAACATAACTGCTATTCGAAGATGCATATTGAATAATAATCACAGTAGCAATATAAGACACACTAAACTAGCCATAAGTGTGATCTTCTAATATTTGATCTTTAGAATTTAAATTATTTTTAAGAAATTTAGTTAATCTTTTTAATATTTCCCAGTATTTTGTTAGTTTTAATTATTTTTTTAGGATTACCATTTTTATTTGCTTTTAAATATTTTTTAGACTCTATTTTTAAAAAAATCAGATTTTTATACTTAAATTTTGGCAAATATTTGTGTGCACCCTTTGCTCCAATTTAGAATTTGTGCAATTGAATTTTTAATTTTTTTTTTTAGTTTTTTTACCCGGTCCGAGTGGTTCATGGTTCACTCAACGCAAATAGTTCATGGTTTAGGGTTTAGGGTTCATAATTTAGGGTTTAAGTTTAGGGTATAGGGTTCACGATTCATCCAAATTAAAATTGAATTCAATTACATCTTGTGCAATTGATGAACACAAGTATCACTCTTAAATTTTAGTTTATATCGATCTTGAATATTTAATCGATTAATTATTTTTCATTGTTTTATCTTTATTTGATTTTTAAAGATTATTTCTAAAATATTTAAACTTGATACTACCTCCGTCCCAAAGAAACGTGCACGTTTACTGTTTTCACGAGTTTTTGCGAGCGAGTTTTTTATTAGTATTTAAAATGATAAAATAATTTTTAAAGATGCATGCAATAGATAAGAGGTAGATCTATAACACCCCTCTTTAAAAATCACTTTATCATTTGAAATACTAATAAACAACTCGTTCACAAAAACTCGATAATAAAGTAGGTGTACACACTTTTATATAACAGAGGGAGTATAACTTTATATAAAATAAAAATGGAAAATGCCACTTGTAACCTGAAGATCATGTGTGATAGAAGATACGAGAGATCAAAATCAAAATAAATATATAGTTAAACTTAAAATCAACCAAAATGTGATGGATCCAAGTTTAAAACAAACCTTTGCATGCTCACCCTCACGAATGATATATTCTATTTCATTTTATGTGTTCTATTTTATGTTCTATAATTTGGATACATGAGAAGCGATTTGTGAAATGATATGCAATGAACCACTATTTCTAAATCCGTGTTTTAAAGGTTAAATAATATTGAAATATAAAGAGTTAGACACAGAGGAATGGGAATGCACGGTGTATCGAAATTTTATTTATATTATAACGAGGAGTATGTCTAGTGTGGAAATTTTCATGTATGAAAATCTATAAAATTGTCCTAAATCAACCATCTACACCCTAAACATTAAATAATGAACCCTAAATTATGACTTATTCGGGCCGGGGGAACCATGAATCACTTGGGCCGAGTGAACCATGAACCACTCAATTTTGTCTTACCTTCACCAATTACAAAATTTGGTTGTAAATTAAAGTTTATTCATGTATGAAAATTTTCATACTAGTATTTTGTCTATGATGAGAGAATTTGAAATGACAAATGTTCCTATACACCAATTTTGATTTGGTGCAATTGAATTTCAATTCAATTTTTTATTTTTTTTTATAACCCGACCATGCCCAAACTCGACCCGAGTGGTTCATGGTTCACTGACCCGAATAAGTTATGATTTAGTGTTTAGGATCTAGATTGTTCATCCAAATTAAAATTTAATTCAATTGCACCAATTGCACAAATACAATTGGTGCACACAAATATTACTTTTTTTTTTTTACAAGAACAAATGTTACTCATTTGAAATACCGTATTATTTGCTGTTGTAATGCTATTCAGGTGATGAGGGCTGCACATGAAATAAGCCCAAAGGCAATTGTTAATGGGTTTCTCAAGTTCTGGGCTGGACCAAAAGGTATCGGGCTTTATTTCCTTGTGATCTGGGGGTACATTGCGGGCCTGTAACAACTAAGACCATCTCCGGTAGTTAAAACAGACTCTTTCAATTCAACACTACTCTATTTTGTAGCCCAACACAAAATCTTCAAAGATCTTTCAGACTTTTTTTGCACTAAAATTGAATATTCTATAAAGATTCTTTATTTTTGATTTTTTTATGTTATATATAATTATCTATATTTATAATGTATTTGTATACTTATTTCTAATATAAATTAATTTTTATATTATATTTAAATTTAAATAAAAAATATAAAATTGATAAAATTGTTGAGCAAATCAAAATTGAAAATTCAACATAATATTAGAACGAAAATTCTAAATTACAATGATAACTTAAATTACAACTAAAATATAAATTACAATACAATAGACATTGATTACTCAGTGTTGGAATATTCTTCCTACAAATGATCAATTAGTGCATTGCAGAGTGCGAAATGAGCCTCTGCATCTCTAATTTGTCTAAACCTGCCAAGGAAATTTTGAAATTGATCATTAGGTTCATTATTAACAAATTCAAGATCCGGAGATGACACTTCTTGTGCCTCTTCAATTGGAGCATCAAGGTCACGTTCATCCTCGACTATCATATTATGCATGCAGATATTATATCATGCAAATCATTTTTACTCCAAAAACGTGCTGGATTTGCCACAATTGCAAATCGACTTTGGAGAACTCCAAATGCTCGTTCCACATCTTTTCTGCATGATTCCTGTTTCATAGCAAAATAATTTTTTTACGACCATTTGGTTCATGTATAGTTTGGACAAGTGTTGCCCATTTGGGATATATACCATCGGCTAAGTAATAACCCATGTTGTATTCCTTTCCTTGAATGACATAATGTGCAGGAGGAGCAATACCTCTATAAAGATTAGAGAACAAATGAGACGTCTCCAACACATTAATATCATTGTTGGATCCTGGTATCCCGAAATACGCATTCCATATCCACAAATCATAATCAACCACAACTTCAAGAATAATAGTTGGAGATCCACTTCGGCAGGAATATTGTCCTGCCCATGCAGTTGGACAATTTTTCCACCTCCAGTGCATACAATCCAAACTACCTAACATTCCTGGGAAGCCACGTTGCTTACCTATATGAAGGAGTCTAGCAACGTCGGCTGGGGTGGGTGTTCTCAGATATTCCTCTCCGAATTTCTCTACGACAGCACGACAAAATCTTTTCACACATTCAATTACTGTAGACTCTCCAATTTTGATGTACTCATCTGTTGCATCTGCTGGAACACCATATGCTAGCATTCGAAATGCAGCTGTTACTTTTTGGAGCGTAGACAAACCAAGTTGTCCAGCTGCGTTCTTTCGCTGCATAAAATAATTATCATGCTCTTTTACGACTTTGACAATATGGAGGAATAAAGTACGAGACATTCGAAACCGACGTCGAAAATACTAGTCATTAAACGTTGGATTTTCAGAAAAATAATCGTTGAAGAGTCTAGCAGCTGCACCTTCTCGATCACGATAAATTGTTCTCCGACCAGCAACTGAGCCTCCATGGGTGGGATTGACATTTTCATAAAATTGGGATATCTCATTGTTTTTTAATATTTGTTGTGCAATCACTCGTTGTTCTAAATCTAAACTCACGAAAAATTGTTGAAACTCATCGTCTGATGAGCTTGAGCTTGAAGAAACAAAATGATTGAAATTCATTTTATTTTTTTTTGAAGAAAAATGATGAAGCTTATAATAAAATTGCTAATTGAAAGTGGTGATAGTGGAGTAAATCACAAAGTGGTGATAGTGGGGTAAAAGGAATTATAATGTATGATCATTATATAATAGTCCAAAGTGGTGATATTGGAGCAAAGCACAATCCGTGTGCATTCAATGACAACCACCGATAACAATTGAATCTTTTAATCTCGGCTGTAGATTTAATTCTGAAGAAGTAGTGTGAGTGGAGTAAAGCACAATCCGTGTGCATTCAATGATAACCACTGATAACAATCGAATCTTTTAATCTCGACCGTAGATTTAATCCTGAAAAAGTAGTGTGAGTGGAGTAAAGCACAATCTATGTGCATTCAATGATAGCCACTGATAACAATCGAATTTTTTAATCTCGGCCGTAGATTTAATTCTGAAAAAGTAGTGTGAGTGGAGTAAAGCACAATCCGCATTCAATGATAACCACTGATAACATTTGAATCTTTTAATCTCGACCGTAGATTCAATTATGAAAAAGTAGTGTGAGTGGAGTAAAGCACAATCCGTGTGCATTCAATGATAGCCACCGATAACAATCGAATCTTTTAATCTCAGCAGTAGATTTAGTTAAAAAAAGTAGTGTGAGTGGAGTAAAAACACAATCCGTGTGCATTCAATGATAGTCACTGATAACAATCCAATCTTTTAATCTCAGTCGTAGATTTATTTCTGAAAAAGTAGTGTGAGTGGAGTAAAGCACAATCCCTATATTCCAAAATTTCCTATATATATATGACATACACCACATTTTCACACACACTTCTCTATCTTTCATATATATTTTCTCTCAAAATGTCTAAACAACGCTCTTCTAACTACACTTTTGCTGAAGATATCCACCTTGCTCAAATGTGGCTTGATGTCTCACAGGATCCAATAGTGGGCAATAACCAGCCCAGAGCACGATTTTGGGAGCGTATTGCTGAGAAATACAACACTAAAAAGCCAAACTCGAAGATAAGCGATCGTAACAAAAGATCGGTGCAATGCCGCATGCAACTCATCCACAAGGAATGCAAAAGGTTCAACGGATGTTTACGACAAGTCGAACTCCTGAATCCAAGTGGTGCAAATGAACAAAATATCGTAAGTAGTGTTTATTTGCATTTCTTTTATTAAGATATCAACATCTTTTAACTTCAACTTTGCTTATATCTTATGCAGTACCAACTTGCACATGAGATGTTCATGTCAATAAAAGGATGTGAAGAAGGTTTCAAATACGACCATGTTTGGCCTACTATTAAAGAGTTTGTGCAGTCCCAAGTTCAAACAAATGGTGGAGTCTCTTCAGATCTCGACGAAAATATGATGGAGTCTCCTACTTCACCCCCTCCATTCACTATTAATTTAAGTGAAGATAACAATTTCAGCGATGGTTCTCCATCACAGCGCCCAAAGAGGGTCAAAAAGTCTAAACTAAAGAGGAAACAAGGCGAAGAAATGTCTAGTTTCTTACAAACGATCAAAGAGGAGAATGAGAAACTTCGGGGATTACTTGAAAGTTCAGTTGAAAAATCGGACCGTGGTATGGATATGCTACAGAAAAAACTGAAGCAGGACCAAAAAAAAAAAAAGAATTAATCAACGGTGAGAGATGACAAAATTATGAATATCAATCCGAACTCCATTGAGGATCCTGAACGTCGCACGTCATTGATGTTTGAGCAACAAGTAATAATGCAGAAAATGAGGCAAGCACACATAGCAAACACTAGTAGTAGCGTGTATCATATGTTTGGACAATTTTCAAATCTTGAGGGATCTGGAAGTGGTCTTTCTGAGTATTATAATATATATTAGTTGTATGTTATTTTTTTAATGATTATATGCTTTTATCTAATATTTATTATGTTATGATGTTTTTTTTTTAATTTTATCTATTTGTAGTAATTTTATGTAATCGTTCTCAATATTGTAATGTTTGCATCATTTTATTATGTAATTTTATGTTATCTTTTCAATTATGTGTAGTATTTTAATTCATAACATATTTTAAATTAATTGAGATATTTTAAGTAAAAATAATAATTTAATTATATATGCCATCACATAAATTATTCTAAGTTATCCACAATAACAAAAAAAATATCATCCCAACACAAATACACAAATCATTCTAAGTTATCACATATTATCAAATATTAAAACCAATTTAATAAATAATAATAAAAAAAAAAAAGATTTCAAGGTCTTACATTACATTCAAAAAAAAATTTCTAAACAAGATTTTGCTCTGTTATAAGCTTGAGATCAATGACGATTCTTTGGAGCTCAATAAATGAACAAAAACGCCACTCCAACGCATTGCTGGAGATGATCTAACAATCCACTAGTTCTGTTTTGAATAGGACTGCTAGTGCTAGTAATTATTTCCTCCATCCCTAATTATACGCTGTTTTGATATTATACACAATAATTTTTTTTAGAAAAGATCAAGTAATCAAAAAGATAAAATAAAAAATTATATATAAATATAAGCTTATATGATTGGAACATCTTCAAATGGAAACGCGCCTTTAAATGCAACTTTATTAATTGCTGAAACAAATAAAAAGAACAAGAGAAAATCGAAGGAAAAGCAAAAAGAAAGTGATGGTCATGACATAATAATTGGAATTTGAGGCACAAAATTGTACGTCAAATCACAATTAAGGTCTAAGCCATAGATCTAATTCGAATTATTTAATTTAATAACTTAATTAGGGCGTCTTCTCATCGGCCTTCTTGCCGGTGGCATATTCCGTCGCGGCTTCTTTGGCGGATTGTAGTTTCTCAGCCACTTTTCCGGCGGCATCCGTCACAACATTTCCGGGCTTGTCGTCTTCGGGCCGAAACACATGAGTTATCTCCACCTTCTCCTTTTCGGGCTCTTGATCTTCGCCAGCGGGCTTCCGGTAATCCACCGTCTCCACGTTTATCTCCGTCGCACCGTCTTCATTTATTGTTTCGGTACCCTGAAAAATAGATAAGCATAAGTCACAACCAACGTGAAAAGGCAAATAAACTAGTTTTTCTACTATTTTACAACTAATACTTTACAGCGAAACAACTAATACCTTTTTATTGAAACAACTAATACCTTTTTATTGAAACAACTAATACCTTTTTATTGAAACAACTAATACTATCCCATTTTTCAACTATTGCTTTAAGTCAAACAACTAGTACCTTCTACTGAAAAACCTAATACTATCAAACTATACCTTATAAGTTTACCGAATTTAATTTGCAACTAATACTTTAGAGTGAAACAACTAATACCTTTTCCTGAAATAACTAATACTATCAAAGTAATACCTTTTAATGAAACAGCTAATACTGTTAAGAATACAAACAAAATTTATTGACAGATAAATTAACGGGTAAAACATCAAACCTTTGAAGTATCCATTGAATTGCTTTCAGTAAGAGGAAGAGAGCATAGGATATATATATATATATATAGAGAGAGAGGAATTGCATAATTAATTGGGTTAGGAGATTTGTAAGGGACACGTAATTGATAAGAAGTTGATGAGTCATGCATGTCGGCACCTACAATTTTCCCATCACATCAAACTCCACTTACCCTTTTATTTTAGGATTGAGTTTAGTTTGCTTTTAGGTGCTATATTTATAATATATTTTAAAAATATATAATTTATTATATTGAAAAATATAATTTATTTATATTAAATTATATAATTATTTTTTTATATTAATAATTATACGATTCAATATAAATAAATTATATATTTTAATATAATATATAATATGATTTTAAAATATATTATGAATGCACGGTACACCTTAATGCATACAAAAATTACATTTTATTTTAAATAAAATATTTTGACTCATCCATCCATCACTATTATTAATGGGTCCCATTATCATACTATTTCTCCTTCTAAAGAGGACCGCAACACTAAAAACGACACATAAACCAAGGAGAAAAATGAAAAATGGTTTAAGTGTAATAAAGAAGGGGTATCGTGGATAATCCAATGTGAATATGTTGACTTTTAATGTGTTTGAGTTGAAATAAAGAAGATATTTGAATGACAATTTTGAAAATAAAGTGATGTTGTGAGAGTGTTAGTATTGTGTATTATTTCAATTTTGGGAGTGTTGCAGTAATGTTGAGACATTCAAATAAGACAAGTGTTGCAGTAATCACGGGACAGATGGAGTATAATTTTTATTAATATTTTATAATTTAAATATTAAATGATTTTAATAATGTTATTATTCACTAATACTAATATTAACTAAAAACAGTAATTCTTTGTAGAAAAATTGACAACTAAAAAAAAGAATATAAATAAAATACCATTCAAATGAATATTAAAATGGCTCAAATTAATAATAAGAAAATTAGAAAAACCTAAGATATGAAACTAAAAGTGAAAGTTGGAAATTAAATTAGGGCGGGTTTTTTTAAAAAAAAAAAAAATTCTCTCACAAAAAAAAATGTTCCTAAATTTTTTTCGTTAGAATTTGAAAACCCACCAAAAGCTAATTGGAATAAGACAGCTTCTGCAATTTCCTTCTACTGGGTCCTTTTTTCTTTTTTAAATTGAGGAAAAATTCGTAATATGATGCTAGTAGTATTTATCTTTCTGCCACGAACCCCATCACATATCGGTTACTGTTATGACTTTTTGAAACTTGCCGACATAGGATATTGTTTTTGTCCATTGTATATTTAATTATGTATAAATTTTAATGTGGATTTAAATAAATTATATTTTTTAATAAAATAAATTATATAATTTTAAAATAGTGCACGATATATTTGGATGCATATGAGATTCATTCTTAATTTATTAGTTCATAAAGTCTTTTCCTGAGTCAAATAATAAACATTTTAATTACGAAAAAATAATTAATTTTACTAATTTATCATTGATATTATACCTATTCTATACTTATTAATTTTTCTTCTTTTAATTTCTTCTTAAAGTTTTTTTTTTTTTGGGAGAGAAATGAGTTTATAAGTGTAATATAGCTTTAATTAGGGCTGTTCACGAAGATTGAATATTACCGAACCCGAACCAAAATCCAAACCGAATCGAAAATAATCATTGACTTTTTGACATTTTTCGTACTCGAACTGAACCGATTTTTTTTTAATATGGACCTAGATATTATCGAATTAAACATACCGAAAAACCGAATAAAACCGCATTAAACCGTATCGGACCGAACTGAACCGAATAATCGATTTAAATATGTAATAAATATAATTATTAATTTTATTTTGTATTCATTAAATTGTCTTATAGATTATTGATATCCATTAATTTAATATTGAATATATCATATAAATATTTTAGCGAGATATTAGGAGTTTGAATCACAAATGGTCCCATAACTTTGGTCTCAAATAAATTTAGTCACATAAATTTTTTCGTCGTTGATTTAGTCTCAATAACTTTGAAAATGTCCAATTTTAGTCCCGAATCGGCCGGAACAACGTCGTTTTGCCGTTTTTATTTGAGGGTTTTCTGTGGATGATGTGATTGAATTGCCACGGACATTCACATTTTAAAATAACCGAACTTTGATACAAATACGAATAATTTAAAATATTCATTTTGATTCGTACAGTGAACAATCCAAACTTTAATTTTATATGTGAAGTTTTAATGGAACCTTTCTTTTTAAAAAAACTATTCAATTATGAAAAATGAATTATATAAAAAATAATTATTGGAGATATTAATTTAATTTAAAAGATATACTTCCTCCATCCCAAACTTAATTGTGTAACCTCTTAAATCACCTCTTCTGATCGTTAACATGATTGCAAACGTGTCGGCCCCACTGTGGGGCCAAGGGGGCATTGGGCCCCCCTCAACTTTTGATTTTTTTAATGATGATATAGTATATTTATATTTCGGATTGGTTAATATGAGTAGTTGATTAGATAAATGAAATTAATGGTACTCTAGTGGCCAGAGTAGCTATCTGTTCCTTTTTTTTTTCAGTCATTTGGTTCAATATTGAATACTCCCCTTTTAGTTTCTTTAATTTCATACAATATACATAAATTCAAAGAATTTTACACAAATTAAGTTTTCTATAAAACACTTATCCCTTCTAAAGTGTTAGATCATCAATATTATTCAAATTATGCTCAATCTCGCCGTGAAATTGTTTCACGCAAGTATGCCTCATTAACTTTTGTTAATTTATGAGCTATATCGAATTGCTTGCCTTATTATGTCTATTATTACATATTATAATATTTTCTGTATTTCGAAACATTAGAAGTCCACTTTTACTTTTATTTGCCCCTCCCCCCTCTCAAAATCCAGCGTCAGTCCATGCGCGTAGGTGCGGGGAAGTTGAGATGGACCAGTCAATTTGCTCAAAAAATTCAATTATTATATATTGAAGAATATTTAATAAGCAAATACATTGATATGTATTTCATGCTCACTATATATATATGTGTATATATCCCAATGTCTCTCTCTATGCAAAATATTTGAGGAAAGCGTCGGCCAACAATTGTCCCACGTGAGTTTCTCCTGCAGTGTCAAGATGGACTTGGTCACCTTTATTGAAGCTTGATCCCTGTGCATCAACTGTTTTCACATTTGGGTGGTTTGTCCCTAATTGCTGTCTCCTTATTTCACGTTCTGGTTGGTCCAATCCTTTATTCAACGCCACCTGATCACAATCAATTAACCATTCATCAAATAAGTATACATATCTATAAAAAGATAAAAAAATGATATTAGACGGTCTCATGCATGCATACCTGGATGACTGGTAAATTAGGTAATTGCAAATCAGAGCGAATATCATCAACCATCTGGACGAATCGAGCGGAGTAAGTTGAGACAATTAAGGAGGCGTCATCAGCCTCACCTTGGTACCACAACAAAGCCCGAATAACTCCTCCGTCCTTCAAGGAGGCCCGAGACCGTGCAATCATATCATTGTACAATTGCCCGCCTTTTTTCCATTGATCTAAACTTGTTGCTCCGACGGCGCAGGGGACCAATCCGATCACACCGAAATCAGGTCTCTGTTCCAAAACCCTAGTTGCGAATGGCATCCCGGGTCCCACGCCGTTTGTATTTTTCCAGATATCAATGTCTTTGTGCAGAGGATCCTTGGCTTGTACCCACTGGAGGCCAGCACTCAATCTGAGGATATTCGGGTCGGGCTTGCAGTATGTACAATTTTCTCTACCCCTTCCTGCCATGTTACTTTGTCCTGCCAGAATGAATATGTTTTTCCCATCTGAAGGAGGTTCCGGACGCGCACTCGCCAGAGTCGCCATCCCCAAAACCATGATCCAAACAAGGGAATTCATTCTCACCACAAGGACAAAATACCCTACCAGAGAGAGAGAGAGAGGGATTTTATTTTAGACTTGAAAGTCTTAGATAGTGATTAAATTATCCCTCGGCATTTATTTATATATAGAGATGCATGGACATCTAAACACACGGACAGACATCCATTTCTAGTCATACTTTTCTATCTCACAATATTACATCAAACACCCATTTTCCGCAATTTCTATGGCTTACAATTAGCATGAAACGAGATGCATATATAAGTAATAAGTGATTAAGCTTAATGTTAGCGCATCTATATGTTCTTGGATTTTTACTTTTTTTTCCTGATGGATGCAACTATCACTACTACAAATACTACTTACTTTGGACAGATTGTCAACATTTGGGAACTCGACTATATTGTTCACCGTCAACCAATCTTCGAGTGTAGTTGGGTGAGGATCCCTAACGGGGTCCAAGTTGAAAGTTCTGGGTTCGTACGCGTTGATTTGAAGAATGTGGGATACAGAGATGACCCTTACATAATGGCCAGTCAAGCTCAACAAATTTTCTATGTCCCCGACCCAGTTAATAAGAAATGGTCCATTGTGGTTCTGTCAAATAAATTTAACAATAGTTTCCAGATTAGCGACCATGTCGATGAAGATGTTGACACAATTGATGATCATTTTCAGAACTTCACTCATTCTGTACCATCTTTCGATGATCCTGCAAATCTACGCCCATACCAGAGAATAATTAGAGATGAGGATGAATATGGCAATCCGGATCTTGTTAACATTTATGGTCATGAACGAGAAAGGTCAACCAAAAAACGAAAAAGAAAAACAAGTGCTAAAATGAAATGTACGACTTTATTGAATGTTGTTTTCTTCGCTATATTAAATGTGGTTTCTTTTTTGCTTTATTAAATAAAGTGAACTTGATCAACAAAGTTAGGTTAGAACGAGATAATGAACATTGTGGACATTTTGTGTGTTGCTTTATTGAAGATATAATCCGCGCTTCTCTAACGAACATTCCTCTCAATGTAAGTCAATTTATCGATTTATTTAAATTATTATTGATTGAATAAAAAATCATACTATATTGATTGATTCGTTGTTTGCAGTTTGTCTATGAACGTGAGCTCAATTCTTACTCTAAGAAAAGACTGGAGAAATGGAAAAACAATTGGACGGGGTACTTTTACAATCGATTCTTATATTCATACGATATTGAGTGATCGTTGTTTGAAATTTTGGTAGCATGTAATTAAATTATATATTTGTGATGATATATATTTCATGTTTTTGAAGTATTGGACGTATGTTTATGATTGTATGTTTATTTATTTTATGATGTGTATGTTTATTTATTTGATGTTTTGGTATATATATATGTGGTATAAGTTTTGGTTTATGGTTTTATTATAGAATTTTTGGTTTATGTCATTGGACGTATATATAAGTTTTGATTTATAGTTTTATTATAGGATTTTTAAAATATAAATTAATAATTAAAAAAAAAAGATATTGGACAAATGGTTAATAATTTGTCTATCTATTATAATAAACGAAATTAAAAAAAAATAAGTTAGACAATTTGTTAATAACATTTATTCAAGCCCCCCTATTGCAATGCGGTTGAAAACCGCTGTCCAAACCCAACTTTTGGACATCGGTTTTTTAATAGCTGTTACTTGGACATCTGTTATAACCGCTCTCTAAAGGTTTTTTTAACAGCTATCCAAGCTCAAATGTGTATTAGTAAATATACTAGCATTACATTAACCCAAAAGATATGGCAAATAAACTTGCATCAAAAGCCCCATAAAATATAGTAAATTTGATAAATTGCAGTTGGAATCTCAAAAGCCCCATAAAATATACATCTAAAATAAATAAAAGTATGAAAAATATTCACCAAAACTCTCATTCCAAAAGTCTATATACATAGTCTTTTGATAATTTGATTCATACAATAATAATCATAAACACCCTTAAAAAATTAAAAAATGATAATAATTTTCAAAAGCAATAAAAAAAGAAAACCTTACCAGAAATTTTCGCAGCAGTGGAATGAGTAAAATTGAGAACGGTAATGTGAATTTTGAGAAGTGGGAAAATATCTACTTTTTCGCTATTTTTTTATTAATTAATAATTTAATTAAGTCAATTAATTTGGTGGGCCCTTCATAATCTAATCCCTTTCCGTATTGTTACTCTTTCATCAGTTACTCTATCTCCACACACGACACCACGCCTCCACCCTTGAAATGAATTATTTATTATTAATAGTATATCTAACTATTATATATAAAAAAATATATATATATATATATATATAAAAAAAAGGGTATGCACTTTGTTGTGCTTACAGCCGCCACTAGGTCTAATATGCACTAAATACACTGTGCATTCAATAGTATATTTTAAAAATATAAAATTTATGTCACATTTATTACATTGAATCGTCCAAAACATAAGCATGCACTGGTTTTGCAGGATTCAAAATTTTTGTACAATAAATTGAACTCGTACTGCAAATCGGGCTGGGGCAAAAGTTGTAACTATATAATTTTGCGCAACATAAATTTTGCCGGCATGATACTTTATATTTACCTATATAATCTTGGTGAATTTAGTCAATTAATTAGCTTGTCGTAAGTAGTAATTACTAATAAGTACTATAACTATTACCTACTTTTACATTCTACAATGCAATGATCGATATTTTTATTTTTGTTTGATAACCTCTTTTTATATTTCTTATAAAATTCAGTAAAGGGGTATAGCTGGAATTTTTATTTTCAAATTGAGTGGGTACCATATGCAGATTCGGGTGCAGAAACTGCTTATTTCATAGTGTATTTTTAAAGCGTGTAACTATACAAAAAGAAACGCGTGCAACTATTAAAAATGTAAGACGCAACTATGTTTTCATATTAAAAGTTGCATTTTTCTGTGTAAATAAGACACACTTTTGAACATAACAAGTTGCATACTTCTAAAATACATTATGAGTGTGCGGTGCACCTGGGTGCATACAAGATCTGACCTTTCAAATTTAACTAAAAACACGCATTCATTTTTTAGGATTTCGTAAATTTGATCAGTTAATTAATTTTAGCACCTTAAAACTCCGTTAGATGTGGTGCCAAGCAGCCAAGGTTAAGTCATGTGAGGAAGTACTATAAATAGAGCAAGATAATTCAAGTGAAAAAAACAAATTAAATTACTCTGAAAATTCAATTATTACTCTATAATTAAATCATAATTAAGGAAATACATTCATTGTATCGTACTGGATCACTATACATATTTCTCATTCGTATCAAGTGGGCCAACATATGACCCACTTGAATTTGCGAATCAATGTAACATTAATGGGACCAAATGTTAGGCCTGGTAGTAGTCTCTTGGTGACAGTTGTCACATTCAGATAGTGAGTTGCCAAATGCACCTCTCGGACTCAAAGGGTATGTTTGTTTCTGGACTCATCCGGATGGATTTAGAACTTTGCGATTCAAGTCACATGCTAGTTGGGGATTTCAACATTCAGCTTTTAAATTAACTCCTATAAAATATACATATACACCTATTTTTACAAAATTCAATACAATCATATCACCACTTTTGTTCCATCCACTTATTCTCTCTCCTACTTTTCTCTCACTCAATACAATATAATAATACTACATTAATCACTATTTCATATTGATTTGACATAAAGCAAAAATCTCACCCTATCAAAATCTCAAAACAAACACATACATTTACTATTCATCAGAATTTTTAAATCCATAGGATTTCGAAGTCATGACTTCCTCCGCACACCTAAATCCCGAAACAAACATACCCAAAATGTTTATCTTAAGCATTTTACACCAATTAGAAAAATCATTAAATAACAATAAATATATATAAAGGGATATTTGTACTCTTTTATTTACCTTTATTATTATTTGTAGGATTAAATTTTTTATAGTCCTGTAACTTTGTGTCGTTTTAAAAATGGTCCCGATTGTTTTGACTTTTTGATTTTGGTCCTATAAATTTTCTAAAATTTTGAAATTGATCATTTTCACCTGCTGCAGCAGGTTACCAAGCAGATAAACATCACATATATAATTATTTTATTTTTCTCTTTAATTTCGAACTTGAACTTTTTTAATCCTAATAATTTTGGTCAGGTTTTAGGTCGGGTTTAAAATAATTTGTATATTAAAAAACAAAGTGAATCGGATCGATTTACTATGTCTAAACTGACCTAAAAAAAAAAAAATTAAATCAATAAATGCAGAAAACCACTCTCCCTTCTTAAAAAAATACGAAAAAAAATCCCGACACAAATTATTGGATTAAAAAAAATTAGGTGGCATTTCGAAATTAAAGGAAAAAATAAAATAATTACAAAAGGTGACGATTCGCGTTTGATGACTCTTCAACAACAAGGTTAAATGACCAATTTCAAAATTTTTGATAGCTTACAGGACCAAAATCAAAAGGTCAAAACAATCTGGACCAAAACGAATCAAAATTACGGGAGTACAAAAAATTTAAACCCTTATTTGTACATTCATTTAATGCAAAATATCCTAAATAAACTCGTATAAAATGACAAACATTTTAGTTAGAAATTCCTTTCTTTAAAAGACAAACTTTTTGATTTGGACGGAGTAATATTTACTTACTTCATTATCGTTCGTCACCCACAAAATACACAAGCATATACAACCAAATGATATTTTGAAGGGTCTGCTTGAATTACATGTAAATTAGGTTACTGCAAATTAAAGCAGATATAAAAAATTATGTAATGAGTACGGTCCCATAAGCAATGTTTTAAAAGCGGAAGTGGCGATCGATTCGGACAGTCTTAGCGCTTTTGGTCGGACCGGTCCGACCGGGTCTGACCGTTTTTAAAGCGATTAAGCCGGTATGACGTCATAATTACGTAATATATAATTAAATATATAAATTATGATAAAAAATAAATAAACATACATATATACTGTAATTTAAAGGTTAATTTAACAATTTAGATCAAATGTCAACTATGTTAAAATGAATATTTTAGTATATATATTTATTTATTTATTTACTATTATTATCTATTTTTTAAAAATTTGAATTCTAAATTTTACTATTCAAATTCCAAATTCCAGGCTTTTAATTTCCAATCAAGTTTTAAAATGTCGAGGCCATAGCATAGTGATTTTAAGAAGCCCAAGCATGTTTAATTAAAAAAAAAAGGAAAAAAAGTATTGAAATTAGCATTTTACAGAGCAAATAGGACGGCCAATTTTTGAGAAAAAACCTATCAGTAATTAAAGAAAACAATTAAAATTATATATTAACCCCAAATCCCTAGATCTCTCACCTACCCAAAATTACTTCTTCATGCCCTGCTCCTCGCCGTCTCTTGAGTATCCTCAATAATGGCACACACGGCTAGAGTAGGGCTAGCATACCGTACCATACCGGTTATATCGTGTACCGTATCGAAATTTACGGTATGAGAAAATTTATACCGTATCGTATCGAAAATTTTGGTATATCGAAGTTTCGGTATGCTAAAATCTCATATCCTATCTTTGCACCGAAATTTAAATTATACCGCATCGCATCCGTAATTTTGGTATACCATATAAATACCGCAATTCAGTATATCATATCGTACCAAAATTTTCGGTATATACCGAATTACCGGTATACCGTTTCATATCGAAAATTTGGTATACCGTTCATACATGATTATTTATTTTTAAAAAAACACTATTTATTAATAGTAATTTATCTTAACATATGTCTTAGAAGTCTAACTTTCCAATACAAATACAAAATTATTTGATGGGCTCAAATACAAAATTATTTATTATACATGTTGGATTGAGTATAATTTTTTTTTTTTTGGGATGGTATAAAATTGAGTGGTTGGCTTGCTTGCATTTGAGTTTGGTACATATGTTTTGATTTTGTTTAATTCATTTAAAAATTGTAATTCATTCGCGTATTTTATTATCCATATGGTCACTATCTAATTTAAATTTTATATTATTTTGTAAAACTCATTTCATTTTTAGGCTATCACAAAATTTTATTTTTGGCCTAAATATAGTTCGGTATACAAGTATATTTTCCGGTATACCGAGGTTTCCAAAATTTTATACCGTTACCGTATCGAAAATTTCAATACGATAACCATACCGTACCGTACATTCCGGTATACCAAAAATTCCGATATATTTAATATTTTTCGGTACGGTAATCCCGGTATACCGGTATTTTCGATATATTTCCCACCCCTAGGCTAGAGTGAGAGGGAGAGAGAGAAAAAAGAGGAGAGAGGTTGAAATTTGCAAGCCATGAAACTGATTTCGGTCGGGGGTGCCGTACTGTTTGCAGAGGGAAGAGCCCACCACAAAAAATTCAGATTTTTTTCCCGATCATAGGTGAACCGGCGGTCAACCGGTTTAACCGGTCTCCGGTTCACACCTTTTTCCACCGTTTTGGCCGGTTCAAAGGCGGTTTGATCGACGAGCGGCCCAATATGCAGAAGCGGCTCGGCACCCTTGCCGGGTAGCGGTCGAAGTGGCCGGTCCGAACCGCTTTTTAAAACATAGCCTATAAGTTGGGCAACTGGATCTGTTATACTCCCTTCCTTCCCAATCTTTAAGGTTTTCTTTCCATTTTTTTTGTCCCAATCTTTAAGGTTTTTTCCTAAAATGGAAATTTTTTATTTTTATCACATCACTTTAGGTTTTTATCACATAAAATACTAATAATAAAACTTTATTTCTTTTCATCAACACTTTATCACTTTATCACATAAAATACTTATAAAAACAATTATTTCTAATCACTATTCCCATAAAAATCATATGAAAAAAAAAAAATAAAAGAAGCGGGAATGGAGGTAGTATCAGATTCAACTTGGTAGAGTTTAAAATCATTTTCGGTTCCACATAGACTTTTCTACAAAGGAATCCAAAAAAAGAAATTTGTTTTAAATTCAGCCCCATTTTAAAATTTGGTCCGATTTTGGTCCCAAATTCATTGAAAATTGCCAAATGATGTCGGTTTTTAATCATCACATGACAAATCAAATAGTGTGTTTTTAAGGAGATGCTGACGAGGACCAATGTGGCATTTTAAAATAATTTTATAATAATATTTTATTCTCAAAGCTTTATTTTTTCGTAAGAGATTGTATAATTTAATTTAGTTTTTTTAAAAGGATAATTTAATTTAGTTAGTAGTATTGCTCGATTTTGGTCCAAGCCATATAATTTCGTGTGCAGTTTGATTTTATTTCATCTCTAATTGTTATATATAAAATGGCGGAGAACTCCTACCGAATACCATAATTAGAAGCTATAATCAAGGATGAATTTAAAATGATGTGGGGTACATCACTTTCCTAATATTTTTTTTCCATTTTATAAGAATTTGTAACTCTATATGAACCAATAATATGAAGATTTTTTATATCCTTAAAACAAAATCCTAGCTTGATATGTCTCTGTACATGGGCTTGGTATGGGCCCAGTAAAACAAAGTAGTTAGGTCTTTTTTTTTGACAACGTAGCTAGGCCTTCTTGGTATGGAACAAGTAAACCAAGTATCAAACATCGGCGACTCCAAGTCTCAGCAAAGGCGATTCGGTTTTGCCGATTAACCCTGAATCGGCGATTCCTAATGTCTATAGCTCCCCCAGAGCTCGGGACAACCTAATGGGCCTAATCCATCGGAGAGGAGAAAGGGTAACAACAGACCTAAAATCAATAAGAAAAAATCGAGACCTCAGGGAAGATTGTCGAGAAGGAAGTTTGGGCCGGGGAACATGATTTCGGAGGAAGACATCCAAGAGTTTTAAGAGAGACATGCGTAACCGGTGTGTGCCGATTGAAGACGATCCAATATCCAAGCATATTAGAGATGAGGCCATCAAAGCTTGGAACTTTGGGAAAAGTATTGGGATCACATATGAGGGGGATGACGAGGAAATGGTCTCCGGGATGCAAGAAACAGAGACAAGCAGAGCGAAGGAAGTTAAGGAGAATACAAAACTAAGTTTCCAATGAAGCTAATCTCTTTCAATATTAGAGGTTTAGGGAGTTCGGTGAAGAAGAAAGAGGTGTTGAACTTAAGACTGAAATTGGGATTTGATATTTGCTGCTTACAAAAACAAAAATTGAGGGAATGGACAGGAACTTATGTAAATCAGTGTGGGGAGGAGACAATTTTGGTTATCAGAGTGGTCATCGGCATACGTGAAGGTCCTCCAAAGGATGATTTCAGATCACTGCCCGTTATCCTTTGAGACAAAAACAGTTGATTGGGGCCCGAGACCTTTTCGTTTTGTGAATGCTTGGTGTCATCATCCAGAATTCAGCTCGTTCATTGAAGAGTCGTGGAAGAAGTATGTGGTGAGTGGGTGGGGGTGCTACTTTGTGAAGGAGAAGTTGAAATTACTAAAGAGCGATCTAAAAAAGTGGAATAGGGAGACATTCGGATCATTGGACACCAAGATTGAAAAAAAGGCCGATATCCAGGAGATCGATTTATGGGACGAGGTTTTCGAACTTGAGGAGGATGAAATTATCAAAAGGAAGGCAGCAACAGCGGATCTTTTCAGAAATCTAAATTTGCGAAACAGTTTATGGGCACAGAAGGCGAAAGTAAGATGGATGAAGGACGGAGATATGAATACAAGGTTGTTCCATAGGGTGATCAATGGTCGAAGGAAAGAGAATGAGATTGTTGGTATGAAGATCAATGAGGTATGATGTGAAGACGTGAAGCTGGTCAAAGAGGGCATTCGGGATCACTTTAAGCAGCATTTCAGCAAAACCACAGGATGCAGACCATCTCTATCTGAGATCCTCTTCCCTTGACAACTGTCCACTGAGGATAACTTCCTCCTTACGGCCCCTTTCTCAGAAGCCGAGGTGAAACATGCAATTGATAACTATGACAGCTCCAAGAGCCCGGGGCCTGATGGTTTCAATTTCAGTTTCATCAAGAAGTGTTGGCACGTGATAAAGGAGGACGTCATGAGGATGCTCCACGAATTCCACAGTAATGGCAAGTTGGTTCGAGGTTTCAATCCATCGTTCATTGTTCTAATCCCCAAAAAAGATGACGCCAAGAGCTTGTCCGACTATAGACAGATCTCTTTTATCGGTTGCTCATATAAGATTTTGGCGAAAATCCTGTCGTCGAGGTTGAGTAAAGTGTTGGATGGGATCATTTCAGAAAATCAGAGCGCTTTCATTGGGAAGAGGTATATTCTAGATGGGGTAATGATTTTAAATGAGTTGATTGCCGAAGCCAAAAGGAGGAAACTACAAAGAACATTCTTCAAGATTGACTTTGCAAAGGAATACGACTTCGGTGGACTGGGATTTCCTCGATCTTATGCTTGACCGTTTCGGCTTTTGTGACATATGGAGAAAGTGGATCAGAGCATGTGTATCCAGTGCATCAACATCGATATTGGTGAACGGCAGCCCCACAGAGGAATTCAGATTGGAAAGGGGGTTAAGGCAAGACAATCCCCTTATCACCTTTCCTGTATTTGCTGGTTGCAGAAGGACATAGCAGACTGATTTCAAAAGCAACAGAGTTGGGGTTCTACGAGGCAGCAACGGTGGGAAGTGAAAATTTGAAAATCTCACATCTCCAGTATGCGGACGACACAATTTTGGTGGGGGATGCAAGCGTCGCAAACGCTTGAATTATGAAGCAAATCTTGAGAAATTTTGAACTGTTGTCTGGACTCAAGGTGAATTTCGATAAATGCAGTGTAATGGGAGTGAACGTTGATAGAGGAAGGCTGGAAATAATGGTAAATTGTCTAGGTTGTGTGGTGGGGGAGATCTCGTTCTCTTATTTGGGGGTTAGAGTTGGAATATGCCAAAAAAGTACAAACGAATGGTGCAGAAATGTCGTAAGAGGTTGAAACTGTGGGAAGACCGGAAAATCTCTTTTGGAGGATGGATTACCTTGCTAAAATCAGTTCTGTCTTCATTGTCAATCTACCACTTTTTCTTTTATAGTTTACAAAAAAAAACCCTGAGAGCTTTAACTTCTTTACAACATTTTTTCTTGGGGGGGGGGGGGGGCGATTAAAATAGCAAAACTCCATGGATTTGTTGGAAGTCTGTAAGCAATTCGAAATCTTGGGGAACTTGGGATTAGGGATTTGGGGCTTTTAATAGAGTATTGCTAGGGAAGTGGGTGTGGAGGTACTTAACAGATGGGGGGAGCTTGTGGGTGAGGGTGTCGAAGTCTTTGTATGGTAAGTTGGAGGTGAGGGAGTCAGGTCGAATCACTATGGGAAGGAAAGTAGATGGTCTAGTTGGTGGAACGATGTGATAGAGAACATTTCGGGCGAGGGAGGGAGATGGTTTTGGGCGAATATTGAGAGAAAGATAGGAGACGGGGGGACATATATTTTTGGAATAGTGTGTGGGTTGGGAATAGGGAGTTAAAATGCACTTTTCCTAGATTATTTAGGCTGTGTTTAGATCAGGGGGTGTCGGTGAGGGAGGTGGGGGAGTTGGTGAATGGGACTTGGGTGTGGAGGTGGAATTGGAGACAGGAGCTTTTTGATAGAGTTATTTGTACTAAACAATCTTGTAAATGACATTAACAAGTACCCATTACAGGAGAACATCAAAGATGGGTGGAGATGGAAGCAAAATCAAGAAGGAAACTTTACAACGAAGACGGCGTATAACTTGCTCAGAAAGGATGATGTTTTGGACAGCCCAGGCCGAGGAGGATCGATATTATTCAAGAAGGTTTGGAGTAGAATTGCTCCAATAAAAGCATCGGCTTTGGCATGGAAGTTACTTTGGGATAGACTACCAACAAGACCGAATCTTCAGATGAAGGCGTATTCTTCCCCAAAATTTGACGACGGAGTGCCCTTTGTGTAAGACTTTTACTGAATCAGCTGACCACCTTTTCTTTGGCTGCTCTAAATCCATGGTAATTTGAAAATCATGCTTTAAATGACTAGAAATACCCGTGGCACTACCTAACAAAGCTCATGACCATTTCATGGCTATGTTGGGTATACTACCCGGAAAAATTGGTCACAATTTTGTCATTGGATTGTGGATTTGTGTGGTTTGATTGATTTGGAAAGGGACAAATGACTATGTGTTTTAAGATAAAAGTTTTGATGAGGCGAAAATCATCGAGAAAATCAAAGGACGGTTATGGAGTTGGTGTTCACTCAAATTTCCTTTCCTTTGTAATAGCTCTTATAAGGACTGGTTAGCCTCACCCAGATTTTGGTTAGATGGCTAAAGTCTCGTTATGTTATGGTTGTACAGGGGTTAATACCCATTTGATTTTTTTAATAATAATACCTTTTTTGCCGACAAAAAAAAAAAGTTTGGACCAGATGGACTCACCACCTGAATCTACTCAAAACAATAATTTTAAGCGGACCAAGTGATCAACATTTCTACTACTACAATTTACAAACAGAGCTCATCACCGCTTGTCAAGTTAATTAGGTCAAAAAGAAGACAAACTCATCTAAAACAATTTACGTATTTAAGAGGGGGGTGTTTGCAAACTCTAGTGAAGAGATCAGAATTATTTCTTTTTTGAAGTTACCCTCTACAATTGTTGGTGTATGTTTGCATACTCTACTTAATGTGTAGAAGTAATTTTATATTTCAAAAAATAGTGTCTAACAGCTTTAAAAAAATTTATTTTCAATCACTTTTTTTAATTTGCAAGCATAAGTCTTTAGATTTTAGAAATTATTATCACTATTGAGTAGTGATTGAAAACAACACTTCAGTCAAGTGAGTAATGAAACCCAATTCGTTTTTAACATAGTATATAAGTCAGCTACTTAAAGGGATATAATATTTGATCATTTCACATTTTCACTAACTTGAGCATTAGACTTTTCACACTGAGAATCCGCTCTTATGTACTTTCAGATCTGTCACCAAATCTCATTCAAGGATGTTTTAGAGTCATTTTTCCTAATTACAATTTTCCTAATCACGGTAGCTGATGGCACAATATCTCGTATTCTAAAACATATTCAAATTGAAAATGACAAAAACTCATATGAAACGATTTAATGCACGAGATGAGTACAATTTAGAACAAATTACATTCACCCCTCCCAAAGTATTAAAAGCGTCAATAATCAATTTATGTTCCATCTCACCGTGAGACCATCTCATGCAGGTGTGCCTCATTAAAAATATATTTTACGCTCATAAATCAACTCGTTTTGCATTTTTTTATGATTAATTTATAAACATTGTGTGACAAACATCTCAACCTTTTGTTTTTGCATTCTAAACTTCAGAAAAATTACTCTTGCGTTTTGTTAGAAAAAATGTATCCAATATAAATAATACTAATACATAACATACATATCCCATCCCATCCCATCCCATCCCATCCCACCACAAAAATATCTACCTGAACCATCTCCCCAACAAGTCCACTAAAAAATGGCTCAACCTCTTATCCCCTCCATTGCTCTGAACCGGAAGCGGAGCCGTAATCTTGAGAAACGACTCAGCGAGCATCGGGCCGAGCCGGGCCTGGGCTGCCGTCGTAAGATGCAGCCCATCCGGCTCCAGCTGCAGCCCGTAAGCATCGACGCACCTCACATTCGGAAGGTCAATTTCTTTCTGAGCCTTTCTTACTATATCCACATAAGGCCCTGATCCTGACGACAATGCCACCTACACACAACCAAAAAAAATTCAAAATTAATTTCAATCACAATTAAAATCAGATCAAGAAAGAATGAATAATCGGGCCGGCCCCGGTAATGATCATACTTGGATCACAGGCAGCACAGGCGACAGCAAATCGGATCGAACGTTCCGAAAAAACTTCTCCAATCTGTGCTTATACAATTTAGCATCCTGATGTGACTCCGTATCACTCTCCCCTTGGTACCAAAGAACGGCCCGAATAAGCCCGCCACCGGCCCGAACAGCGGCACCGGCCCGGTTCAGCATCCGATTGTAGAGGGGCCCGCCGCGCCTCCAATCGGTGATGTTAGTACCTCCGATGGCGCAGGGGACCAGCCCGATCACACCAATGCCGGAATCTTTTCGCATAATGGAGTTCGAAAAGGCCATGGTGGGCCCCACCCCGCATATTTTATCAACATCAATATCGCGGTGGAGAGGCTCCTGGGCCTCCTCCCACGAGAGGTCGGACCTCAGGCGGAGGATGGACGGGTCGGGACGGCAATCTGGTGGCACGTGCCCATCCCACGTGCCGTTCAGAACACCGCCCCGGCCCGACATGTTGCTTTGCCCGGCCAATATGAATATGCTCTTGGGTTGTAAGGCTGCATTGTGATTTTGAGTGGCTACCAAATTGGAGTAGGAAAAAAGCATCAACCAAACAAGGGAAAACATGCCTCTAATTTGGAGTGCAAATTATTCAAGAAAACAGAGGCTTTTTTTCCACCGTTTAAATAATTACATGTGGATACATAGAGAATGGGTTTGGAGTGTTTGCAAGGAAAGCAACAAGATGCTTTTGTATTATTTTAGAAATTACATCTTTTGTGCTGCGCTGTTTTTTTGTTCGGAATGTTTGGCTACTTAAAGCATATTATATTTTTGATTGGTTGTATTATGTAATTATTTATATTGATAATTAGTTGGTGTTTGTTTGATGGGAATACTACAAATTTATAAACAAAGACTTGTGGTTTGTATTATTAAACGTGATTTGGGGGAAGAACACATAACTAACGACAACAACGTTGTTTTGTTGAAGGGCATTTTGAATTATGTTTTAAAGTTTTTTGTGATGTTGGGAATCCCATATACTTGTTGCGATAATTATGCTAAAACTGACTCCTCTAATTGTGGGTGAAGTTATCTAGAAGATTGTAAATAGGCTTGACTAATATCCAAGTTCAACGAATATTATATAGGACTTTTAAAGAATATTTAAGTTTTTTTTTTAAATTTATTGTACAAGAATATGTGGGAATATATTAAGAGCTCGTTTATTTTTTGATAGTATATTAAAAGAGATATGATATCATTGATATATTTGATTTTTTAATATGTTTATTAAGTTATACTAGTATTTCATCCGCGCAATGCACGGATGAGTTAAATAATTTTTTAATTTATAATTAATATTATGTTACTTCCTCCATCCCTAAAAGTATGCTTAGATGATTGAAATATATTTTACGAAAAAGTAGATTAAATATGTTTATGGACACAAATCTTTTTATCTTTATCATCCAACAACCATTTCATTACTCAAGTTATCATTATATTTTACTCACAATTAATTATATTATTCATAAATTGATTTAATATACATTTTCGTAAAACCTATTTCAACCCTCTGTACATACTTTTAGGGGGACGGAGGGAGTAATATTTATCAATTGTTATTAACAAATATTTATCAATAAAAAATATGTTGAGTGTAGTTCAATTGTGTTTTCTTTTATCGTAAAAATAAATTTAACTTTTGTTAATATTGTCGTGTTGTAAATAAAATATTGAGTACACAAATATTAAATAAAACTCAACTCTTTCTGGTCCATCCTTGATGCGTAACATGCGGGATTGAAAAAAAAAATTATATTATCAATTTTTTAATCAATATTTTAACTTTCTTTCTAGTTCTATATATAAAACACAATGGTAAAAATTTCTTTCAATTTTTAGAAAGCTTGCATAACAGTAATACTTGGAAAGAAAGGTCCATGTGTACATAGATTAACAAAAAACTTACTCAACTTCACAAATTTAAAAGTAGATTCGTTGAGATCAAGTTCATATTCTGTTATATTATGTTTAATGTATATACTCTCATTTCATATGTGAATTCTAATTTGTGATTTAGAATGCAAAAATTTTATATAACCGTTCTCGTGACATTAACTAAGAGGAGAAATATAATGTAAGAAAATTTCATGCCCAAATACTTATAAGGTAAATGCTTTAATAAAAGAAATTTTTTGTTATTACGAAGAAAGTCTATATCAACCCCAAAACTAAACAACGATATTACAATTGTAAAGGACATTCAAATTTAATTATAAATGTCGCTATGTTAAACCAAACGTTCTGAATAGTCATCCCAAACCAACATAGGAATTAAATTTCAATCTCAATTCCTACAAAAAATCATCAACTCCGAATTCAAACGGATTTTTTCTTCAAAAGAACACCCAAACTAAAATCAAAAGAAATCAATAGGCGAGAAAACTAAATTCTAGACCGAATGTAATACAGGAACCAAACGCAAAAACTCAATTAAAAGTAATTAACAATTCAAATCATGAATTGCGATGAAACCTGCAGTAGCAACCAAAAACTATTTCATAAACCAAACCTGAAAAAAAAAAAAAAAAAAGCTAAATTACATATCGAGAAATAAGAACCAAAAAACGAAAATATAAAAGACGATCTTACCAATAAAGATGTAGAAGATGAAAATCTATTGTGAGAGCAAATCAACCGCAAGCGAGAGAAGAAACATAATTGGATAGAGGGAAGTGTGTGGGAAGAAGCGAATCAATTGAAGAGGGAGGAAATTAGATTCAAAAGAAGAATGAAGTAGAAAAGGGAAAGTTTGAGGGGAAAATTAGATCTAGGAAAAGAATGAAGAAAGAAAGGGTCGGTTGAGTTTTTTGGTGATTAAGATAAAATTAAATAAATATAGCAAAATGGGAAAAATAGAAGGGGCCTCACTATTAAGTGCAAAATTGACTTCAATATTACTCTTAGATACAATCAAAATTATTCATTACTCTTAGGTGCAAAATCCATGATAAATTGACCCTTATGCCCTTATTTTCATCTGTCATCACCTTTTCTTAAAATTACTCCATTTTAAATTCCAATTTCATTGATGAGATTCCCTTCCTTTCTTGTTTTCCATTTTCCATTTTTTCAGCCCCCAATTTCCTAAAACAAAAATAATAAACACAAAAATCTATAAAAATAACATTCTTCATGTCTTATTTCTTTATTCATATACAAAACACAAAAAAAATATTTACAGTACAAAAAAAATTATAGAACTTTCTTCCTTCAAAATATGCTATCATTTCTTCTTCCTTCTACATTCTTCATCATCAATAAAAAAATTTGCACCAAAAAAAATAATTACACAAAATCCAAAAAATATCTATATTTGTGCAAAAATTCCACACCTACTCACCAAGCCAACTTATAACTCTCATACTCCAATTCGTTTTCAAAGGGAATCGAATCTGGTCTCCCACTTAATTGAGGAGCCAAGTGGCCACGCCTTCTACATTATTCATCATCAACAACAAAAAAAATTGCACAAACGCAAGTATTCAATGTCTTGAGTAACAATTTTGGAAGAAAGTAGCAATTAGTTCCTTCAAGTTGCATTAATATGTTACAAGTATGTGTGGAACATTAACAACCTGTATATAGTATTCCCTACTGAAATGTATTCCTCGGGGGTTGGCATTTTAGAAATGGTAAGATTAGCATTCACTTTTCTCCATTCATATGATTACTTAACGGAATTTGGAAAACTTTAAATTGCACAACGATTAAAAACCATGATTAAATCGCAAACTTAGATCCAATTTCTTGCAGCAATGTAAATATGGTGACAATGCCTAATCTTTAATTGACCCAAGCCGCATATTACAAGTGAAGACAACCAAAAGTACCTTTCATCTACACATAGTCATATTCACAAGAATCAGAACTTTAATCCTCTTCACAAGTCGATCTGTGTCACAGGTCCAGAAACTGCTCCGCCGCCGTCGTCGCGACCACCAGATCCGCCTGCAACTCGAACCGCCGGCAACACAGATCTGTCCAATTTGAACCGCGACCATGGATCCGCCCAAATCCGTGCGGCATCGTCGATCTGTCTTCATCACGCAGTCCACCGCCCCTCTGTACAGCGCCGCCTTCGTCTTCGCGCACCGCCGCCATTAACCACCATCTCAAATGATAACCCAAAAACACCACACGGTCGCCACTATCGCAAACCATAATCCCCAACCGCCGCCTAAACACCCCACCACCACCATAACCCCAAACCGCGCGCACAGATCCGCCGCCGTTAACCACCATCGTAAAGAATCACCCCCATCGAAAAACACTACAGGGCCAAAACCATCGCCCCCCAAACCGCCGCCTAAAAACCCCACCACCATCATAACCCAAACCACCGCCTAAAAATTCATCGGTGACCGGATTTTTAGAGAGAAAGTGGTAATATTTTTTTAGAGAGAGAGAGAGTGAGAAAAGAGATTTGATTAATGGGCGGCTGAAAATTTGTTATAAATTTAAAATTTGTGAGAAATGGGATTAGTTTAAGGGTAAATTTGATATTTTAGTGGGTTTTTATATCTATGAGTAATAATGGTTTTGGCTTGCACTTATTAGTAATTAAGTTGGGTATTTGGTACCTTATACAAAATTTTCCCAAATTATATTATATTAATTCTTGGTATTAACAATATCATAGAGGAGGTAGAGGAGGTGGTATGGTTAATTCAACAAAAATGAAGCAACTGGAGAAAAATGCATCAATTAACAAACACTTAAAAGACAAATTATAGTGTGAACAAGTTTTACGGTGAAATTGGTTAAGGAGTGTGATTTATATTACTAAAGAGTGTGAATTTTTTTTACTGTAAAGGGTGTGACGTTTTACTATAAAGAGTATTACTTTCATAAAAGTGAAAGGTGTGATTTATATTATAAAGAAAGAATTAGTGTCAGAATGATAATCGAATGGTCATGATTTATATTCTTAAATGGTGTTATTTATATTCTAAAAAAGATGTATTTTAAAAAAAAACAGTTTAAGCATACCAACTCACACTTAAATGATATAAAAAGTTTTTTTATCCCTTAAACGGGCTCTAAGTTCTTTATATCCTTATATGTCAAGCCCAAAAGATCAACATGGGCTTAAACTCTTCACAAATTCTCCCCAAGAAAAAACCTGCTGACCCATTTCTATTCTCAATCATTGGGCTCTCTTTTCAACAGAAACTATACAATTTAAAAAGATACCCTTAAAATTTGCATAAGGGTTTTATTAGTTCCATTCCAAATTTCTTTCTTTTCATAACCACTTTCTAGAAATAGAGACACAATGAGACATTCAGAATAGATCAATTAAATTTTAAAAAAGTAAATAAGCAGTTACTATTTCCCCACATGGTGGGGCTGGCATTTAAGTCATGATCACTCATTTCGATTAATCATGATCACTTGTTCAATTTTATTTTTTCATATTGCGGTAAATTACTTTTAATACATATGACACGTGACAATAATAACAATAATGTATGATGTTATTTCATTATTATAGTTACTATATATTCCATTAAAAACAATCAAACACAAAATTAGTTATCAAAATTAAATTGAGAATAGGTACTGTGTTAATATAGTTGCGCAAGGCCCATACTATTTACTCGTTCTTTTTTCCTTTTCAGCTTCTTCGGTTGATGATTGTATATTGTAATGGTTATTAATATCAATGAAAAATTCTGGGTCATTTGAAGAAGGCATCAAGGAGTTTTTTTAAAATCATTTCAAAAAAAGGCAGATTGTGAGGTCATCCCTGGACCCGAATCTCCAATTCAAAAAGGTGTCGGAAGAAGAAAACCGGATTCTTATTGCAGATTTCTCGGAACAGGAAGTATTAGAAACTATAGGTAATTGTGAAAACTCAAAAAGTCCAGGGCCTGACGGATTCAATTTTTGCTTCATAAAGTCAAGTTGGGAGGTGATCAAGGTGGATATTATGCAGTGGCTTGAAGAATTCCACCGGAATGGCAAAAATGTAAGTGGACTCAACTCATCTTTTATGGTTCTCATTCCAAAGAAGGACGAAGCTAGAAACCTGTCGGAATTTCGCCCGATATCTCTTATTGGATGTTTCTACAAGATTTTTGGCGAAAGTGTTGGCTGCTAGATTTATCAAAGTTATGGAATCCGTCATATCGGAGAATCAATGTGCATTTGTGGGGAAGAGACAAATTCAAGATGGAGTGGTGATCCTAAATGAAGCGATAGAGGAGGTAAAAAGGAAAAAAATTGAAGAGGATTCTTTTCAAGATCGACTTTGCAAAGGCATATGACTAGGTTGAGTGGGGCTTTCTAGAGGAGATGTTGTCACATCTGAACTTCGATCCCAAGTGGAAAACATGGATGATGGAGTGTGTTTCTATGGCCTCAGCAAACGTGCTTGTTAATGGTAGCCCGACGGGAGTTTTCAAACTAGAAAGAGGCCTTCGTCAAGGCGACCCTTTGTCTTCATTTCTCTTTTTAATTGTTGCTGAAGGGCTGAACGTTCTCGTGAACAAGGCCATGGAGGTCGGTTTGTTAAACTGCGCTGAATTGGGGGGAGACAAAATCAAAATCCCTCTTCTCCAATACACAGATGATACCATTTTCTTAACCTCGGGTGATCCAAGAAATGGGCAGGCGATGAAGAACATTCTGCAAAATTTTGAATTGTTGTCTGGACTTCGGGTCAATTTTGGTAAATGTAGCCTCGTGGGGATTAATGTCAACAGCGATCAGGTTGAAAATATGGCTGCACTACTGGGTTGTGTAGTGGGATCGACTTCGTTCTCGTATCTCAGAATCAGGGTGGGCATGAGTCATAAGAGCATTTCGGAGTGGTCCCATCTTATACACAAGGTAAAAGTGAAGTTGAAGTCGTGGGAACATAGGAAAATTTCATTCGGGAGAAGGATCGCTCATCTTAAGGCAGTTCTCAATGCTATTCCAGTATATCAGTTGTCCTTCTATTGTCTTCCAAAAAAAACCTTGAGTGAATTAACTGCTTTATGTTAGGAATTAAACAAGCAATTATGGAGAAAATAATGGAACTAGGAATTTAGAGACAAACAATTTGGTTACCCAGTTCGTCATGCTGACTACATCTGGGGGCACTACCAAGCCAGGAGAGATCTACTATATCGTATAAGATAGTGCAAGTAGTGCAAGATACAATAGGGGAGTCAGGGGGTATTTATACAAAAAATCGAAACCCTAAAAGATGAAAATGGGCGTATTTATACAAAAACCGAAACCGCTTCGACCGGGGCATTTGGTCGAGGCAAGCCGATCAACTATCTAGCTCGAGCGCCCTCATGGCCTGGAACCGCTCTAGACTAGTCGGGCCTTTGGTCGTGATCCCGTTTTCGGACTCCATAACCCAACACTTTACAACGTAACTTTTTGTGGGGGGGGGGGGGGAATGAGAGTGAGTCAAAAATTGCTTGGGTGAAATGGGATAAAATTTATGAATCTAAGGGGAGGGGGGGCTTGGGGGTGAGGGATCTAGAGCATTTCAATTATGCACTTATAGGAAATAGTTATGGAGATACTTAGATGACGTAATTCTTTGGGCTTAAAATTATAACTTTTTACATGGGAGGCTAGAGGTGAGGAGAGTGGGTTTGTGTCAAGGGGGACAATGGGATCGGGGTTTGGAAGGATGTAGTGGATATGGGGGCGGGATTGGGGGGATGTGGATTTAGGAAAATTTAGAATTATGAATATTATAGGGGAAAACGTATGGGTTGGAGAGAGTTCTCTTAAAAATAGATTTCCTAGGCTGAATAGGGATCAGGAGAGCATGATTAAATCAATGGGTCACTGGGTAGAGGGTTCATGGTATTGGGATTGGAAGTGGAGACGGAGTCTTTTCGATCGTGAATTACCTGTTTTCTCTGATTTTCTAACACTGGTGAACAGTTGCAAGCTGACAGAAAATTTGGAAGTCAGATGGACATGGAAATCGGGACCTAAAGGAGGTTTTACCACGAAGGTGGCTTACGACTCTATCATTGCCCGTCGCCAAACAGAACATCTGGACAACAATGAGGAAGTTCTGAACAAGCTAACATGGAATAAAATAGTACCTCTCAAGGTTCAAGCGATGGCGTGGAGACTTCTTAAAGATAGACTTCCGACGAAATGCAATCTACAAAGACGAAACGTGCTCCAGCAGGGCTTGCAAACACTATGTCCGATCTGTGGGGACGAGGAGGAATCAGCGAGACATCATTTCCTTATTTGTTCTAAGGCATCGAGTATCTGGAGGCTATGCTACGGTTGGATAGGCCTGCCCTTCCCTCAACATATCAGACTCGAGCAGCATTTCATCATCCATTCTGGTGTAATCCTAGGTAAGAAAGGCTCAAACATTGCTGCTAGTATTTGGCAAGGCGTGGTATGGCTGATTTGGAAGGCGAGAAATAAACTGGTATTTGAAGATGTGGAGTTCGCGCCCAAGAAAATCATTGAAGAACTTAAAGGAAGAACTTGGAGTTGGCTTTTGGCAAGAAAATTGATTATGGAGAATGCCTCTTACGAAACATGGCTTAACAATCCCCTGTTCTTGTTAAAAACTTTAAAATTCTTTTGTACAGATTCGTTTACCCATAAGCAACAGTTATGCTTCATGGGCTTTACTATAATAAAATGTTTTTTCCTGACAATTTTTTTTTTTTTTTTAAGAATTAGAGAAAATGCCATAAACGTATTACAGTATATAGTTTACGTGATACCCAGTTTTTAATGACATACATGCTATTTTATAAAGACAGAATAGTGACCTTTGGTGTTTCATTAATTAAACCACATGGTTATGTTCACAGTTCACACGATTTGAGAGTCAATTTCTTTCTTTTATGATCTGTTGTCAAAGTCTAATTCGTCCTATGAGACTCATGTATGTCGCAATGATTCTCACATGGTATTTTATAGCGTCGTGTGGTGTGACAGAGAAAAAGAAAGCAAATAAAACAACAAAATATATATTGAGTTCTTACTTGATGCACCAAGCGCATTGAAGCAGTAGCTCTGGATCGAGAGCTGGGTGAATAAAAACATTTAAAATATTATTCAGTGAACCAATTAATATTATTTCATTAAAACAATTAAAGACCCGCTTGGTATGACTAGAGAATGATAATGATAATATATATCATTAAGGGGTGAATCATTAAAGATTATTAATTGCATTGTTATTGCTTGATTAGAGTATGAACAATGGATATCATGTGAGGTGGGTTAAGTAGGTGGGGGCAATCAATTGCTTACTTCTATTCTCATTACTTGTGTATCAAAACTATCAATCAAAATTAATAGAAGTGATTCTCATTACCCACTTCCATTACCCCCAACCAAGCGGACCCTAACATTGTCTATTTATGAAAATAATTAATCTTGTTTAGTAAGAATAAATATTACTATTCAGTAAAAACACCGTTTAAAAATGAGTCACTCTCATGTGCACCCCATGCACCAATTCAAATTGGTGCAATTGGATTCAATTTTAATTTGGATGAACTATGCACTTTAAACCCTAACCCTTAAATAATGAACCATAAATCATATATGAACTAATCGGGTCGGGTGAATCATGAACCACTTTGGACCGAGTGAACTATGAACCACTCGGACTGGGTTTGGGTCCGGGTCGAGAAAAAAAAAACATAAAACTGAAATTATTAAAAAAAACTGAAATTGAAAAAAAAAAAAAAAAACTAAAACTGAAAAAAAAAACTCTTAAAATTAAATTGCACTAAATTGATTTGGTGCAAAGGGTGCACAGTAGAATTTGTCTTTAAAAATATGCAAGTAAGTGTATAATGCGTGTAAGACTTGATGTGCGTACATGTAAGAGCGGAGCTATTAACACTCGAGTTTTTTTTGGTATACATCCATTGCTAAATATAAATTTTTGTATCATTTTATTTGAAACACTTATACCCACTTGATTGGGGGTAATGAAAGTGAATAATGAAAATCACTTCTATTGATATTGCTTGGTAGTTTTGATATACAAGCAATGTGAATAGAAGTAAACAATTGATTATCCTCACTCACTCAACCCATTCGATATTATACTCATTGTTGATATTTTAACAAAGCAATAACAATGCAATCAATAATCTTTGATGATTGATCTTTCAATGATATTTATTACCATTATCATTCTCAAATCATATCTAGCATGCCTTTAGTATGTTGAAATAGATTGAGAATTGAATGATCATTTTTGTCGTAGCTTAATTATCGCACGAAAGAGACTTGTTAAGATTAATTAGTGGCTTGGAATCAGAGTTTTTGAGTTTTACAGAAAGAGGCTTATTATATTATGGGCCAAAAAGCATGGAATTTTTTAAAAGGCCCAAGTTGTTTGCACCCATTTTTACCAATTTTCCCTATAATTTTTTTTAAAAAAAAAACTAGTTAATGAATTCTACTTCCGCAAATAATGCGTGTCAATCAATTTTAATGATATTTTGATAAATAGTCCATTCTTATTGGGTCCTATGCGACTCCTAAATGTAGCAAACCCAGTATTCCGCATGGCATTATATAATGTCACGAACAAAGCACGTTTCATCATTTTCGATTTCTGATACGTGTTAATTTTTTAATTTTTATAGTTAAATTAATTCATTCATAACATATTTGAAACCACCATTTCTTATTTCTATCCAAAAAAAAAAAAAAAAAAAAATTATTATCTAAAATCAACTCTTGGGAGTTACAAAGTATATCTTTTTTTTTTCGGAAAAAATTCATTAATCATGAATTGTTTGGGTATAAGAGATACTCGATACAAAACCTAAGAACTATAAAATGAGTATTTCAGCATTCCACGATTGTTCTTGAATTGCCTAACCAGTCCTTGAAAGAATAGTTACAAAAATGAGGAAATTTAACTAAACACCAACTCTAAAATCTATCTATAATCACGTCCACAATTTTTTCTTCCCTGAATTCCGCATTTTAAAAAATGAGTTTATTTCTATTTTTTCAAATATGCCAAATAATACAACTCCATAAACCAATTGCCAACTTTTTTCCCCTTCTCACCCTAGAAAATACCTGAGTGAATGTTGAAATGTTCAAGAATTTTATCATGAGAAGCCAACAGAACTCCACGCCACCTATAACAAGCATACCAAATTACCAATAAAATTTAGATAATTTTCTTCGTTTTTTCTAGTTTTCCTTTTCCATGACAGGATGCTTCAATTTCCAAACTCCTTTAATGGATTTATTGTCACATGACAGGATGCTTTAATCCTGAAAAAAGCATCACCCTTAAGAATCAATTACTATTTCGAAAAAAAATAAAAAAAATTAAATGCAACACGTTTTAATTGACTAAAAATGGACTAAGTCATAGCTAGTAGCTACTGGTGTTAATTCACTTTTTCAAATGCAAAAAAGTTAATCCAAACTTTTATACATATGGAGCAATCAGAGTTTACTCCAAATAAAAAAACCCTTACTCCAAAGATGCAAAGCCGCTCTATATTCGAGGTCAAACTCTCTTGCATCTTTATCTGGGTCGGATTACTATCCCTCGTTTGGTTATCATTCATAACCTATTACAGTTTCCACATCATCGAAACCCTATCCCCAAACACGCCCTTACACCCCCAAACCGTAATCGTCCTCGCGGGCCAGAGCAACGTTTCGGGCCGGGGCGGCGTCGTCAACGGCACGTGGGAGGGGCACGTGCCCCCGCTATGCGAGTCGAACCCGTCGATTCTCCGGCTGAGCGCCGCCCTGAGATGGGAGGCGGCGCGTGAGCCGCTCCACCGCGATATAGATGTAGCTAAAACGTGCGGGATAGGGCCCGGGATGGCATTTTCGAATTCCGTACTGGAGAGGGATTCTAGTGTGGGGGTGATTGGATTGGTGCCGTGCGCCGTCGGCGGGACGAATATCAGCGAGTGGCGGCGGAGCGGCGCCCTCTATGAACGGCTGGTGTCGCGGGCACGTGCGGCGGCGAGCGGCGGCGGAGTGATTCGGGCTTTTGTTTGGTATCAGGGGGAAACTGATACGATTGATCTTGGTGAAGCTAATTTGTATAAGAGTAAGTTGGAGGAATTCTTCACCGATGTTCGATCCGATTTGATGGCGCCGTTGCTGCCGGTGATTTTGGTATGTGTGATCATTCTGGGTTTGATTTTTTTTTCAATTCGGTGTTTGAGTCGGCCCGATTTCTCATTCTTTAGATCTGGTGTTGGACTGTGCAAGTGGGGTGTTTTTTAAAATATTATTAGTTATTTTTACTGATCCATATTATATGTTTAATTGAACAGTATTAGTTTTTTTTTACTGAACAGCATTACAAACAAGTATTCCAGTTGATCATCATTAGTGATTTTTATGGAACAATATTAATTGTGTAAATGTAACAGGTGCAGCTAGCATGTGTTTTTAACATTATTATAAGTTTTTTTACTGAACATTATTATTATTATTTTCACCTAAAAATATTACTCTTTTCTGTTCTAATAAAATTTCATTCTCGCCTTTTACATTATTTATATAATAAATGTTGTGTTACCTTTCTCATTATTTCATATATACCACTATTAATTGATTTTTTTGGTTATTTAAAATTTCAATTTTCCTATAAATCAAATTTTTTTTTTTAAAGGAGGCAAATTGAATAGTTAGTTTTCCTGAACAATATTAGCTATTTTCCATTAACAAAATTCCCCAAGTACTAGTGCTTTTTACTTAAAAGTATTAGTTGTGCATCAAGTTGAATGGTGAAATGAAGTGTTTCCCATTAATTAATGTTTTGTCTTTGTTGTGGGGTAGGTAGCATTGGCGTCTGGTGAAGGACCTTATGTAGATGTAATCAGAAAAGCTCAAATGGAAATTGAGGTTCCAAATGTGAGAATTGTGGATGCAAAGGGGTTGGAGCTTCAGTCCGACGGGCTGCATCTTACTACTGCGGCCCAAGTTCGGCTCGGCCCGATGCTCGCCGATGCCTTCCTCAAGATCACGGCCCCTCTCCCTCTTCAGAGCAATAATGCTGCCAAGAGGTTTAACAATTTTTTTCTGGGATCATTTCTCAGTTGGTTTAGGTAGATATTCAAATGGGATTTAATTTTATGATGTATACTTATATTGAATATAGAATTCATGTAATGAATAATTGAAGTTGTAATATACATATACATATATAGAAGCCCCCAATTGAGATTCTGTTGTGCATCTTGGCCCGATTTGAAGAAAGTCAGGTGAAAATTTCATCATCTAGCTTTGTATTACTTGCTAGTTGTAGTTATGTTGCACGGATGCGGGGACATGAGTGCGGGGGCGATACGATACGAATGCAGGGATACGTATTTTTTAAAAATTTAAAATGCGATTCGCCAAAAATACGTCTATTTATTTATAATTTATTATATATAACACCTAAAAATATATAAAAATCTAAAATTCGTAAAACAAAATGTATGCAATTCAATTTTTTATCTCCCTCAAAACTTAACAATATTCAATAATTTAATCTAATTAAGTAACAAAACAATAATTTAAATATCATCAGCCCAATATATAAGTCATAATGATGAATTCAATCTAAAAAGAATGTCATATTGTCAATTTAAGTTGCATTACATAATAAAGTTCAATTAAATAACACATCTAATGCTTATTAACATGACCATATTTAATAATATAGCATAGATTCGCGTATCGAATTCGTGTGTCCGTTAATTTATTTTATTTTATAATTGACCGATTCGTCAAGTGGCATCCGGATACGCGGATTCGAGAATCGCACCCTTTTTAGGGTGCGGGTGCGAATCTGATACTGCATTGTGATATTTTAAGAAAAATCCGTGCTTTATAGCTTGCTAGTTGATATATACTCTCTCTCTCTCTCTCAATCAAAAGCTTTACATTTTGTCATTTTGATCGACTAAATTTGTATATTTTTAAGGCAAGTTATGGTAATACTTTAAATAACAATTATCCATACTCTTATTTTAAATTTATAGTATTTTTCACCCAATTAATATGAGTGGATCTCACGCGGATCCAGATGCACCGTGCACTCATAGTATATTTTAGAACCATGCAACTTGTTATACTGAAAGATAAAATTTATTTATACTGAATCATGCAATCATTTTTCTATATTAACAGTTGCATGATTCAGTGTAAACAAGTTGCATCTTTCAATATAACAAATTGTATAATTCTAAAATGCACTATAAGTGCACGGTGCACCTGAATGCATACAAGACTTAGACATATAAGAATATATATTTTTTCTTTCTTTCTTTACCTTTTATTTTTCTTACGCTTTCACTGATCAACCATACATTTAATATCATATTTAAAAAAAATTGAGCCTTTTGCAAATGTAAAGGTAGTACTATATATATGTGTATATATTATCCGAAATGTCCATGTCCATACAATATATATTTGGCGTTTAGAGAAAGGTGGTTGTGGGAGATTCAGCAACAAGCCTCATCATTTTTATAGGGTATCAACTAGGGGTGAGCATTCGGTTAAAATCGAATCGAATCGAATTGAATTGTCTAAACCGAATTACTGAAAATTTTGAAATTCGAAATCGAAACCGAATCGAAATCAATGTAAACCGAATTAAACCGAACCGAAAAAAATCGGTTCGATTTCGGTTAAAAACCGAAAACCGAAATATTATATATGTATATATTATATTATTATATCCTATATATATTATATATGTATATATTATATTATTTAAAACCGAAATCTCCTATATATATTCTATTATTTAAGTAATATTATATATGTATATATTATATTATTTAAAATTCGGTTCGGTTTTTGATTTTTCGGTTTTTTCACACCCTAAACCGAAACCGAAAATCAAAATTTTAAAATTTTAAAACCGAAATCGAATTAACCGAACCGATTTAATATTTCGGTCCGGTTCCGATTAGATTTTCGGTTATATCCGAATAGTGCTCACCCCTAGTATCAACAACGACTTGAAACTGTTGAAAGACATTATACATCACACTACCAAATTGGTTGGGCCGTCATTTTCTTGAATTCAACCTCATATATCAATTACTTTCATATTAATAGCGTGGATATTGTTGGATTATAGAGACACGTAAACACGTAATACATGCGCAGTGAAATTAAACAGTTCACCAACAACGAACATATAATTCCATAAACGATTACGAATAAACATAACAAGAAATCTTACAGTAATTCGAGAGCAGATTTCTCAACTATGATATTCACGTAATCCCCGTTCATGGATTTGCACAGATTTGCCAGTGTTGAATCCCTTGACGAATTTGCTAGAAAAATTCTAACTCTAGATTTTATGGAGAAAATATGAACACTTGTATTATGAATTCCCAAGAGCTCATATATATATAGAAGAGACCCAGCTTAAATCTCCAGCTAACCTGATTAGGAAATAAAATCCCTAATCTTATAAAATAAATCTCATAGATTTATTTCTCACATATAAAATCTCTACGGTTTTAACTCCCATGTATATCAAATCTCTACGGAATTGATTCAATATATATTACTCCCTCCGTCCTAATTTTGATTATCCGTTTTCCATAAATAATCGTCCTAATTTTGTTTATCCATTTCCAAATAAGGCAATAAAGCAACATTCAATACTATTTAATATCATTATTTCTCTCCACCAAACTCACTTTACACTATTTAATACTATTATTTCCCTCCACCAAACCCACTTTACACCATTTAATATTATTATCTCCTATTTTTTCTTAATCTCTGTGTCTACAGTAAATGGATAATAAAAAATAGTACGGAGGGAGTAAATTCTAAAATAATATTTCATATATTATTATTGGGAACCCTATTTAATTAAATCAAATTCAATTAAACATTAATAATAATTAATTCTAAATTAATCTATTATTAATTAATTCTCCATAAATTAAATATTAAATTCAATTTAACATTTAATCAACTAACTTTAATCCGTAAAAGGGAACTACTTGTTGTGTGACCCATAGACCCTCATATATCGAGCGGTTAGTCAAATTAATGGTCTTAATTGAACCCTAGACAATAAATTTGATATTCTTAATATATAAGGTACGTTGCGAGAAACGTGCAACTACCTGTAACTGAAACATGGGCTATTACGATTTTCTCATTTCATTCACGAACACTCGATTAGTCTTGAACATGATGAAGTGTCTATTCAAATAACTTAATCATATTATCTCCAATCACTAATTGATCACTTATGTCACACTTGGCCACAAAGTCCAAGTTGACGTGCATTGGCCAATGACTTTGATCCAATTATGATGAGAAGATGAGTATTCTAGATCTCTAAATCCACTTTGAGGAATGAATTTTATTCTTGGCTCATATACCACTCACATGCACTTCGTGATGAACCCAATCAAAACCATATCTACTCATGGAAGGGTGCAAGTGTCGGTCATGGTTAAAGTTCATCACTTCACACATGTCGTGCGTATTGTCTCAAGTCAAAGGAGTATAGCATCGCTCCCACTAACCGAGACACCCATAGACACATATAATGGAACTACATCAAACGGTTTCTCGGATGAGTATACCAATAGCCTCTAAGGTATTTGTGCATCCATCATGATATACCCAATATCTCGTAGTAAGTGAGATCTTACTACACTCTCTAAGAGTATGATGCAGATCGCACATCAATATCAATTGTATCATCAATATCCCATTCTTGATGATCCTTGGTCGGGGCTATTTGAGAATCATGTTTAGCTTATCTGAGTTCTCACACACTCAATGACAGCAATGACTCATGGGAACACAGATAAGAACAAATGCAGACAATCAAACATAATATTCTAATAAGTCTAATGTCATATATTTAATATTAAATAAACAATAACATTAAACCAATACTGAATATTATCTTAGCATTATGTCCTTACAATAGATTGTCTCTAGGACACTAACACTAACAGATATATCATACTCCCTCCGTCCCACGATTATTACAACACTAAAAATGGACTGCAAACCAAGAAAATGGGTTTTAGTGAGTTTGAGTGGAATAAAATAAAGATGTTATGAGTGTATTAATATTATGTTTGTTTCTATTTTGAGAGTGTTGCAGTAATGTTCGGACGTCCAAATAAGATAAGTTTTGCAGTAATCATAGGTCGGAGGGAGTATAAAAAAAAAAAAAAAATATATATATATATATATATATATATTAATAAAATACAACAGGCAGTCCACATGTTATATTTGTCCTCTCAAGCATTAAAGAATAAAGTAGAGAAATAGAAGCCTTAAAAGAAAAGCAAAGCTAATTCCTTTTAATGATTTCAGATTCCTGGTTGTAGTATAAGTTACCTTAGATATCTCAAGTTTTAAGTTGGTCTATTGTGCAACAATTGTACTGTACAATTCAATTTTATTCTAAAAATATAGTTGGTGTTAAAGAAAAAAAAAAAGATATATCTAGTTTAAGTTGGTTTCTTGTACAATAATTACACTTTGCAATTCAAAAAATATAGTTGGTGTGAAAGAAGAACGAGGATACGAAAGAGAAAAAAAGAGTTTAAATATGAGTTGAAAGGATTTGAAATTCATGTGCCAATGAGTCATAAATAAAAAAGAGTAAAATCAGGTATGTTGAATTTTTTCAGGGAAGAATTCTATAAATAAAATGATAATAGTCAAGTAGAAGTAAACTAAAAAAGAGGAAGAGAGAATTAGAAGACGAGGTTAAAGAGGCAAAGAAGAAAGAGGTTGTCAAAGAGAAAATCAACGAAATTTGTACAGGCCAGTACACTCTAGATGATAATACGAATTTGCTGGCGAATTGCAGGCACGTGTTCCACCGACTGTGCCGTACGCAATTCATACCGGAGACTTTCAACGATCCGATTTCTACGGCGATTTCCTTCGCTTTTTTTTTAAAAGGTGGTGGTCGATGGAAAAAGCTCAGTAAAAAATTAAAAGAGAAAAAGCAGTCGACGGTTTCAGATTTAAAATGACAAGGGCAGTATGGGATTTTCAATTTTTCATAGATTTAGTAGGTCCATCTCCGGATAATTAGCATAAACAACCGGTGAAGGCTGACTTGTTAACGGCCCAGCCCACAATGTAATATTGCTTCGCATGCTGTTATTATGAGCCCAACTTTTTTTTCTATTATTTGAAACAAAGAGCCGTGTCAAATTAAATATTTTTGGTGGGGTGTGCGTAATTAGAATAAATCGGTTAAAAAATTTGAGTAATTTCGATTTTAATTTAATTGTTTATTTTTTTTAAAAAAAAATAGATTTTTCGATTTCGATTTTGACAATACGAAAACTGAACCAACTAAATTTCTTGTTGCAGTGAGTTGCCTTTCTCTGAATTTGGGTTTTTGACCCAGTTATGTTTTGAATTTGTTGGCTGCGTCCCATTTCACATTTAGGGCCAGGATGTGGCATGTTGTTGTCTTGGGCTGGTTTTGGGGCTTGTTTGGATACATTTATGTTTGTTTAGTTTGGGTTTTTCTCTCATACGTGTTTGTTCTTTCTTTTCCTTTGGGCCGGGATGTGGCCCTATTTTATTTTTTCTTTCTTTTAATAAAAAGCATATTTGTGTATGTAATTTTTTACGGGTGTGCAGAATTGTGTGGTATGCAGAAATTTTAACAGGTGTGCAGAATTGTGGGGTGTGCAGAATTTAAAATAAAATAACAGATGATTAAAAAAAAAAAAAGGTGTGCAGATTTTTTGGGTGTGCAGATTTTCTAAATTTTTATGGGTGTGCAAATTTTTTAAATTAAAGGACAGATGATTAAAGAAAATTTATGGGTGTGCAGATTTTCTATTGGGTGTGCAAAATTTTGTACGGGTTTGCAGAATTTTTAAATATATAAAGGATAGATGACTAAAAAAAATTGGGGGTGTACAGAATTTTTTTGGGTTAATATTTTAGTAATGAAAAGAATTAATTAAATAAAAGGACAGGTGATTAAAGAAAATTTTGGGGTGTGCAGATTTTTTATTGGGTGTGCAAAAATTTTTATGGGTAGAATTTAAAAAATTAATTAAGTAAGTATTTTTTTTTTACAGGTGTACATAATTTTTTTGGGTGTGCAGAATTATTAACGGGTGTACAGAATAGTTTCGAATATGTGTTTTTTTTGGGGCTGAAAATTTTTGTTATTAAAAAAAAATTAATTAAAAAAAAGAACATATAATTAAAAAAAATGAGCTAAAAAAAATCAATTAGATAAAATAACATACAATTAAAATTTAAAATCTACAACTTTAAAAATTTTATTTTTGAGAAAATTAGTAAAAATGTGGGACAAAATTAGTAAAAATTGCACATGACTACTAATATAACACATTATTATATATAAGGACATTTAAGACTTTTTGGTCCAAACTTGGTACGTTAGAGTAAGTTTAAAAATATGTAGCACCTTAGAGTAAGAACACTTGAAAAATGGTACCTAAGGGTAACTCCCCCTAAATACTCATCTTAATAGAACAAGTCATATACCAATTCTCCTAATAATGTTAAGTTATCAAAATTACTCTTGGTTTTCAAATGTTGTTCTAATACTAGTATAAATGAGCCCATAGGCATAGCTTAACTCGTAAAGTTTGTGGTGATGTAGGAGATATTCACCAATAATGCAGGTTCAATAAAGTTTATGGTGATGTAGGAGATATTCACCAATAATGCAGGTTCAAATTTCGTGTGAGAAATTTTAATTAAAATATTATGTAAGTTTGTTTTAAAGATTGAATCATTTTGAATGGTTTTCTTCAACAAATGTCTAATAATTGGGCACATTCCTAGATTTATAACCCTTTTGGCTGAGGGGCTAATAGTATGGGTGTAGGAGTTTCTCTGTCTATCCACTTATGAAAATATACTAGTATGATTGAACTCGAAAGATGCTTTGTGTTTGTTTATTAGAGTTCATATAGGTTGTGTCCAATTTTTGGTATTTTTGTGTCAATTTTAATTATGTGTGCTTTTACTATTTTCAGCTTTGGTCCATTAGGTGTCAACTTTGGTCTTTTAATCCTGTATTTTTTTATATTTTTAATTTTAATCTTTTTAGGGTCAATCAGTTCAAATTAATTATAATAAAAAAAGTAGATTTAATAAAAATAAAATTAAACACACTTAAATGTAACATAATGATTCTTGATAATAAGTGTCTCTTTATACCTATCCATTTTTAACAACCAAGTCAAGAAACCAAAATTCTGTCATAGACTTCATATGATGTAAAACACCACTTGCAGATGAATCATATATAATTTTTTTTTAAAGATTAAAATAAATAATATTGTAGATGGAGATAATTAATAAACACAATAAATTATGGATTCATAGCAGAGGGGTACAATCTTATTCTTATGGCCCCATGCAACACAAATGCATAACTACCATGACGAAAAAACAAAATAATAAACTAACCTGTTTTCTAAAAGTCAATTTTTCTGCCTAGAAATTTATACTAATGAGTATGAATCGAGTTTGGGTTTATATATGAAATTTATCACTATTTTGTTAATGATAATTTTATACAATAACAATAATACTTAAAAAATTAAATTCATGATCAATTCGAGTTCACACAAATTTTTGTCATTTCTTGAAAGTTTTAAGTTATAGATTGTTAATTTCAATATAACCCCACCCCATCAATATAGAACCAAGTTTTGCTGTTTATTGGCAAAAATTTTTGCGACAAAAAATTATATAAATTTGGTTCATGTTATTAATTTTGTTTTTAATTCATAGCATTTGACCATATCAGTATATAATACAAGTAAAATTTGGTGGTTTAGAAAAATATATTGAAAATGAATAAAATGAGTTAAATAATTCAAATTTATAACATAGACCTGATTAATGGGAGACCAAATCAATTTCTGCACTTTAATTCCTCATTTCTTTCAACTATATTTAATAATTTATTATATACAAAAACTTATATGAGATTGTCTCATACATGAGATGTGGTACAACTTAGTACAAATCACACCCAACCCTCTTAAAATGTTGAAGTACTGTCAATGTCAAACTTACATCCCTCTTACCGTGAGATAATTTCATGTAAATGTGTCTCTGTATTATATATATAATTATTTATATATCAAAAAGTACGTACGAGCTGTACGACTGAGCAATGTACAACAAGTTTGTTGGGTACTTGGGTTGATTCATTTATTAATTTAGACTTCAATGCGTGTATGTTTCTTTCTAGAACTGTAGCAGCCAACTAATCTTCTAAGGTATAGTTGGGATATTATGTTTATATACTGTATTTTTCTACTATTCCTTTGACATTTTATTAGAAAAATTGATACTCACTTAGGGTGTGTTGCAAAATCTAGTAGAGGGGACATAATCATTTATTTTTTAAGCTGATCTCTAACTTTGATTTTTAAGAAATACTTCGGAGATGTGAGTAGAGTTTGCAACCTCCTTCCTATCTTGTCCTATTATGAGTTGTCATTTGTCAAAACACGTCTCTTTGGAAGAATTCCCTATAAAGGTCCAACATTTAAGTTGAGTTTCAATATAAATTTACAATTTACAAATGTTTCAATTTAGGATTTAATATTTGTTTAATTTCTCATCCTAATGTCTAATTTAATTCTTGGGTCTCAATTTCAAGTCATATGTCACAACAATAAAATTATAAAAAACAAAAATTGTACACCTCTAAAAATTTATCCATAACGGTTACCTATTCACCCACATTTTATTAGCAAACAAGGGATAACATAGGCTGGAAAAGAGCTAAGCCCACATTTAGATCATGTGGCAATAGTTCAACCAGTAAATTCTAACCTAGATGGATCGGATCTGAATATATAAACTATTTAGGTCATTTCTTATCCATTCTTAAGATGTCACTTCTCATTTGACACAAAGATACAAGTATCACGGTGCAAAGGGGCACTTCGGAAAAAATAATCAATTTTGGTAAATTCGTAAAATTCCGTACTATTGATAACGTCTTGAACTTAAAATACTATTAAACCTTCAGGTAATAAGGTATATATACTCATCCTTAAAAATTCAAAGGTACCTCATGATTCACCATTCTATTGAATATTTCTCTCTTTAAAATTACCATCTGATTTGAGTAGAGGCTCTTCGTCGAGCTCCTTTCCGGCCCCTTTAAGCTCAAATCAAAGGGATTTAGAATTGTTTTTGAATCTATTGTTGTTGTTAACTGTTATGTTCTAATTTTATCAATAAATATTACTAATACATCACATACTAATTTTGGCAAAGTCTTTTATGCATCTAGGTGCATCGTGCACTCATAATACATTTTTAAATCATGGAACTTGTTATATTGAAAGATGCAACATGTTTACACTGAACCGTGCAATTATTTTTTTTATATTTATAGTTGCACGATTCAGTGTAAAAAAATCGCATCTTTCAGTATAATAAATTGCATCGTTCTAAAAAACGCACTATGAGTGTTGCACGGTGCACCTGATTTTATCATGAGACCCCCCTCAATCTTAAATTGTTAATATGTAAAACTACCAAAAAGAAAATATAAATAGCATACATATATATAGCCGTTCGGTGTCTATTGATGTATTCATCCGAAATTCAATCAGTTGAATTGTGAACTGTACCCTAATCAATTGGATCATAGTCCTATTCAACGAGCACTTTCATTAAACGAGGATATAAATATTTCATGATATGACTAATGCCTCTTAATCTAATTTTAAATTAATAATTATCTAACTAATGTCTATGGATATATAGTGTAGATGGAACCGTGTGGGACTTTTGTTTGTTCCAGACAAAAAAACGAAACGTAATCCTTTAAATAATCCATAATTATTAAATTTCAACTTAATACCGGCGCTAGTTGTAATCCACTTAATTATTAGTTTATTTATGGGTTGATAATTATTGTATAAACTAATCATTATTTAATTAGCTGTGAGACAAAGAATTGGATTAACGAACGGATTATAACCTAACGGCGAATTATTCCTCTACTTTCGGCCGTTTGGTGAGACACTATTTATTATAATAAAAGATTTTAACTAGTCAAATCTTAATGGGCCCTACAAGACTCCTATATGTCGCAATTGCAATACCAAATATTTTATTAAATTATATACCATGAGATTCACGATTTTCACATGATATTTTAAGCCATTTGTGACGGTGGAACGAAGTATTTTTATTTAAGGAAAAAAAAGAAGAGAAATAATATATACTGTTGAATCATTACTGATATTTATTTATTCCATTTTTTCGTTCATGATAACAATAAAAAGCCACCAACTATAAATCTGTGTATTAATTACTGGACACGGTCAAGGTCAATCTAGCACAAGCTTTTTAATTAGTCCGAAATAACATATATACTATAACTTTTAATTGAATCATTATGATTCCATTACTAATCCTTAATTGACACTATAAAATATTTAAGTAAAGTGATCATATGGAAAACTAGAGTTGCCCAAAGGAACCGGAACCGGCGGTTCGAACCGTGATTTAAAAAGCAGCAGTGTATTCTGGCGGTTCGCTTTCGATTCCTACTCATCTTAAATCAGAATCGTCGGTTCGGAACCGGCGGTTCCACAGTTGAACCGGCGGTTCCACTTGGTTCAACGTGAACCCATGGGTTCCGAAATGACCGTTGGGCAACCGGTTCCCCAGTTCGAGCAACCGTGAACCATGGGTTCTGCTTATTTTTTTTATAATCAATGGTTGAGATTGAGTCAAATGTTACCGTTTTTTGATCCAATGGTCGAGATTCAAATGAAAGTTACCGTTTTTTTTTATTTTCTCAAACTCTATAAATACCCCTCATTTGTATTCATTTTCTTGCACCAACTTGATCCAAATTGATCAATTCTTCTTCATCTCTCTAATTCTCTTGTTCTAAGTTCTAACTTTATAAATTATAAGCTTCATTATAGTTCATAATTCATACTTCATATATTATCTATATTGATATATTTTATACATTATAGTATATAGTTTATATTATATACACTTTACTTTACTTTATATTTTATATTATATAAAATAAAATGTCAAGAAGAGGAGGATCATCATCTTCTAGAGGAGGAAAAGGAAATAGTCCGATGACTTCCGATTTTCCTCCACCTCCTCCTCCTATTGCACAATTCAATATTCCATGGAGTGTGGAGGAAATGGAAGCGAGTTTTGGTCCCGGTTATGTGGATGCCACTTTTTTAAATGAAGAATTTCAACAACCTCGTGGTGGTACTCAAGAAAGTACTCATGGTCATGGACATGGTCCTCATGGAAACGAAGAAAATGTGGAGGAGGAGGAGGCCATTCCACCTCAAGGCGGAGAAAGAAAATGTAGAGTTCTTGCATCCGAAATATTCACCATTCACTTCAAAAAAGTGGCAACCGATGAGGTAAATATATTTAAAGTTTATTGTAACTATTGCACTAGTGTTTATCATTTTGAGAAAGGTGGTGGATATGGAACATTTAAAAAACACTTGTTGGCAAAACAAAAAGAAGTCTTGGGAATGACTACATCTCAAACGCAACTACGTGGATTCACGGCGTCTTCTGAAGGTGGTGAAGTAAGTAATCCTACTAGTTTATTTAGATATAATGTTAAGGTTGCTAGAAGAGAATTAGCTAAACTTATTTGTTCTAGACATCTTCCTTTTCGTTTTGCAAATGATCTTCGTTTTGAAAAATGAGTTACTACGGCTTATAATCCTTTGGCCAAAAAAATTTCACGGTCTTCTATTACTCGTGAAATTGATAAAATGGCTAAAGAAATAAGAGATGAAATGACTAGCATGTTTTCTAGATTAACTCAAAAAGTTTCTATATGTTCGGATATTTGGAATAATCATTTTCAAGAGCATAATTATATGGGCATTACTTGTCATTAGATTGATGATTCGTGGACAATTCAAAAATGTTTAGTTGCATATAGAGAGTTTGATCTTGAGCATCTGACCGCTAATATTGCTCTAAAAATTAAATGACGGTTTTGCAAGAGTACAACATTCTTACAAAAAATATTTTCAATTTCATTTGATAATCAAGAAGTCTTATCTGGCTAGTTTAGATGAACTAATTGCAATTTGTCAACCATCAATTGGTGGTAGATTTTTTTCATGTAAGATGTTTTTGTCATGTTTTAAATTTGTGTGTTCAAGATGGTTTATCTTCTTTAAAAATGCATGTTGCTCCTATTAAACATGCACTTGGTTATTTGGTTAGACATCAAAAAGTTTTAAAAAGATGGAAGTTTTTTTGTGTAGTTAATAAACTTACTCAAAAAAAAGTTTTCACTTGATGTTGCTACTAGATGGAACTCAACTTATAAAATGTTAAGTGCATCTTATGAGTATAGAAATGCATTATGTAATTTTTTTTGCACAAGAACAATGTGGTATTACTTTATTTCCTAGTCAATGGGATTCATGTGCTACTTTATGTGAGATGTTGCAAGTTTTTTAATGAAGCTACTACACAATTATAAAAGCACGATTATCCCTCTTCTATTATTGCTTTAGATCAATGTGTTAGAGTTGCAATTACTCTAGATTGTAGTGATCCAAATGAAATATTGTATAATGCTATTAGTTCAATGAAAGTCAAATGGATGAAATATTTTTATATATTTCGATGTGTTTATAATTGCTAAAATACTTGATCCTAGAGTAAGAATAGATGGAGTGCAAGAATTAATTTCTATATATTATGATGCTTTATTTCCTATTACAGATGATAACACCCATTCCCCTATTGTGGTTGTCCGAAAATCTAAACAAGTTCTTATGGATGTTTTTAGAGAATATAAAATTCAATTTGGTCCTACTAGTGGTGATTCTACTAGTGTTCGTGGTGCTACTAGTACTACTAGTGGACGTGGTGGTATTCAATCCCTTGGTCGTGGTCTTTTTGGTAAATTTTCCCATTTAGATAATTTTTCTAAAGAACGATATCAACAACGTGCAACGGCACAATCAAATGTTTTCTTAGAAATTGAAAATTTTCTAAATACACCTTCTTTTGAGTATCAACCGGGAGAATTATAAAATTTTGATATTTTAAAGTGGTGGTCGAGGAGATTAGATGCTTATCCGGTGTTGAGTATGATTGCAAAAAGAGGTATATCATGTCTGTCTCTCAACCGTGAGCCGTCGAACAAGCATTTAGCTTGGGTGGACATATCTTGAATGAAAGGCGTTCAAGATTGACAGTTGAGCACTTGGAAAATCAATGTTTACTTGATGATTGGGTGAAAGCCGAAGATCGAACACAAGATGAAGCTCTTAGCGCGGATTCTAGCAAAGATAGTGTGATCGACGACACAACCGAAACCGAAAGTGAAGCTTAAATCTTCTTAAGATTTAAGTCTTGAGGTAAGAAACAAGGTAAGAGAACTATGTGGGATTTGATTCTAATCGGATACGTAGGCAACATAATTTTAAGTTTCTAACTTAGAATTTTCTAAGTTTAAAATTTAAAATTATGCCCAAGCCCTTTTTTTTTATCCTCTTTTCATTATTTGTATTTTTTTTAATTGTAATTATAAGTTGTACACTTGTATTTGTAGCATTAACAATTTAGCATGTTACTTGTAAGTTGTAACTTTTAAGTTGTAAATTGTAAATTGTAATTTTTGTAATGTATTAAATTATTGTTTAATGTTTAAATTGTAAATTACTTGTAAATTGTATGTTTAGCATGTTTAGCATTAAGTTGTAATTTACCACATTAGCAATTTAGCATGTTTATTGTTTAAATTGTAAATTGTAAATTACTTGTAAGTTGTAACTTTTAAGTTGTAAGTTGTAAATTACTTGTAAGTTGTAAGTTGTAAATTTTTTGAGTTGTTTGTTATTTGTAATTTTGTATGTTTAATAACATAAGATTTTGCTTCATCTTCTTTAAATTTACTTCAATTTATTTTTTTTATTTGTATTTTGATAAAAATAAAATTAAAAAAAATGGTTCGGAACCGTGAACCGAAACCGGAACCGTTGGAACCGGATGGAACCGGAACCGTTGGGCAGGAGGAATCGAACCGCCGGAGGCCGGAACAGTTAAACTATTTTTTCACGGTTCGGTTCGGCCCAACTTTTGGGCGGGAGCCGGTTCGAATCGAACCGCGTGGTTCGAACTGGTTTTTGGCATGTCTATGGAAAACTACAAGTTTAAAAAGTACTTATATACAAGGATGCAGAAATCGGGCTAGGCGGCCGCCCCGATTTTGCTAAAATCGGTCAACGCGCAAGGCGCCGCCTAGGTGGCACTAAACGCCGTCTAGGCGGCCAAGTCGGCACCCCGAGGTGATCTATTTTTTTTTTTAATTTATTCGTCCGAAATTGAGAAGAGGAGAGAAGACAAAAAAAAATCCAAACCCTAAACCCACCTCCCTCGCTCCGCATCCGTCTGTCTCGCGCCTGCCACCGCACACCCATCTACAGGAGGCTGCAAGCGACGGAGCGCTATCCCCAAGCCACCTTTTGCTCGACGTGCACGCCGCCTATCTCCAGCCGCCGAACTAGTTAGGACTTAGGAGTTGTATTGATTTTAATTTTTGAAAGATGATTGAGAGTTCGGATTTTTGGGATAATTGAAAGTTGGGCGGATTGAAGGGAAATCTGGACGATTTTTGGGGATTTTTGAAGATTGGGCTACCGGATTTGATCTCATTTGAATGGAAAGGGAAAGGTGGGCGATATTTTTGGGATTTTTGAAGATTGGGCAACCGGATTTGAGTTTGGGAAGGGAAAGGTGGGCGATATTTTTTGGATTTTTGAAGATTTGGCAATTTTTTAGCATATATTAAGGGACGGTTTTGACTTTTTTTTCTGGGAATTAATTTAAATTAAAAAAGAAAAAGAAAAAAAGTAGGCGGTTCCTAGGCGGCGCCTAAGCGGCCGGAAAACGTCCGACTACCGGCTTCCGATTTCTGCACCCTTGCTTATATATACCAACAAACTCATCATCATTAGACATTTTTTTTCCCTATAGAATACGTGTTACCTTATATATATAGTGATAATGTTGTGATAATCTTTCCAGGAAGTCAGTTCATGAGTTGAATCAACTTATTGTGCAATTAATGAATATAATATTATAAGCAAATTCTTATGCAATCCAGTTTTATCATGGAATTATGTGTATTTTTAAATAGTGTTAATTGAAAATATATTTTTTGTCATGTAATTTTGACTCATTTTAATCTTGGTCCAACTAATTTATTATTTTTTATCTTGATCCTGTAACTTTATAAAATTTAACATTTTCATCTTGTGATCGGCTAGTTGTAGGAGACAAAACTAAAAAATTGAATTTTGTAAAGTTACAGGACCAAGATCATAATTTATGAATTTTGATTTTTGTCCCGTAACTTAAAAAAACTTCAATTTTTTAGTCCTGTCACCTGCAACAACCGGTGATAGGATGAAAAAATCGAATTTTATATAGTTACAAAACCAAATAAAAAATTATAAATTTGTAGACCAATATCAAAATGGTTTAAAATTATAAGACAAAACGATCATATTTCTGTTGAATTAAATTCAAGAACGCGCTTTTAAGATTTAAGGTATTCATTTATTAATCGACATATCAATTTATATATCTGGATCCTACTCGATCGCAAAACTATTAACAATATAATTCCATTTGGTAACAATATTATCAACAATAACTCCTCATAATAGACCACACACTTCCATGCCATCTCACAACCTCAAAGTCAATGGTCCCAAATATCTACATGAGGCCAAAAATCATGGACATTAGATTTTATTGGAATTTCTGGAATAATGATTATTTAAATAGTTATATATTAATGATGATAATTGATGAGTTGTTTGTTTTTTGTGTTTAAGAAAGCAACAGTTGTGAAAAGAAGTAAGGAAAACAAGTTGTTGGTTAAGATTAGCGGTGTTGTTCTTATCCTGAAAGTATTAGTACTAAAGAGATGTTGACAAGTTTACTTAATAAGGGTAGGGTTTAGTTGGAAGTCTCCACTTTCAATATTTGTGGTGCAACTTTTACCATTTGCCAAACCTATACGTTACGTGTGACAGGGTGGGGAAATATATAGGATTAGGTCTAATACGATCTCCTATATTTTTCACTGGTCCTACTTTTTTTTATTTGGTTGGGTCTCATTTTCATTCAAGTCAACCAAGATGATTCATATTATATTTTAGAATAAAGATAATTTGTTATCTTAAAATATATAATTTATTCTTTAAACCGCCAGAACTATTTTTTCATATGAATAGTTATGCGGTGAAAGAAACAAATTAGATCTTTCAAAGATAAATGAGCGATCAGAATCGGGCTAAGCGTGGCCATTGCGCCCGATTTTGCTAAAATCGGCCATTAAAATCGGTCAACACGCAAGGCGCCGCCTAGGCGGCACTAAACGCCGTCTAGGCGGCCAAGTCGGCACTAAACGCCGTCCAGGCGGCCAAGTCGGCTCCCCGAGGCGCTCTATTTTTTTTTTAATTTATTCGTCCGAAATTGAGAAGAGGAGAGAAGACAAAAAAAAATTTCAAACCCTAAAACCACCTCCCTCGCTCCGCGTCCGTCTATCTCACGCCTGCCGCCGCACACCCATCTACAGGAGGCTGCAAGCGACGCAGCGCTAGCCCCAAGCCACCGTTTGCTCGACGTGCACGCCTCCTGCCTCCAGTCGCCGAACTAGTTAGGACTTAGGAGTTGTATTGATTTTAATTTTTGAAAGATGATTGAGAGTTCAGATTTTTGGGATAATTGAAAGTTGGGCGGATTGAAAGGAAATCTGGGCGATTTTTTGGGGATTTTTGAAGATTGGGCAACCGGATTTGATCTCATTTGAATGGAAAGGGAATGGTGGGCGATATTTTTGGGATTTTTGAAGATTGGGCAACCGGATTTGAATTTGGGAAGGGAAAGGTGGGTGATATTTTTTGGATTTTTGAAGATTTGGCAATTTTTTAGCATATATTAAGGGACAGTTTTGACTTTCTTTTCTAGGAATTAATTATTATTATTATTTTTAAAGTAGGCGGTTCCTAGGCGGCCTAAGCTCTAGGCGGTCGGAAAACGCCCGACTACCGACTTTCGATTTCCGACTTCTGCACCCTTGGTATAACAAGGTGCATGGTTCTAAAATATTCATATATTGATCATAACACTTATTATATTTGATGTTGAAATTAATATATTTAAAATTTGGTAAATTTTAAATTTTTTTCATATGAAAATTGTTATAATATAGGCAAATCATGATATTTTATAAATAGTCACTTCATTAAAGTTTAATAAATTTATTTTTTTAAATGGTTATTATGATAATTATAAAATTCAACTACATTTGATTAAAATAGTTATAAATATAAATCCTCTAAAAAACAAAAAGTATATTGAAAAAAGAAAATAAATGACAATAAATTTAGTGAATCTTCCTATAATAAAAAATTTCTTTTGTTTGATTTTTAGTTTTTTTAGTCAATCATCATTATATTATTTACACGTCAGGCCTTTGTAGATTACGTACTGCGACACATCATCCAAATTAAAAAAGAGACGACACATCAGCAGAAAAAACTCTCAATTAATAATACAAGGATAATCAAATGTAAAAAATGATTCAAACTTGTAAAAATTTAGGTAAGAAGTTGAAGAATAAAGGTACATCAACATCGATAAGGTCAAAGTATAGATAACGTACTGCGAGAAACGTTTGCTCGCCTTTTGTTGTATCAACTCATATGGAAAATATAATAAATAAAATATTACAAGATAAAATAGAATAGAGACACACTTGAGTGTGATGATTGACGTTTTAACATTTTAAAAGGATGAGTACTAACGTTTATGAGACCTATCGTACGATTTTTTATAAATCGGGAGTATGTATATATATATTATATACATATTATAATATGAACAAATAAATAAGGCAAAATGCATTTTCAGGTTCCTAAATTATTATATTTTGTTTCGAAAGATTTTTAAATTATTTTTTTTAAATTTTAAAAGTCTCTGAAATATTAAATTTTATTTCGAAAGGTCCCTAAATTATTTTTTTGTTTAATGAAATCTCTAAACTATTGATTTTTGTTTCAAGCATTCTTTCTTGACGGAATTTTCTAACTAATTTAACGGAATCATTAAATAAAACAATGGTCAATATTGATAATTTTGAGAATGATGATGTGTATATTTACTTAATAATTCTATTAGATAATTAAAAATAATAGTCAAGAAGGACTGCGTGAAACAAAAATTAATAGTTTAGAGATTTCATTAAATAATAAAATAGTTTAAGAACCTTTCGAAACGAAAATTAATATTTCAAGGAATTCTTAAAATAAAAAAATAGTTTAAATTTTTTTCAAAACAAAATATAATAATTTAATTATGACCTAAAAATGTATTTTGTCATAAATAAATAATGGGTGCTCGCGAATTGCAATTATATGTGTGTCTTTTTTAAACTTAATATATAATAGCTGCATGTCACTTTCCATGGTTTATATATATTTTTTTGTGTATAATCATCTTTCGAGATGTCACTTTCTAGTATTCAATAAGCAATAAAACTCTCATCATTTACTAACAACTGTCATCACAATTAAATCAATTAATCATTATGGTACATCATGGGAAAACATAGACAAAAATTTATGTAAATATAGTATTCGACCGTATTAAAGGAGGAATCTACGTCATTGATGCAATGTTACAAATAGAAGTTTGAAAAGGGCATAATCTTCTTTATTTGATTATTTGTTTTAGAGAATATGGAAATTATTTCAGAAAAGTAAAAACTCATCATTATTTAGAAAATATTATTCGGAGTATAAACTAGAAATCAAAATTATGATCTTATATAAAAGAAATAAAATACACACGTCCCATGAGATATATTCAGTGACAACTATTTTTAAAAAATAATTATGAAAATCTTTTCTTCATTAAAAATTAATTTGTAACCGTTCAATCATATCGTTTAACTAATATGTTAGATATATGTAAATTCATAGAGCCTGTATTCTTTTTTTTAAAGATAAAATATTATAAATTTTAATTAATTTATTTATTCATTTCAATTTCTATTTTTTTATAAGTCAAAATACGGTCCAAAAAAACTGATTAATCTGAGAATCAGAACCAGTTATCCACCAACGAGAGTCACATTTTAAGTTAGAGCTAAGCTATATATGGACTAACGCATCTAAAAAATTAAATGCAACTTAAAGATTTCGAACCTGAGAACTAAAAAGATAATCATACTATTAAATCTCAAGTCTTTTGATACAATTAACACAAATCACATTCATCAATAAGGTCTCTTTTAAATTAGTGTATCTTTGGATTGAATATTAAATTATAAAAAAAAATATTTTTAAATGATATTAATTTTTATTCATAATAATAATTTTTATATAAATAGAGACATGTTTCACGTTAGTTACTAGTTAGTTTAATTGGAAAAAAAAAATGTACGTCCATTTTGAGATGAGATTGATTATTGGGAGTGGTGAAAAAGACATAAGTAATGCGTTATTGCTGGCAAACATAATTGAGAAAGTTAAGCAAAATTTCAAAGCTGCGGTTAGGCCCGTTAGAGCAACAAACGGACAAATCAGGTTTGGGTGGGGCCCATGTAATAACCTCTGACATGGCCGGATATGGGTCATCATTCAGCTGCAACCTTGTCGGAAATTCACTCATCAATCCCTCAGTCTACATGGCGCGTGGTCCCATTTCCCGCAAGCGTTTTTTGTCGGACGCGAGAATCCGGCGCCACGTCACCCCCTTAAATTTAACGTGCGGTTAAGCTTTTACGTACGCCAATAATTCAAGCTGTTAAAATGATTGGACTCGCACTCGTGTTAAGTAACGTCTCAGTTCTCACTGATTCAAACGCATGCACGCTTTTTGGAAAAAAAGAAAAAAAAACGCTTTTGCCAAAGATGCTTTTACGTTGTAAGGTTAATGGGTAAAAATAAAGCTTTATTCACTTTTTACTTTATTCTTTTGATTTTTAGTGTTCGGCATTTTTCCTCATGCGAAATTGCAATCAGGCATAATTTTTTAGAAAAAAGGATTAGTTTCGATTTATTTATTTCTTTTATACTTCTTTTTTTGAGGATTATTTTATTCATAATTTATTTTCAATGCTGATGAAGTATATAGGAGTATATTTTAGAAACATTATGTTAATAAATTAAGTTCATACCTTTTTAAAAGCTCAAATGTTTAAATAAGATGAAATTATTTTATGATAATAAAGTTAAACTCACGTTCATGTCCTTATTTTGAACATAAGAGGTCCCGATTTGTTTCAATTGATAGGCTTGGTTGTATTAAACATTTCTAAATAAATTACAGTAGAGCTTAAATTAGCACAGATTAATAATTGTTATTCATCTCGATTTGGGAACTAAATAGACTTATTCTTTGTATAGAAAGGACTTTGGACTCCTTCACAAAATAACTTTCTGATAAGATGATGTAATACAAAGGTAAATTGTAAAAATTGTCTTTTTTAGATGAGGCGGAATTCTATTACATCTAGTGAGCCTGGGGTTGTGGGTTCGATTGTAATTGAATTTTTTGGGCCTCTCAGAGAGCGCGGTCAACAAGTGCGGGTGTTGAGGGAAATTAAATAAATAGATTATTCTTGGTGGGTCGATAGACTTTTTTCGAGGCGGAATTCTCTCAAATACAAAAGGTAAATTGTAAAAAATTGTATGCAATATTTTTCTCATGAATTTTTTTTTCTCGGGTTGGCGGATATCAATAGACTTCTTCATCTTTTCCATCATCCTCGTTTGGCGGATATCCCTAATTTTTTTTTTTGTGCTCTAATCATTGGATTGGATGAAATAAGGTTGTTCAATTTGAATTTTGGTGTGGATTCTGCGAGAAGAAGAGTGAATATATATGTGTGTGGTGTTTGGATTACCCTCAACAAAAAGTGTGTGATGAAATTCAGATCCTTCTGCACTCTTTTCACGTTATTCTGTAAATCTGTAATTTTGGACTGAAGATTTTTTTCGCGTTTGTACCGATTTTTGTTCATGTAGTAACACTCTTTTACTCATATGATAACACTTTTTTTGTTAATTTGTAACACATCAAGTTGTTCTTTAAATCTGTAATTTGGACTGGGGATTTCTTTTCGCGCTTGTACTGATTTTGTTCATGTGGTAACACGTTTTTCTAATACTAGGTAACAATTTTTGTTGTAGTAACCATATTTTTTAATAATAATGTGAACCATGACTCATATATTGTCGTATGAATATTTATGTGTTACTCAATATGTTTTATTACGTGTTTTACGTAAGATATGAAGTTTTTTCAATAATACAATGTAGTAACACTTATACATAAATATAGTAACACACAAAAAATTGACAAAATTATATGTTCAATAGGAATTGAACCTGTGACTAAATTCATTAACAACAAACCTGAACCACTAGGCTATAACACATATTTAATAAAGATATCATTTTATAAATACATATGCGTCCGCCCAACCTGAAGCCCACTGCCCATGCCCGCGCCCAACCCGCCCGCCGCATTGACCCGTGAAATTTGGATCATTTTTATTTTATTTATATTGTATTATATAAAATACCAGTGTGTAATATTTAACACAAGACATACTCAAGGTAAAAGTATATAATTACCGTACAGATTTTACCAGCAACTTATTCTTCTTTTATTTGCATCGAACAACATATAGCCCCAAATATTATAATTGGTGAAATTAATGATCTTTTCCGGGATCAAGCCATCACTATATATAAGGAATCGAGTTGGGGCTGTATGGAATATCGATCAATTGAAAAATTTATTATGAAACTGATATCATTACACTTATAAATTGGTATTATTATTTTTATAAATTAATAATAATAACATTTAGTATTATAATCATACTTTATAAGTATAATGATTGATGTCGGTTGATAAATGTACTGATATTAATTTATAAATGTAATAATATAAATTTATAGGATGAACAAGTTTTCCGAAAAATTACTCAAAACTTAAATTCTCAAAATTTCAATCTTTTCAAATTCGTGTTAGTTTTACATTTTTATTCAACTTGATAACACTGGGAAGGAGATGTATTTTAAATATCTTTGCTTTAATTTTATCGAAGATCATGAGCTCAAATTCTTAACATTATAATTATTGGTCTAATCAATAATATAAAATTTATCTACTGTACTGCATTAAGATAAAATCTACTGTGCAATATTCTCAATTATCGATAATGAATTTGTTTATCATAATAATAATAAATTAAAAAAGTGACATAAGCTGATTCCCTCTCTATGTAATGGTCTAATTGTTTATGATTTGGTGTAAGTGGAGCATAATGTTTTCTGTGCGCCCCAAGAAAGCAACAGAAATTAAATATTTAATATAATAATATGATATAATTGTTATATATTAGATCGAAATACTGTACTTGAGGAGGCATCTCCACGAACCTCTGCCTGTGGAATTTTTAGATAAAATCTAAGTCCAATTATTTAAATAATTTTCCTCATGTGGATATATATTAATATAACGCCGTTTATAAAGACAAAGCTGCTATAAATAATTTCCAAATAAATAAACTGAAGTCGGATGAAGCTTCCTCTATCTTTCCACTCCATGTGAATCATTTAAGAAATTAATATTTTTCCCGATATCCAAAAAAGAATCTTTTAATTAACGTTAAATAATATTTTCGATCAAATAAACTGAATTATTCCTTGCTTTATGGTTGCTCAAAAGAATAAAATTAAGGACTATTATAAAACTCGTCTTATTATTAAATTACATGTTTATTTTAATAATTCAACGAATCAAGACATTGCTACCTAAAGCTATAGCTATGTTTTAAATGGAAAAAGGATATTGAGGAAAGACAGACATGGCTTTCCCTTGTTAGGTACAGATTACCGTAATTCCGTAGTACACTGCATACTAATTTTTTATTAATTCTCTACCCCTATTTATTTATTTATTTATTTATTTATATTGTGTATATAATCGAAAAACGCAATGTAAATAGTCGAAGGTCAATTTCATGTCAGTTACAAGATAATTTTCTGTTCAATAAAAGGTCTTAATGGAGACATTCGAAGATAAATTATGCGTGACAATTGGAATATTAACAGGTAACTCAATTTGTATATATTTTTTAATTAAGTGATAAAATTTTGTTCGTCGCATGAGGGGCCTCAAAACTCAATTACTGTCTACAGTTTGAATTTTATATGTTTATTAATTTGGGAAAGATTTGTTGAATCTTGAGGAGATTATATATAAGATCTCAAATCGTAAAAGGTTAATTAATAAATAAATGATGGATTAGAGGGAATTCTATTTAATCTTTTCTGAGTAAATAATTGAAATTATCTTGCCCGCTCACCTTCCTTGTAGAAGCCAAAGGATTGAAGAAATGTAATCGTCATTAAAAATTTGAAGTACAAGGGTATTTCAACCTTACAATTTAAACATATTACAGATAATTAAATCTTCAAGTTGAAGTATAAGAGTATGTTCATTTCACGATTATTCGGTTGACCTTTGAACCTTACAATCTCAAATTACCTTTTGTTTTGAGATTTAAAGTAAATATTTTGAAATCCTATTAACTATACTCTATTTTATTTACTTACTATTATTTTACTTTTTATTCTCTTAATACACTAACATCATTTATTATTTTATTTTCTCAATAAACTCGAAATAAGATAATAATATCACATCAATCAACTTTTACATCATTCTACCTTATAAAAGGTGTGTTTTAGAACTCAAGTTGAAGACTATAAGAGCTTTTTTTTCCTCAAAAGTTGAGTCACACTAACTTAAAAAATAAGCATTTCTATTGGAGTTGAAGTTGAAAACAACCCCAAAATCTCATAACAAAAATAAATCTTAAATATTCATCAAAATTTTGAAATTGAGAGAATTCCGTCTCATCTAAAAGCTCGAGCTTTTAGATGAGACGAAATTCTCTCATGGTATCAGAGCCTCCAGGCTCACGCCCTCGTCCTGGGTTCAAACCCCGCTGACAGCAAAAACTCTACCCACATTATTATACACTTGTTTGTTGAGGGAAATTAAATAAATAGATTATTCCCGACCCTCTCTACAAGCTCGAGCTTTTAGATGAGACAGAATTCTCTCAGAAATCCTAGTTAAAATTTTCCACGCCAACTATAATTGATAATCTTTTATTTTTTCCAGCTTTTAACTACTCTATGTTTCTTCTAAAATCTGGAATAATACCTTGAAAGATTAACTCGTTCTTTTTTTCAGATTGACCGCACGATTGTAATAAATTAATGAACGAGTTTCTGTGAGGTACCATGCTCGAATTCAGCCAGCGATAAAAATCGTTCTATAAACCCATCGTCGATTTACATTCAAACAATCGAGGCCAGTTGAATATCCAAGAGTTGAATAGCATGGAGAGCTAAGTTTTTGGCAAGATGAGGATCATGAATCCCCATGGACAAAGCTTTCATCATTGCTTTCAATATAACACCACAAACATTAATGCACACTGTTTCTCTCGAAATAGATCTATAAAAAGTTATTCAAAAGTCATGTCTGGACCATGATCGAGATCAGACAAGACTAGTATTGAAGTGTTATGGCCACAGATTAGACTTTTTCAAGTCTGCAAGAGCATGGGTCAAGATGGAAATTATCAAATAGAAAGACTCACTAGAGACACCCTAAAAAAGTCTTAATTATTCCTAAAAAAAACATAAGTCGTAGCAAATTATCTCGAATAAATTTCTGAATGACATTCAAAAGGTCATGATTTAAAGCCACCAATTTCACCGATACATTTTTTTTAATACCCTTATTTATCTCACGTATTACTATAAAGACTTCTTTTAAAATAGCGACTATGTTTATTCTCAACATGCATTAAATAGATGTATTTTAAACGAAACACGCTTTCAGTATAAAATTACTGTAATTTTATACATACCCAAAAAAAAAAAAAAAAAAGATTTTTGGTAGCAGTACTCTTCTTATGTTACATTTGAAATAATTTTATGCAAGACTTTCCCATTATTATTTTAAAATTCACTATTTGTCGTAACAAAAGAGGTACGGAAACTATGTTCACATTATAATGTTAAAAAGAAAATCAAACTTATAGAATCCGTTTGTCACGTGAAAAAAGAAAGGAAAAAAATGAAAAACATATCATATCCTATTTTTTCAAGTGTTTATTATGTTTGATGGTTTTTCATTTTAGCCCGAAGGCCTCATTTCTTTTTTCTATTTTCACATGATTATGCATCCCGCCTAAGAGCTGGTATTTATAATACCAAATATTATCCCTTGGTGTTAATTGACCTAAATAATCATGTTTTAATTCATTGTGGGAAAAAATATATATAATAAGGGGGTATAATAGTCAAATTAATATTTATCAAGTGAATTCCCATGTTTTTATCAATCTTAACAAACGGTTGAAATAAAATAAATCATGATCTGAATACATCATAACAAACACTTGAAAAATCAAATATATCAAATGGATAAATAAAATGTATCACATAATTTAATATATTTTCATATCCCATACCACTAAACAAACCGACTCATACTGTATTACTTTTAGCAGGATAAAAGCGATCGAAAATTAAAAAAAATGAAAAACAGAATCACACGTGTGGAGCAGTACAAGGCACGTGGTTAATGGTATGAGATGCACGTGCGGATATGGAGAGAGGACAGAAGTGGTTGAGGGATGGGGCCATGGGGGCAAGTGGCACGTAACTATTCTAATGTATGTCAAGGAAAAAAGAAAAATAATTTTATTGGCAAAATATAAAATGAATAAGTTTAAATGTGAAATTAGTAACTTATATTACTAATAAATATGATTTGTTATTATAAATGGTGTAACTTTTTATTATAAAGAGTATTACTTATAAAAATTAAGAGTGTGACTTATATTATAGCAAATGATGTCATAATGATAACTAAAAGGTGAGATTTATATTATTAAAAAATGTGGCTTATATTACTAAAAAGTATGCTTATAAAAAAAATATCAATATCAGAGTATATCAACTCAATTTTATTAAACTAAAAAATCTAATTAAATTATAATAAAATATGTGGTGACAGCTGTAAACAAGTAGCAGCAGTAGTAACCGCTGCGGCAGAGTGATGATAATAATGCAACTTTGTTTGTTTGATGTTTTTTATTTTAGTAAATCCTCCCTTTTTTTTTTTTTTTTTTTTTTTTTTTTTTTTCGTAGACGCCCCACGATCAAATTGGATGGGAAGGATTTGAAATAAATAAATTTGAAAAATAATAAATTTAATAATATATATATTTCATATTATAAATTATTCAAGAGATTTGATATAAGATGAAAAAAGTGAAAGGGGAGAGATAGAAAATGAAGAGAAAGAGATTTCAAATAACATGATTTTTAAAAAAATTTAAAATATTTTTATTTTAAATTAAATTTAAATTTAAATATTTATAAATTTATTTAACTTAAGTAGAAAAATTAATAATTTGGGTGTGAAATCCATAGAATTCAAATTCATGAATCAAAATAGGGCCAAACAATATAATTTAATCGTGAAATCTGAACAATGATCTATTTAGGAAGAGTCATTTATGATTCTGTTGATATATTTGAAGCCGAAAGTATAATTAAATTATATTTATTACGCATAAATTTGTTACTCGTCGCATTTTATAGGCTACTAGGGTGCACAAAACAGTTTTATCTTAAATTCACTTAAATAGGAGTCAGTCTAAGAGCTATAATATCTACGGTTAATCGTATTTGATGTTAGATTTTAAGTTCCAAAGTTTTCCCCTTTTACTATGTTTATATATCCGGGGAAATTATGCGTATATTAAAGAAAACTTTATTACTATATATACACACACAAATATTCGTGTATAATGTCGAAAAAAAAAAAAAACATAACCGTCAATGCACTTGAAATAAATTCCTAATATGCGTTCTTCAAAAAATTCTATGAATTTGAATTTAACATACTTTCATGGTTCAAATGTTCAAATATGACGGGTATTATGAGTACAATAAATAATAAAATTTGAATAGACGATGTGAGAAGTTTAAACTGAATGTCTTTTGCACTTTGGTAAGATAATTGACGTTACAATTTCATTTATAATTAATTTGAAAGTTGGAAGGTACTCCCTCCGTCCCATTGTATTTGTCTCACTTTCCTTTTATGGACGTCCCATAATAATTGTTTCAGTCCATAAAAGAAAAAAATAATAATCCATTAAATATTATTTTAATATTATTCTCCTCACTTTTCATCTCAACTACCCCAAATACCAATGTTTTCATAACCGGACCGGACCGGCCGGTTCAACCGGTTGAGAAGGGAACCGGCCGGAAACCGGTCCAATTAAACACATATAACCGTTTTTGCGGTTGGACCGCATAAAACCGCTGAGAACCGGATAAAAAACGGTTAAACCGGGTAACCAGCGAACCGGTTTGACCGATTTTGTTAAAAAAAAAAAATTTGCCCTAAAAATCACAACAGCTCACTGTCGCCGCCGCGTGCCAAACCACATCCCCGGGGTCCTCCGCGTCCCCACGTCGCCAGCGTCCTCCAGCTTTCTTCTGTTGGGGAATGAGTTGCACAGATCTATTCGGGGTGAATATTTAAATACAAATTTAATTAATTAATTATTACTAGCATGAATTAATCCTATATTAATTCAAATAATAATTGCAACAACATATCATGCATATAAAAAGCCACGTAAAACTTACGCATGCGGAATCTACGAGTTTACGTGAACGTACCTCTCGGGATGAATTGGCTTTGGTGGACGGACTAACCAAAAGGACTTCCCAAGTATTCCCTTAAATTTTGCTTTCGACAATCCGATTGGAAGGATATGCGAACAATTAACCAAAGGAAAAAATAAACTTTGTTGCACCATTTATGTGGATTTGCTAATATTTCAAAGACGTGGAATTGTCTTGGGAATGAACTAATCATCCCCTATTTATAAGAGGAGAGATGGTCGAATTTTTTCAAGAGAAAATCAATGTGGGAAAAGACTTTTCTTGATCACCAAGAAATCTTGAATATATCTCATATATTCTTTTTCCCATAATTAAAATATTCCACAAAATTCCACCTCCTCTATAATATGGCATTATTTTAAAAAAAATACGATTGTGTGCAAGATCAAAGATTTGGATCTTTTTTGAATTTATGAGATATTCTTGTATTTCAAGAAATACATATCTTCCATAATATCTTTTCAAGAAAATCAAGAAAATCTTTCTTGCCCTCTATTTTCAAAAATTTCGAAATATCACTATGAATAAACAAGTGGGAGATTTCTTGAATTTAATGAGATAATCTTGTATTCCAAGAATACATATCTTCATTCCATAACAAAATTCAAAGAAAATCTTTTCTCCCACTTTTTATCCATAATTTTCAAAAAATTTAGAGGAAATATAAGCAACAATATTTATTTTATTTTAATCACCTTTTAGGTTATTGGACTATATGTTGGGCTTTCAGGGGCTTTTAGGAGAATTAAGATTGGACCTTCTAATGGATCTTGAATATCTAATATTGAGCCACAATATAATTCAAGCCCATAAATATTAATTAATCTCACTACATAATTAATATTGCACCATCCATCTTAACTCATATTACAGTCAATATGGCTCCCGGTCATTATTTTCCGTGTTTAAGATTATCTAGCCCATTAATTAATTCAAGCCCTTTGAAATAGCTTTCCGTTAATTAATATCTTTTTGTCCTTGGTCGAGGAACAGTTCAACATTATTATCCATACAGGAAACTAATTCCACTTGCAAGATTTGGTATGATAAAACTTATGAACCTCCCCCCAAGGGCAAATCAAGCAAAAGCGATTTGCACACGATTCTTCAGATTAAATCTTAGCAATCACATGTGACCAATAATCTCGCTGCCCAAGATAAAAAGTATTGAATCTCTCCGATTCACTACCCATGATAAGTCAAAGCAATAGTTACCAATCACGTGATACTATTTAAGGGGACGAAGGTTAAGAACAACGAACCAATCGAGGTCTAATTCTTCCTTGTTCGGGTTACGAAGAATTTATCCTCCTCAGAGGTCCTATTCAACAAGATCATCATGCACTAGTGTAATCTCTTGGTCAAGACAAACCAATCGAGCCTTACACCTCAACCTTTCGCGATGGTTGTTCATTTCCATCTAGGTCGTGAATGGCGTACTTTTTAGTTACAAGAGATCATTAATTTAATCTTACGTGATCCGGTATCACTAAATTAACTCTGATGTAACACGCACGAATTATTGAACAGCTTATGCAAATAAATATATGTAACATTCAATCATATTTAAAGCATCAAATGATAAACAATTTATTTCAATAAATAAGTTTGAAAATTCGGCCGATTATACAAAGTAAAAAGCATATTTTTTCAAAGATAATCCCAACAATCTCCCACTTATACTCAAAGTGCGCTTTTAAGTATACTACAACACGTCTCGAGTAGTCCGTGACATCTAATGTCACCTACACGAACCTAATAATTTCTCCCACTTACACTCAAGCCCAGATTGACAAATGGTCTTGACACTCATTCCTTCCACATGTCTCTCGAATGTATTTAGAAGCGAGACTCTTTGTGAATGGATTTGCTAGGTTGTCCTCAGACGCTATATTTGCCACATCTATATCTCCTCTCTTAACGATGACTAGTATAAGATGGTATTTCCTTTCAATGTGTTTCTTTGGCTTTGTGGGCTCTTGGTTCCTTTGAATTTGCAATCGCTCCCAAGATTGTCACAATAAATGATGGTTTCTTTGGGCAAATTGGAATCACATCTAAGTCCATAAGGAAGTGCTTGAGCTAAACCGCTTTTTTTCGCCGCCTCATTGCAACTACATATTCGGCTTCCATGGTAGAATCTGCGACGATTCTCGCTTTAACGCTTCTCCATGTCACGGCTCCGCCCCCATGCAAAAAAAGACACTCTGGGAGGTAGATTTTTCCGAGTCTATGTCCGATTGGAAATCCGAAGTCAGGTGTAACCAATGGGGATTGGACTTTCGACCGATAAACCAACATTCTATCCGAGTTCTTTTCAGGATACTTCGTAATGTTTTTAAGCGTCGTCAATGCTCTTTCCCGGGGTTACTTTGATATCTTGCCACCATGCCTACGACAAAGCAGATATCCGGTCTCGTACACAGCATTGCATACATAAGACTTCCGACAGCCGAAGCATAAGAAATGTCTTTCATGTCATCTATCTCCTCTTCCGTCTTAGGGGACATTTTCTTGGATAGATGGATTCCATGCCTGAAAGGTACGAATTCTTTCTTGGAATCTTGCATACTGAAACGTTTCAAGACAGTGTCTATGTATGAAGCTTGCGATAAACCTAACATCCTTTTCTTGCGATCTCGAGTGATCTTGATCCCAAGGATGTGCCCGGCTTCCCCTAAGTCCTTCATATATAACTATTTTGAAAGCCATGCCCTTACGTCTGATAACACCTTCACATCGTTCCCGATGATCAGAATGTCGTCTACGTATAGTACTAAGAATATCAATGCAGATCCGACACGCTTTTTATACACACAACTTTTAAACTCATTTTGATCAAACCCATAAGACTTTATAACATGATCAAAACATTGGTTCCAAGCTCTGGATGCCTGTTTGAGTCCGTAAATGGACTTCTTGAGCTTACAAATAAGATGTTCTTGGCTTTGTTTCAATGAAACCTTGGGGTTGTTGCATATAGATCTCTTCGTCAAGACTTCCGTTAAGGAAAAGCCGTCTTGACATCCATTTGCTTGATTTCAAATTCGAAATGCTTAAGAAGAATCGATAAGAGAATACGGATGGACTTAAGATGGCCATTTGGCGAAAAAAGTTTTCATAATCGATCCCTTTTTCGACGAGTATAACCTTTTCGCCACTAGTCTTGCTTTGAAGGTTTCAACCTTCCCCGTCCGGTCCTCTTTTTTTCCTCTTATATACCCACTTGCATCCAATGGGTTTGACCCCATTAAGTGGTTCGACTAGCTCCACACTCTATTATGAAACATAGAACCCATTTTTCGGCTTTCATTCTTTGTTTGCCAAGAATCTGCGATCCTTATCTTGGAGTGCCTCATCATATGTCCATGGGTGCGATTCGTCTTGTCAGGGAATCAAGTCCGAGGACTCTCCTATTCCCATGAATCTCTCGGGCCGCTTAACAACCCTCCCACTACGACGAGGCTCCGGCAGAAAGCGATCGTTTGGTATATCATCTAAATACGGTTAGCAATGAGGTTTGCCCTCTAAGCTCATTTAAGGTAATCTCACTTACGGGTTTTCTTTGGTTCATATAGTCTTCTTCCAAAAATCTAAAATGGGTGCTTATGACCACCTTTTTGATCTTGAGGACCATAGAACATACACCCTTTTTGTTCCCTCGGGGTATCCTATAAACAACCTTAATTACGATCGAGGATCCAATTTATCGGCTTCCTTGTCCAAAGACGTGGGCGGACACCCCAAATTCTCATGTGTCTCATGCTGAGGCTTTGCGCCGGCTCCACAATTCTTTGGGAGTTTTGGGAACCGATTTGGATGGCACCAAGTTCAGAATGTAAGCCGCTGTTTTCAAGGAATGACCCCAGAACGACTTGGGAAGATCCGCATAACTCATCATTGATCTAACCATTTTCAAAAGTGTTATGTTTCTTCGCTCTGCAACCCCGTTTTGTTGAGGGGTTCCGGGTGCAGTAAGCTGGGATACAATCCCTTCATCAGATAAGTAGTTCAAAAACTCATCGCTGAGGTATTCGCCTCCACGATCAGATCGTAGAGACCTGATACGTTTTTCCATATGATTCTCTGCTTGAGCCTTAAATTCTTTGAATTTCTCAAAGGTCTCAGATTTATGCTTCATGTACCTTGAGTAATCATCAATGAAAGTGACGAAATACTCATAACCTCCTCTTGCTTTGGTTGACATTGGACCACATACATCTGTGTGAACGATCTCTAACACTTCTTTGGCCATATTCCCCTTGGCTCCAAATGCCCTCTTGGTCATTTTACCCTCCAAACATGATTCGCAGGTTGGAAATGGTTCCACTTGGAGAAGTTCTAGTGAACCGTCTTTCACCAACCTTTGGATCCTCTTTGGATTTATATGACCCAATCTTAGATGCCAAAGAAGTGTCTCGTTCACATCTGATGAACGTTTTCTTTTCTCGGAAATAGTTGATGTGTTATGGGATGCATTTTTCTTGAGTGGTGTGCTTGATTAATTGTATAGAGATTATTCGCCAACGTTCCATGAAAGATAAATTTATCATAAAGATAAATGGTAACAACTTTATTAAAAGTAACCGAATATCCATCATGAAAAAGTTTAGAACCGAAATCAAATTCTTTTCTAAAAACTCGGAACGCATGAGAACATCTCTTAAAATTAAAACTCGTCTTCAAAAGACGGTGCACTTTCTCCCATCGCTTCATTTGCTACTCTCAGAAGATCGCCCGGTGTGATGATGATCTCACTTCCACTTAGTTGTCGGGTCCTTTTTGAACCCCAGAACGTGAAACAAACATGATCGGTGGATCCGTATCCACCACCCATAAATGGGAGGCATACGCCGCTAAACAAGTTTCAACAACTAGTGAGTGAGGATTACCTTTCTTTTCCTTCCTTTTGGGATTGGAACAGTCGACCTCAATGTCCTTTTCTCCCCGCAGGTTGAAACATATTCCTTTTGGTTCTTTCTTGACACCCAACCAGACTAACCGTCTTTTTTCTCACTTTTTCTTAATGATGAGCTTGCTTTTGGTTCTCGACCACTTTCATTTTCTCGAGACTTGCCTTCCACTGGCCTAGATCTCGAGAAAAGGCTTTTGGTCACCAATGCTTCGTCTTTCTTTCCTAAATGCTTCTCCACTTTCTCCAAGGCTTCTTGAAGATCATCCATGGTAAACATGTGATCACTCATCACAAAACCACAGTAAAATTCATCGAAACTCCTTGGCAGAGTAAGCAACAGAAATTCGATTTGGGCCTCATCACAATACTTAGTTCCGAGATAAGCCAGTTTCAGAAAATAGTTTTTGACTCTGAGAACATGCTCCCTTGCAGGCGTTCCCTCAACCATTTTTAGCCTAACCACGTCGTCGTTTTTAAACTGATCGATCATGCGGTCTTTTGTTGAAAACATTTCTTCAAGACTTTGCATAATTTTCGCAGCGGACTCAACACCTTCATGAACGTGTTTCAAATCATTAGACAGTGAAGTCAAGATTACACGTTTCATGGGTTCATTGGCCTGCTCCCAAATATTATTCTCATGTCTTGCCGCATCAGTTGATTCATCAGTAGGCTTACGTGGTTTGGGTACATCAAGAATCCAATAATGTTTTTGTGCAGGTAGGACATGCATCATATTTCGTTTCCAAACATTATAGTTTTCTCCAGATAATTGGTGTTCTTTGAGTGTATATAACAGTGGATTAAAAGGTTGCGACATGATGAACTGAAATAAATAATAATATGCATAAGCACAAATATATCACAAGGTTTGATCACATGCATCATATTAAAATCTCAAAAAAATATGAACATCATCGGTTGACATCTCAAAACAGTTTAAATAAGCCACGTTGGGTGGGTCATTATTTAAACACATTCAAGCGGGTTACAAACAAAACGATTACAAACCCTTAATATCCAGGATTAATAGTTGGCTCTCCACTTGACCAATATAAAATTGACGGGGACTTGAGAATATATGCATATCAATTTTATACCTAAGTAATAATCATGATTAAATACAGGATTACTATTTTGCTTTGATCGAGCCTCGTTGGGAGGGTCATCGTCGCCACTAGTAATAACCCACAATCATCCGTTTGGAATTCATTCATGTGAAACCTATCTTTTGACCGTCCCGTTGGGGGAATTTCTCCAAAAGAATTCACAAATAAATAAATCATGGAGGTAAAAATTAATTCAATTTTATTATCTGGAATAAAATTGTCAATTAATTATTTAAAACATACTTAGTAATTTTGAAGTTGAGATTTTTCAATTTGGCAACCCTCATGCAAACACATTTAAACAAATTAAATAAAGCATAAGATAGCACAAATTAAATCAAGCAAAAACAGAAAAATAAACATATTGGTCACAAATTATCCAATTGTCATGGTTTGATTTTTCTTGGCTTGATCTTTGAAGAAACACGTCTCGAATTCCTCCCACTCGTTCGTCTCGAAAAAATACTTCGTCTCGAACCTCCACGCTTGATTTCCTCGCAAAATGGATGACGCCAAGATTCGGTCGCCACTTGGCTCAGGGACAAGATAAGCAACATGACACCGCCCGGCGGGTGCCGTGCCGCCGATTTCTCTAAGACGCGCCTCGGCGGTATCGGTGGGGTCCGGCAATTCTCGGCGACGATCGATCATCGAGGCCTCATCTCGCCGCCTCGCCTCGCCCAGCGTCCTCGGCGGCGCCATGGTCTCACCGCGCCCGTCCTGGCATCGCCGGCCCGAGCCCGTCCATTTCCGACTGGGGGCTGCCTCATCCGTCCTGCCCTCGTCCATCCGGCGTGCTTTCATACGCCCGGCCTCGCTACCCAATACGTGTGGCGCCAGCGCCACGCTCGCTGATTACGGATTTAAATCCTTTAATTCTTCGTCTCTTCGTTCGTCCGGTTACAATTAATTTATTTAAAAAAAAATAAATAAACCTAGATCTAGACTAGTCTATTACATTGATCAAATCAAACAAATCCTAGTCTACTTCGTGGATTTTCTCACGAGGCAAAAACAAATCCGAACGAATCGAATTAAAAAACCACGGTTTATATGCATGCAAAATAAAACATTAAAATCCATGACAATTGGATACCGCAAAACAGATCTACAGTTCTACTATCTAATTTCAAATTTAATGTCCATTTAATTAAATTACAATTTAAAAAATTCAGAGCAAAACAGTGGCTCGATGCGATTGTTGGGGAATGAGTCAGTGAGATCTATTCGGGGTGAATATTTAAATACAAATTTAATTCATTAATTATTATTAGCATGAATTAATCCTATATTAATTCAAATAATAATTGCAACAACATATCATGCATATAAAAAGCCACGTAAAAACCCACGACGCAGAATCTACGGGTTTACGTGAGCGTACCTTCTCGGGATGGCGATTGGCTTTTTGGTCGGACGGACTAACCAAAAGGACTTCCCAAGTATTCCTTAGCCCTTGCTTTCGACAATCCGTTGGAAGGATACTCGCGAACAATTAACAAAAAGGAAAAGATAAACTTTGTTGCACCACTTATGTGGATTTGCTAATATTTAAAAGACATGGAATTGTACTTGGGAATGAACTAATCATCCCCTATTTATAAGAGGAGATGGTCGAATTTTTTTGTGGGAAAAGATTTTTCTTGAAAATCTTGAATATATCTCATATATTCTTTTTCCCATAATTAAAATATTGGGAAAATTTCCACCTCTCTATTTGGCATTATTTTCAAAAATCTTGAATATATCTCATATATGAGAGATTTTTTTGTATTTAATTAAAATATTCCATAATATCTTTTCAAGAAAATCAAGAAAATTTTCTTCCTCCTCTATAATATGGCATTATTTTCGAAAAATACAGTGTGCAAGATCCAAGATTTGGATCTTCTTGAATTTATGAGATATTCTTGTATTTCAAGAAATACATATCTTCCATAATATCTTTTCAAGAAAATCAAGAAAATCTTTCTTGCCCTCTATTTTCAAAAATTTCGAAATATCACTATGAATAACCAAGTGGGAGATTTCTTGAATTTAATGAGATAATCTTGTATTCCAAGAATACATATCTTCATTCCATAACAAAATTCAAAGAAAATATTTTTCTCCTTTTTTATCCATAATTTTTTAAAAATTTAGAGGAAATATAAGCAACAATATTTATTTTATTTTAATCACCTTTTCAGTTATTGGACTATATGTTGGGCTACTCAGGGGGCCTTTAGGAGAATTAAGATTGAACCTTCTAATGGATCTTGAATATCTAATATTGAGCCACAATATAATTCAAGCCCATAAATATTAATTAATCCCACTACATAATTAATATTGCACCATCCATCTTAACCCATATTACAGTCAATATGACTCCCGGTCATTATTTCCCGTGTTTAAGATTATCTAGCCCATTAATTAATTCAAGCCACTTAAATAGCTTTCCGTTAATTAATATATTTTGTCCTTGGTCGAGAGCGGTTCAACATTATTATCCATCTGCAGGAAACTAATTCCACTTGCAAGATTTGGTATGATAAAACTTATGAACCTCCCGAAGGGCAAATCAAGCAAGCGTGCTTGCACACGATTCTTCAGATTAAATCTTAGCAATCACATGTGACCGATAATATTGCCCAAGATAAAAAGTATTGAATCTCTCTGATTCGCTACCCATGATAAGTCAAAGCAATAGTTACCAATCCCACGTGATCCTATTTAAGGGACGAAGGTTAAGAAACAACGAACCACTGAGGTCTAATTCTTCCTTGTTCGATTCTCAAGAATTTATCCTCCTCAGAGGTCCTATTCAACAAGATCACCATGACTAAGTGTAATCTCTTGGTCAAGACAAACCAATCGAGCCTTACACCTCAACCTTTCGCGATGGTTGTTCATTTCCATCTAGGAAAGTGAATGAATGGCGTATTTTTTAGTTACAAGGGATCGTTAATTTAATCTTCGTGATCCGGTATCACTAAATTAACTACTGATGTAACACGCATTTAATTATTGAACAATTATGCAGTAAATATATGTAACATTCAATCATATTTAAAGCATCAGTGATAAACAATTTATTTCAGTAAATAAGTTTGAAAATTCAGTTTCGATTATACAAAGTAAAAAGCATACTTTTCAGTATAATCCCAACATCTTCATAGTTTTTTTTTCTGACGGTTGCTTTCCACAAAGTTTTCTGAGAGATGTCAATGTAACGTGGATCTACTTTCTCTCACCACTATTCCCCTGCAGCGTGTGTATATATATTTGAGTTATAAAATACAAATGATATATTATAGAATATTCTAGAGACTATCTATATGTCAATTAATTTGTTGACTAAATCAACTCTACAAGGAAACATGCGATAATATCTCTAAAAAATGCAATCTTCTTTGTAATCTCGGTTATCACATCATATACGATATTATTTTTTTAATATCTAGTAATATATATTGAAGAGGTTAAAAAAATTAAGAATGAAAAATGTAAAGTAGGTAGAATTGTGCAATTTATATTTTTATTACTTATTTACCTTTATTAGAATAGGAGTTATTTGTTTTAGTTTATTTAACTAATTGAGATGCTTAATTACATTTTACATATAAAGATTGTATAGTTTATATAGAAATATAGAATGTTAATAATATAAGGAATGTTTATTTTTTAATATGCATGGATCATATTTAAACGGTTGGACCGCCGGTATGACCGGTCCAACCGGTTGAACCGGCAATCGGTGCCCAGTCCGGTTTGATCGCCGGTTCGGTTATGAAAACACTGCCAAATACAACTCACTTTTCATCTCTTAAATATTATAAAGGTCCACTATCTATTATTTTAATATTATTTCTTAAACAATTTAATAAAAAATAATGGGACAAATACACCGGGAGGGGGAGTATAAGACTTGCAATAATTATTATTTCTTAAATCAAATTAATTCTTTAACCGAGTATGTCTATTGGCGGTTGAAGTCGCGTAGTCGAGTCCAACATAATTGTAAATCCCGTTTGTTATGATCGGTATAACGGAATAATTAGGAATTATTAAACCACATTCCACATATCTAGCGGAACAAATTGAATAACAACAATTACAATAAATAATATTAAGATGATCAGAATTCGAAACAATGCGACTATCACTTTTTTAAATAAAAAAGTAAAAGGTATTTTGAAGAAAGAAATTCATTCTCTATTTAAAATCAATATTATTATGCGTTTGAAAGTGTTGGTATTTGAAATGTGATATTTATTAACTTACACAATTACACAAGTGATAAATCTTAAATAGTGAAAATAAAACTACATAATATTTTAAAACAAAATTTTGTATGCACACGGTGCATTTGAAGTGCATTTTTTAAATGATATTATTAACTATTTTATCTATTATCACTCAAAGATATTAGTTGTACGGCTAGAGATGTTAATCCGGGCCGGGCTAAACGGGTCGGCCCGTTTAAATCTATTATATGTAGGGTTAGGGCTGAGCAATGGGAGGCCCGTTTAAAATTGGGTCTTTTTGGCCCGGACCGATTAGCTCGCCGGCTAAACGGGCTAGCCCGCTGGTTAATCGGACCAGCCCGTTTTGTCCGTTTATATTTATATATACTCAAGTTTTTTATTTTATTTTATTTTCTAAATTTTCAATTAATTTTTTTAAAAAAAAATTCACAAATTTAAATAAGGCAAAAATCAATTATGGCCAATCAATTACAAATTAAATATTTTTATTTGATTTAGTCAATTAATAATTAATCCTCTCCAATTCAATATTTTTAACAGTTTTTAATTTCTATTGAATTGAATAAATAAGTAAAATATTAATTCAATATAAAATAATAATATAATATTTTTATAAATTCTATTATGAAATTTGTTCATAATCTGAAACTGATATCATTATAATTATAAATTAATATTATGGTATTAATTTATAAATGTGATGATACAAATTATATATTATTAACTAATTTCATGGGAACTTTGCTCAATTATGTTATTAAAGATGATGAGAACTAATTTTATATTTTGAACATTTGTTATTAAAGATGATGGGGCAGTCTGGATCGAATATTTGTCATTATGTAATGTTAATGTTTGAACATTTTTTTATTTTTTTTATTTTTTTCGGAGCCTGTTAGTTGGCCCTTTTAGCCCGTAACCCGTTAGGGCTAAGGTTAGGTCTCAACTATTGTTGCCAGTTTAAAATGAACCGCTGAAGACCCGGGACCGTTTGACCCACAACCCTGTAAGGCTGACCCTAATGGATTAGGACCGACCCGTTTAACATCTTGTATCATGTAACTAATTTATAATTGTACCATGTAATTAATTTATAATTGGGTTAATAAGTATTTTATTTTCTGTTAATAAAATATATTTACGTAAAACGATCTCATAATAAAATAGAACATAATTTATATTAACACTATAGTATTAAGTTGTAAACTGTATTGCACGAGTATTTTGGCATTTCTCTAATATTGGGGCAAGTTTGTTTGGCTTTAAATTTAGGTTGACAAGATTTTGAAAATTGCATGACTGACACGTGGACGTTGATCGAACGGCCGTTGGGAAATGTCAGGGTCTACAGCTGGCTTTGCCGTTCGTCCCCCGTTTGTTGGTGTGATTTTGTCGCGTAGTGCCAGCTCAGCTTTCCTTTCTCTCTCTGAAATCCCTATCACTCTCTCTCTCTACAAAATATCGCAGAAATTGGTTAATGCTCTCCAGCCTGGCTCAGTCAAACCCATATTTCCCCAACCCCCTTTCTATTAACTTCCAAAACGGTCGGTGATTTTAAAATTTTGTATTCCCAAACTCTTTTTTTTTTTTTTTCTTTGATAAAGACTAATTTATTTTATAACTTTTTTTGTGTTTTAAAAACTAAAAAGACATTAAAAATTTAAGTAATTGATATACATAGTCTCTCTTGACAAAAACTGTCAAACCGTCTTTTGCCAGTTGTGCAAATTTAAGAATAAAAATTACGGGGTTCAATTCGTTTCAATTTGTGCATGAGCTGGTTAATGCTTTGAAACTAATCAATATTTTTTACTAAACTATATGGAGTATTTACTATTTGGTAGAATTTGAAAAATTGAAATGGAAAACGGCACTGTTTTACCTGCATATTATTATAATTAATTTATAACGGTTATCGCGTGCAAATCAAATTACATGACAATCAAAAATCAAATTTGAGTAATTTAAAATCTTATTGTTAAATTTTTTTTAAAGAATTTCAAATAAAAGTGAGTATTTTATTGACTTACATGTATTATGTTTACCTTTTCACCTATATTTAATTATGTAGATATTACTGTATCAATTTGTATAAATCTAAAATTCTTGCGAATTAATCCAAATAGTATTTGCACTTTAAAACTCAAATCTATTTTGATCCATTTAAAATAAATTATTTAGTAAAATTTTAATTTATATATTTTGTTGTGATTAGAGTAGTGCAAATTTAGAGAAGAGCTTTACTTTTTTTAATATTTATTTTTAACCAAACATTTCGAAATTCGATAAAGATATATTTTATTTATTTATCCTCATGGTATAAAATTATAAAACCCAACAAAAATATACCCAGAATTTATGATATGTGATTTTTCCACAGGTGTCCCGTCTAATTCCCAATTGGGGGACGCGTGTCCCATGCCAGCTATACATTAGTAACTGCCCATTTACCCGGTTGCATCCACCGGCTCAACAGGTCATCCCTATCCTCTTCTACCCTTTGTATAAATAAATACCACTTCTTCCCCCTTCGTTGTTCATCGCCAAGGCGAGGCTCCGCCTCACCAACTATCTAATCTATACATACACAAATCCTCTATTTATATATTCCCTCAAAAAATCTAAAATCGAAGTTTAGGGTTTCTTAGTTATGGCGGCGATTGTGCACAGAAGCGATGCGGATCGGATTAAGGGCCCGTGGAGCCCGGAGGAGGACGAGCTGCTGCAGAGGCTGGTGGAGAAGCACGGCCCGAGGAACTGGTCGTTGATTAGCAAATCGATTCAGGGCCGGTCGGGAAAATCGTGCCGCCTGCGGTGGTGCAACCAGCTCTCGCCGCAGGTGGAGCACCGAGCTTTCACGCCCGAGGAGGACGAGACGATCGTTCGGGCTCACGCCAAGTTTGGCAACAAATGGGCGACTATAGCCCGGCTGCTTTCGGGCCGGACCGATAACTCGATTAAGAACCACTGGAACTCGACTTTGAAGCGAAAGTGCGTTTCGATGAGCGAGGAGTTTAACAGCTTCGATCCCGAGGCAGCGGCGCAACCGCCGTTGAAAAGATCGGCGAGCGTCGGGCCGAGCACGAACGTGTCAGGGTCTTGGTTTTGCTTCAACCCGGGTAGCCCGACCGGGTCGGATATGAGCGATTCGAGTCATTCCGGGCATCATGTGTTCCGACCCGTACCCAGACCCGGCGGAATCTCGCCGCCGGAACCACAACCTGACCCGGTTACCTCACTCAGCCTCTCCCTACCTGGATTCGACCCGATCCCAAACCCTAACCCGTTTACGGAAACAGTGAACCCGGACCCGATTCCCACCCCAAAACCCGTTTCCCAACTGCCCAATCTCCCAATTCAATTGATCCCATCACACCCACCTCCGCCGCTGCCACCGGCGCCTCATCAGCTTTCCGGCGCGGAGGCGGCGATGGAGAAACAGTTTTTCAGCAACGAGTTTTTGTCGGTGGTGCAGGACATAGTGAGGACGGAGGTGAGAAAATACATGGTGGGGATGGAGCAGAACGGGTTCTGTATACAGAGTGAAGCCATGTGTATGCAGAGTGAAGCCATTAGAAATGCTGTTGTGAAAAGGATGGGCATAAGCAAGATTGATTTGAATGGATTACATCAGTAAAAAAATAAAAGCAGGGAGGTGGGGGAAAATTTGAATATCTTTTGTTGGTCCTTGTTAGTTTTTTTCCCTTTTTTCAGATTTGTAGATTAAACTTCAATCTCTGGTTAGAGAGAGAAATAATTTTGAAATGGGTGTACAGGTGGGAGGGGGGAATCAAGAAAATTTGATGTCGAAAAAGATGGAAATTGAGTGATGACTGGAAGCAATCGAATTTTGCATTTCTTGATGAACTGCCAAAGTTTTTTATATTAATCAAGTGCTTATATTTTATTTTTCCTGTAACTAATTAGTATAAGTGGTAACAGAATATTTATTGGCTTTGGACTTATGGTTTGGGTTGAAGTCGTAATTTAATATAGGGTACTAAATTGAATTGTTTTGAAACGAATTCATCTGATTGCTTGAAACGAACTCATCTGATTGCTTGAAACGAATTCCTCTGATTTGAGTTTATATTCAAGGACTATATGTTTTATTTTTCTCAAAATACCTAATTGAAGATAATTTAGTTTGTATATTGTAACAAAATAGCTTTATGTATAATCTCATAACAATGAAATATTTTGTTTCAATGAATGAGGCAAGAACAGAAAACAAATGAAGAATAACAAATAACCAATTTGACTGTTATTCCAACAAATTAAAACCAACCAATTCTAAACAATCAATCTTGAATTAGTTTACTTGGAAGAAATAATGGAAACACTCCAAGAATTACCGCGTTAGTAAGTTTGACTTCCAGCTGTTACTATATCTATGCAGAAATCAGTGTTCATTGGATTTAGTGAGCCGGTTCAACAGATTGAATTAGGAACCGATCATGAGATCAATCGAATCACACATTTTAAAGTTAAACCGAAAAAATTGTATTAGGAACCGATCATGAAATCGGTCAGGAAAAAATCCGCTAGAACCAAAAATTTGGTAGAAGCATTTTTTATTTTTTATTAATTTTATTTAAACTTTTAATTTTTAACTTGCATTTTTTCTTTTATTTAATTAAACAATCCGGCCCCCAACTTCATGTCACTCGATTTCTCTTTTGCAGTATGCACGAATACGAAGGAAGGTGAACTAGAATTTATTTTTCTAATCCCATTTTTTTCTTTCAGTGCTACGATAAAGTTGGAACTGAAGTGCATCATTTGGAAGATATGAGGAAGGTGTGAAGGGCACATTGTGGCAAAAATGGTTGAAAGATTGTTTGTTATTACATATAAAAGAGATGGTGGTATACAATCAAATTATCAAAATTAAAAATTGTTTTACTTTGCAATTTTACCTATTTTAAAATTTATTGTGTTGTCTATGACTTTGTTGTGTTTATTTCAATATAAAATATAAGTTATAACTTTACCATTTTACAAGTACTTATTCATTTTATCGTTTAACGTAACATGATGAATATTAAAAAAAAAAAGCAGGGATCAACTTAACGATTGGACCGTTGATGCAATCGGTGCTCAGACAGATTTGGTCGACAATTACGTTATGAAAACACCAACAAAAATCAAGAGTGGACATATCTCATTTCGATAAATGGTAGTAGAAGTTAAAAATCCACCATCTCTAAAGAAACAAATTTTAAGTTTTTACTGTTTTTCTATAAATGTTCATATTCTTTGAAGGAAACGATTGTTCTATCGTTCTCAGGAGCTTTGAGGTTTTTCTGAAGAAAAGAGTGAGAGATATAGAAAAGATAAGAGAGACATTCCTGTAAAATATTTTACGTGAAATATTAGTGCAAATTGGGAAGGGGCTAAAAACTCACGGCTCCTTCACGAGTCGAATCGGATCAAAGAAATTTTTTCAAAAAGTTCTTAAAAAGAGAAAACATAAAAACTCATTTTTTTGGCCAAATATATGTTACTGTAAGGACAAATATGCATCACTGTAAGAACAAGTAACACACGTTGCCCTTTAGTACACATTCTTGTACTATAATGAGAAATATATGTTAATGTAAGGACAAATATGCATTACTGTAAAGACAAATAACACATATTATACTTCTCAGTACACACACTTATCCTTACAATAACACATGTAAGGTATTAAAAAGGGAAATTATGTTACTAGAAAAATGTATTACTTTATGAATAAAACGACATTCCCTCTTTTTCATCCCATGTCCCCTCTATTTTTATCCGCTTCTCCATCTGATTGTGTCATATTTCGAAGATCCTCATAAAATATTTTAGATAAGTGTTTGTGAAAACTGAAAAGTGATAACTTTTTTTAAAAAAATCTTATAAAAATTGTTGAGGATTCTAGAGAATTTCTGATATTAGATAAAAAAAAAAAATCTCCACCTTGTATTGAGGGAGTTAGTTTGAGTTCGTATAAATAAGAGAATCAACAAGAACTATTCAGTATGATTCAGATTACCAGATATTTAAATTACCTAACTCTATATATAAACTAATATTTTAAGAGATTTGAAATTCTTTTTTTTATGTAGTTATAATTTAAAGACAAAAAGTCATATGAGACGGGGTATAATCTAGCACAAATCACACCCACCTCTCTCAAAATGTTAAAGCGTCAATGTTCAACATATGCCCCGTCTCACCGTGAGACTGTCTCATTGAAGTGTACCTCTAATTTAAACTCACGCAAAGATAAAGAAGTGAAAAAAGAAAAACTGAATAAATTGAATGAAATTTAAAGTCTACGTACTATGTAGGTATAAATTGAGAGTGGGTCTCATGTGCACCTGGGTGCACCATGCACTATGTACATTCATAATGCATTTTAGAAGCGTGCACAAAATTCGTCTGCCATCAAACCGGTTCGATATTCGTGTATGCAGGTCGCGGTCGCACACTAGTTCGGGTTTTCGAAGGCCAAAACTGAGCAAGTTTGCACCCTGCGCACCTATTTAGAAGGTGAAGGAGAATAAACTCACAATAATTTACAAGCTAACATATGAGTAATTCTTTAAATACTTGCTTCCTCTTTTCACATTTTCTTATGTAGGATAGAAGCTCTTTGTTTTTTCCTTTTCTCACTTTTCCATTTATTTATTATAATTTTTTTTGAGAATATAATTACTCATTCAACTCCATTTTCCAACATCTTCAACAACACAATTCCTACTCTTCGTAAGGTGCTCAATGAATTAAAAGGCAAATTGTGGTTTCGAGTGTCGATTAAATTTCCCTACAGTTAAAATGTTCTCTTTCTTAGATTGGTTGACTGACCCATTGACTTGTTGTGACAGCTGTAGGATAAAAACAGATTTCTTAGAAAATTGAATATGTTAGGTGGATAGTAGTCTTCCTTTGAGTTATGTTACTTTTGATATAAGGTTAGAGTACCCTTTATACTTTAATTAGTATATAGTTTTTTTTTTGATAAGAAAAAATGCCCATCAATACAATAGATAACAAAAAAGAAATAGTCTTTATGCACACATGGCCTATAAAGAAAATGTTTCTAAAACTGAATTCTAATATATGATCCATGCAGATCAAGCAACTCATATTCAGGTAATTAAGTACACATTTTTTTTTAAACAATTAAATACACACTTATAATAGAATGATTCGGCAGTATTTTATAAATAAAAAGTCTAGGCCCATATAATTTTTTTTGTTCTGATTAAAAAAATATCATGGGCTCATGGCCCATTAGATCTATACCAAACTTCAAAAACTAGTATGAGTCAAAAAAGAAGACAAGAATGGGACGGGAGCCATAAAAGAATAGACTTTTAAAAAAAAATTGATATAGATGTGGAGAACAAAAAAAAAAAAAAAATCACACATTTTACCTTCAAATTATTACGGATTTAAACAGAAAAATAATAATTTTTTCCTTTATTATTTACATTTTATACGATGGTGTCACAGAAGCATTTGGAATGAAAATGATATTGACGTACTGTGGATCACATAGTCCAACTTGGAATGTTAAATTACAAATTAAAGATGATTAGTGGCTTAATTTGTTTGAATAAAGAAACTTATTAATTTACTTAATTTAGCCTTTTTTAGGTCCAACCCAATTTATCATTGCCTTTATTTTCTCTATGCACCTAGCGTTCATTTGTATTTAAGAATGGAATTGCTAACACACGTTGATAAAGAATTTTTTTAAATTAAATTGAATATGTATTGATTGAATTTTATATATTGCATGTACTGGTCTGCATGCTAACTTTTGTTTCGCCTTAAGTTGTGCATTCGCAGTTAGTAGCTATTGGTTGTTTAAATTCTTTAAATTTTTGCAAAACCGTCCTCTTCCCCCTTGCATTTCTCTTTTTTTGCCGCTATCGACTTTTCATTAATTATCATTTCTTTTTTACAATTCTACACCTACTCCCTTAATCTCATCCAAATTTCATTCCATAATTTTTTTTTCTTATCCCTTGCATTTCTCTTTTCTGCCCCTATCGACTTTTCAATTATCAATTATCCCTTTTTTTTACAATTCTACCCCTACTCTCTTAATCCCATTTCACACAAATTTTTTTCTCATCACTTCACATTTGATAACTTCCAAACATGACCCGAACCCGAACCGCCCCGCCCCGAGCGTGACCCATCTACGACCCGATTTCAGGTTGGATTCGGATTGTGTTTGAAAGTTGACATATGTGAAGGGATAAGAAAAAAAAGAGTAGGTCTAGTGTGCAAATTTGTATAGATGAAAATCTATAAAATTGTCCTAAATCAACCAACTACACCCTAAACACTAAATAATTAACCCTAAATTATGACCTATTTGAGTTGGGTGAACCATGAACTAGTCGGGCCGAGTGAACCATGAACCACTCAATTTTGTATTACATTCATTAATTATAGAATTTGGTTGAAAATTAAAGTTTGTGCATCTATACAAATTTGCACACTAGACTTTGTCGAAAAAAAATTATGTGGGATGGAATTAAGGTAGCAGAGATAGGATTGTCAAAAAAATGACATAATTGATAGTTAAAAAGTCAATAAAGGAGAAAAGATAAATGCAAGATAAAAAAAAAAGCAAAAAATAGTTTGTCCCTTCTTTGTTACACCATTTACACGCGGGTAGCACACTAACATTAGTTTACATATGAAATTTGCCCTATACTATAATGAGTTTTTTTATCTACAAAATACTTAAACTTTAATTTCACTCTATTTACTTCAAATGAATTTCGATCATAGAATAATAAATGAAACATCACACAATAATAACTTCTATTAAAGATCAAAACTATTTATATTATTAGTTTCCATCTCCGGGGCTTGGACCTGATCTCTTGATTCCTCCTAGGGTTAAAGCATGTCCATCGCCACCATGACTGGGCCCTCCGGTTTTCACCGCCTTTACATACAAATCATCCAAAACTTTCATCATATCCACTGAGTTTTCATGCTTAATAGGTTTCAGCAAACGCGCTTCGTTTTGAACCAAGAGCGAACTTAGAAGAAGAAGAAGAAGAAACGAGAATGCCGCTGCGTGTTTTAGACCTTCTGTCATTGTTGAGAGATTCTTGAATGAATTATATGCGTTAATTAGTATCAAAAGTAATTTCATTTGTGTGAGGGAGAAGTTGAGAATCGATCGGAGAATATTTATAGTGTATGCATTATGCATGGATCTTATAAAAGGTGATGTGAAATGAAAATTTTGACTACATAATTTTCAATTTTGAAAGGAGGTTATCATGACTCATGCCCTAGATTTCTCTGTTGTGGAAATTGCACAAGAAAAGTTCAATTTGTTCCCTTTGCTCATGATAGTTGTGTTACTCGTATCATTTTGACTTCATTATAGTTTTTTTTTTTTATTATTAAAGCATAAATTTTGTTATCTAAGAATTTTGATATGCTACATGTATACTGGTGAATACATCTCATGATTGCAACTTATTTATAACAGGTACAAAATTATTACATATATGTACATATATTTACACTTTTGTATGCAATTTTCAAATATATATATATACAATCCATTTTATACCTATTAGTAATAATTGATCTCAAATTTTGTACCTATTAGTAACTTCTCCGTAGTATAACTATAGTAAAGAGATAATAGAGTACGATTTAAAATAGAAGGATTGTATATTTTTGTTTGTAGTATGTATATATGTTGTGGAAAAATGGCTGTTGCGTATTAGAATTCGAGTCACTTTTGGCATGAACGTTAAAGTCCAAGTCTAAATTTTGAATGTTAAATATTCAAATTATATTATTTGAACGAAACGTGGGGGTCAAATCGGAATTGTTTATATTGACTTTCCTGATCTCTTGAATTTCTTTTCACGTGATTTTCATTCGCAACGTAATTGCCTACCTAGCATATACTGATTGGAAAAATTACTCACATTCTTGGCTCTTGGCTTAGAGATCACAAGGAGTGAGATGCCATTAATTATCACTAAGTCTTATATGCATCTGGTGCACGAATATTTTAGATTCGTATACTCGACATGTGTTAGTTATATTAATTTGCATGTTTTATTTTACAATATTTAATTTCAATCAAATATAACCTGCACATTTTAATTATATTAGTCGGCACGTTTTTACACATGTGTTCGATCGCATGGTGCAATTGTTACAGAGGAGAATGAGTAATTGGTTAGATGCACCAATATTAATTTAGACTAGGCCTTGTTATAAAAAATTATCAAACATAAAAATATAATATACTAAGGAACTAAAATAATGTAATGCGCATTTTATGATGTAGCGGCCTAAAATGGTGTGCAAACAACCGACGGTTTGGAACGAAATTGAATTGTGATTAATTTACCTCAAAAATTCTAACAAATTAGTATCTTCATCAATTTGAAACCGACCGAGTGAAAATGCAAATCAGATTCTCCTTTCAATTTTTAACATTTTTATTTTTTATATTTTACTTTCTGAATTTTTACCACATGTGTAATTCAACGAAAGAGCGTTGATTGATTTCAAGTAAAACACTTTGTCATACATTAAAAGTATGAAACATAAATAATGTAAATAATTAGGTGCAAAAGAAGGAATATTGAATTTAATTTTACAAAATTCTAAAGTTTCACCCAAACTAGACATGTTCCCGCCTCCCTCAGATTTTCTTCATCATTTGTATCTCAATGGAGCTTTGACGATGGGCAGATTCTAGCGAACACGCTTCGTTTTGTAAAACGAAGCAGCAAAAAAGAAGAAGAAGAAGAAGCGAGAGAAAGAAGATTAATGTGACACCCATATTATAGAGTGAAAATTTTGGCTGTATAATTGTGGATTCTGAGGATTTTGACCGAGTTAATGCCATGCTATCGAAAGTTAGTATTATTTGATTCAATGTTTGGTAAATACAATTTTTTGTGAAAGGCAATGCAATAAATCAAATTTGAAAATTTACCTAATTAACCAATAGGCCAATTTATGTTTTTATGGCTAGTTTAATTTTGACAATGGCACCTGTCAAAAAAAAAAAAAAATTGACAATGGCTTGTTATATTTTGTTAATACTTTGAAGGCAAAATTTTATACGCATCAAATGCACTGTGCAATTTAATTGCATTTTTGAACTATACATTTTTTTTTTTTTAAATGTTCAATTTATTTACACGGAATAAGTTGTCCAACCATTTTTTTGCCGTTGTAAATTGCGACTTTCTGTTATATTTTTAACTTAGAAGCCCAACAGGCTAAAACTAATAATTTGTTATTTTTTGAACCAATAATGAAAAGCTTACAAGTTTTAATTGCAGCCCATTAGCCAAAAAAACCAAGCCCATTTCATTGGGATACTAAAATTTTGTATAACCGAGAACCAAATGATCTTTTTTTGTTTAATGGATGTTTGGTTTCTATAGAATTTTCTGTCGGTCAGGTTTCAATCTAAAAATTTCAAATAAAATTTGTTTTAATATTTGAAGCACACTTGCGTAAAACTATCTCACAGTGATACGCAGTATAATTTGAACATTGACGTTTTAACACTTTGAAAGAAGTTCATGCTAATTGTGTTAAATTATATCACCTCTCATGCGAATTTTTACCTTTATATTTTTTGATTTCCTATCTATTATACCACTACTTTTTAAATAAGTGATTATAACAATAGTCTTGGTCCAAATCTTAGCAAGAGTATTTTTAATCATAGTAATAAAAGGGAATAGACATATCATCCGCAGCTAAATTCATTCTTTTAGGAAAAAAAAATCAAAACATTGCACGAGATTATGCGAGAGTAAAGATGACACCAATTTTTTGCAATTAAACTTCAACTGAGAATGAATACATACATAAAAGTCAGAGATGAAAAACTTCAGCAATATCTTAGAGCCTAGAATCATCAATCATTTACCCAGAATAAAACAAAAAAATACAAATACTGTAGCATGAGGTGCAACTTGTGCTTCATTAATCATTACTGCTTCAAAGATACGATTTCTGAATGCTAGATCAAAAACTAGATAAAATAGACGATTAATCCATTCTTAAGCAGGATAATTATAAATATTTTATGCATTCAACAAGCCCCACATTTTACAAACAGTTAACTTACAATTGAGAAAACAAAAAAAGGGAAATTAACTTCAGAGAATCACATAAGATGAATGAAATTAACTAATATAAGTCCATCAATTCATCATTTGCTTCGCTTATTGAAACTCATTTTCTCAAAGTACTTAATCGAGAGCAAGGAAAGCGAGAGATTCACCTCATCCTTTCCCCATCGAGCATTCGTCCTCGACGGCGCCGGAGCCGGCGGCAGGCACGGCCAGGACGAAACGGTCGGCGGCGTAGAAGACGACGGCTTCAGCAGCGGCCAGAGGTGGCTCGAGAAAAGGCGCCGGAATCCGCCGAGCCTCGACACGACGGCGCGTAACTGCATCGGGCTGCTGTGGTAATGCCGCGTGCAGATCAGCTCCCAGATCCGCTCGTCGTGCGCCGTCTGCTTCCACTGCCTGCTAACGCACGCCGCCTTCGCTAACGTGCGCCCGTCGTCGACGCGCCGCAGCACTTCGTAGAGGAGATTCTCGTCCATCAGGACGGATTCTGCTGATTTCGACATTTCTTCTTCGATTTCTTGCTTGATTTTTTTGTTCGTTGCATCCTTGGTGGTTGCGGCGGCGGAAGCGGTGTTTCCAGCAGCGAGGGGGCGTTTCATCGGAGGATTAGGGCGGGTGAGGATTTGGGGATCTGAGGTTTCCTTAATTGAGGGAAAATTGATGAGCAGAAGGAATATTGATGAATTGGTTGTTATCGATAAGGTCAAGAACGGAAATGAATGCTTGTGGAAGTTTGGTGTTATTCGTGGAATGACGCCTTCACCCCTGCGACAAAATTTGTGAACCATTTGGTCCGGACATATTTGCAATAATGTCGAAAGAGTCCACAAAATTCTTGAAAGTAGAATTAGCACAACATTACATATGTACTAAAATCCCTATAAATTAACATTATTGAACAAGAGAAATGTATTATTTTAGAGAGATAATTTAAAAAGATTTTTCCCGTACCAAAAAAAAATTATTTTTTTAGAGGGATAATTTAAAAAGATTCTTCGTGTACAATGAATGTTAATCAAGAAGGGATAACAAATTGTTTTACAATTTTGTAAAACTCGTTCGAGGACTGAAAGAATAAGAAATTTAGAGTCTGTTTAGTATAACTTGAGATTGATAATGATAATGAATCTCATTAACTGGTCAATCATTATGGGATTATTGATTGCATTGTTATTGCTTGATTATAATTTTTTTTACTTATTTTTATTCCCAAATCAATGCGATTTACGGTTATAATTGCACAATTAATTTATATTAAATCCTTATAAGTATGTGTATTAAATTCAATGGTTTCCAAATGTATGCCGAATTCTACTATTATTAATTTCTCAATTTAACATTAGAGTTTGTGGAAATATTCTACATATTTTTTTCAAAATTTTTTTTCAATCTGTTATAATTTGTTAATATTCATTCCATACATATTTATTTTAAAGATTTTTCTCAATCCACTGTAATTCATTAACATTATTCCAAAGATTTGTTGCTCAATTTAACATTAGAGTTTGTGAAAATATACTATATATTTTTTCCAAAATTTTTTTCCAATCTGTTATAATTTGTTAATATTTATTTCAAATACTCGTTTTTCAATTTAAAAATAATTTTGACAAGAAAATTCAGTAGTTTCTAAATGTATGTAGGTTTCTGCTATTATATATAAAAATTATCAAACAATATTAATTGGAATAATTCTCGTTACATTTCTCCGTTACCCCAACCAAACGTATTGCGTACACTAAGTAAAATTAATTAAAAGGAATTAATTTTAAAATAATACCCACTTACCATTTTACAACAAAAAATCAATTTTAATCACTTAACACAGTTGGGCCACAGATGATTTGGTGGGAGTTTTCCGGAGATGAGCCTGATGGCATTGGCTTTGATTTCCAAAACTTTTATCCCGCAATTCCGAAAGAAACACCATGGCTTCAGAAGCTTCTGGAGTCTACGAGAAACAAGACTCGAAGTTCGATTAAAACAAACAGAGATTATGGATGAATGTCCGATTTGCCAGCACCCTGATTACATCGGGCGGGGGAGAAGTTTTAATCCTGCCCTGGCCCTGCCTTCAAATAATTCAAATCAAATGTATACTGTTTTGGATATGGATCCGATTCCATGCACCTTTCATATTGTGGAGCATTTGTACGGTCAGCCCCTTCAACGGACCTTACCTCATTACTCCAACACATTTCTTAAACAATTGCGAGAGCGCACGGTATTTTTGTTAGGTAATTATATTTTGAGGCACACTTGGGTGTGACGGGGCATAATTTGAGCATTGACGTTTTAACACTTTGAGGGGTGGTTGTGATTGTGCTAAGTTATAGTTGTCTCATCTCATGCATGAGACCGTCTCATATGAATTTTTGTCTTATATTATATAAATTATAATTGAAATTTTGGAACAGGGATATTATGTTGATTGCTTCCCGCACCTGTTGTAGCACAAATCAAACTGGATATGCTCGTATCCGACACGTCAGCAGGGTCCACGTAGACCCTAATCGACCCGACCCGACAGAAGATCAGGTACCCAAAAATATGTGAATCCGACATATTGTGAGCATGTTGCACGAGGTCAATCCCAACCTGAGATACCATGGAATAAAGAGGATAGAATTTTACCATGGCTAACACCTCGCAGATCGCCAAATCGAGGACCGACCGGAGGATGTGCAATCAGAGCGACCTTCAGGACCTCAGTCTGACATAAATGCAGAGCATTAACTACGACTGGGCGGGTGTCAGACAGGCGACGCCGAAGAACTTTCCTAAATCATACCTAAATCAGAGATAAATCAGCAAAGGACGACACCGATTGACTTTTCAGTGTACCTAAACGGCTAATTCCCTGCAAATTCGGGAATTACCTGGGTCAATGTGTAAGCAAGGTCCGCGAGGTCGACAACCTCGACGAGCGACCTCCCTCGAGGACGGTCCGTATGTGAGGTCGGACAGAAGAAGAAAGACTGTCTGAGGGGGCGACCTCCCCCGAGGTCGCCCCACGAGCAAAGTCGGCGAGCACTACACAAGAAGATAATCCGACAAAATCAGGAGTCAACGCCAACCTCGCGAGACGAGACAATCATTTAGTGTAATGTAAATCTAGTTTTAATTATTAGATCCACAGTTGTAATAAAACCATAAAATAAAGGGTTGAGACGAGCTTGTAAGGTTTTTTGGCCTATCAAGGGTGGTCCTCTCCTCTATAAATAGAGGACCATACCTCATTGTAAATGGACCCTTCCATTTGGCCCTCATTCATGATATATACAGAAAAACAATATTCAAGGGAAGAACTCAAGAGTTCTTCCCGCAGTGTTCTTGTTCGTTTATTATGTTTGATAGTTATTAATCGGTTCACATCATAGCCACATTATCTCGAGCAGGATCTCACCCGAGCTCTCTCCCATGAGCTCCCCTTGAAGACCTGTTTATCTCGAGCAGGATCTCATCCGAGCTCTCTCCGACGAGCTCCCTTTGAAGACCTGCTGCTCCCGAGCAGAATCCCATCCGGGACTCTCCGACGAGCCACCTTTGAAGACCTGCTCATCCCGAGCAGGATCCCATCCAAGCTCGCCCCAACGAGCTCCCTTTGAAGACCTACTCATCCCGAGCAGAATCCCATCCAAGCTCGCCCCGACGAGCTCCCTTTTAAGACCTGCTCATCCCGAGCAGAAACCCATCCAGCTCTCTCCGACGAGCTCCCTTTGAAGACTCGCTTTCATCCCGAGCAGATCCTCGCTCTCTCCGGACGAGCCATCTCTGGCTCTACCTCAATAAAAATCCATCCGAAACTCTCTCCGGCGAGTTAACCTTTAAAAGACCTCTTTCATCCTAAGCAGATCCGCCCGAGCTCTCTCCGGCGAGCCGTCTTCGGCCCCCTTTCGTCAAAGCGGAGAATCCATCCGAACTCCTCTCCGATCCCTTTGAGACTTGCCCATCCGGAAAGGTGATCCCTCCGCTTCTCCGAAGCGAGCCATCTCCGACGACTTGCCGCGCTCGGCGTGGCTCTCGCTACCTCGGCGATGTTCATTCATTGATTTAGGTATTCTCGGGTCTTCTCGGCGTGGACTGATTCGCCTTTACGGCAACGACTTACCCCCGCCTTCTCGGCGTCGACTATATCTCGGCTACGCCGGCGTGTTGTTCGCCCGACGAATGAATGTGTTCTCCGCTTTTCCGGCGATGAGATCGGTTTCGCCTTCTGGCATTTACTTTATCTCCTTCTTGGTGTCGCCTCCCCGCTACCTAGGCGATGTTCATTCCGGCCGATTTAGCAAAGTGTTCTCCGTCTTCTCGACGATAAGATTGTTCGCCTTTACGGCGATGACTTGCCCGCCTTCTCGGCGTCGACTTTCCACTACCTCGGTGATGTTCATTCTGCCAATTTAGCGAAGTGTTCTCCGCCTTCTCGGCGATGAGACTGTTCACCTTTACGGCGATGACTTGCCCGCCTTCTTGGCGTCGGTTTTCCGCTACCTCGGCGATGTTCATTCCGCCGATTTAGCGAAGTGTTCTCCGCCTTCTCGGCGATGAGACTGTTTGCCTTTACGATGATGACTTGCCCGCCTTCTCGGTGTCGGCTTTCCCCTACCTCGGTGATGTTCATTCTGCCGATTTAGCGAAGTGTTCTCCGCCTTCTCGGCGATGAGACTGTTCACCTTTACGGCGACGACTTGCATGCCTTCTCGGCGTCGGTTTTCTGCTACCTCGGTGATGTTCATTCCGCCGATTTAGCGAAGTGTTCTCCGCCTTCTCAGCGATGAAATACATTGGCTACGGTGACGACGCCTTAGCGCCGGTCGGCTTTTCCGCTACCTGGTATTCATTCCGCGAATTTAGAAATGTTCTCCGCCTTCGGCGATAAGGCGCTTTAACCTTTACGGCGGCGACTTACCCGCGCTCGGCGTGGCTCCCCATTACCCCGACAATGTTCATTACGCCGATTTAGCGAAAGTGTTCTCTGCCGGCACCGGCTGATGAGGCCCCGCTGCTTTTCTGCGGCGGCGACTTGCCCCTTCGGCGCCGGCTCCCGCTACCTATAAGATGTTCATTCCGCCAATTTGGCGAAGTATTTGCTGGCGGCCTCACTATGGGCTGATACGGCCGCTACGGCGACAGCTTGCCGTCTTCTTGGCGTCGGTTTTCCGATACCTTGGCGATGTTCATTCTGCCAATTTAACGAAGTGTTCTCAGCCTTCTCGGCGGTGAGACTATTCGCCTTTACGGTGACGACTTGCCCGCCTTCTCGGCATCGGCTCCCTGCTACCTCGGCGATGATCATTACGCGATTTAGCAAAGTGTTCTCAGCCTACCGGCGATGAGGCGCTTTCCGCTTTCGATGATGACTTGCCCCATACCGGCGTCGGCTTTCCGCTACCTCGGCGATGTTCATTCCGCCGATTTAGCGAAGTGTTCTCCATCTTCTCGGCGATGAGAGGCCTTTCGCCTTTCTACGGCGGCGACTTATTGACCTCGCCGCGTAAAACAAGCTACCCGGCGATGTTTATTCCGCCGATTTAGCAAAGTGTTCTCCTTCTCACGATGAGGCGCTCTTCTTTCTGGCGATGACTTTCCCTTTTCGTCGGCTCCGCTACCTCGGAGATGTTCATTCGCCCGATTTAGCGAAGTGTTCTCGCGGCTACCGGTGATGAGGCCCATTAGCTTTTGGCGATGACTTGCCCATCTTCTCGGAGTTGGCTTCCCACTACCTCGGCGATGTTCATTCCGCCGATTTAGCGAAGTGTTCTCCGCCTTCTCGGCGATGAGATTGTTCGCCTTTACGGCGATGACTTGCCCGCCTTCTCGGTGTTGGCTTTACCGCTACCCGGCGATGTTCGTTTCGATGGGTTAAAAATGTTCTCGCGGCTTCGGCGATGAGGCTGCTTCGTCTTCTGGCGATGACTTGCCCTCCTCTTCGGCGTCGGCTCCCCGCTACCTCGGAGATGTTCATTCCGCCGATTTAGCGAAGTGTTCTCCTTCTTCTCGGCGATGAGATTGCTCGTCTTTACGGCGACGACTTGCCCGCCTTCCGGCGTCGTTTCTGCTACCTCGGCGTGTTCATTCGCTTGGAATTTAGCGAAGTGTTCTCCGCCTTCTAGACGATGAGACTATTCGCCTTTACGGTGACGACTTGCCCGCCTTCTCGACGTCGGCTTTTCGCTACCTCGGCGATGTTCATTCCGTCGATTTAGCGAAGTGTTCTCCGCCTTCTCGGCGATGAGACTACTCGCCTTTACGGCGATGACTTGCCCGCCCACCGATTAGCCGGTTTTCTCTACCTCGGCTATGTTTATTCCGCCGATTTAGCGATGTGTTCTCCGTCTTCTCGATGATGAGGTATTACGCCCTACGGTGATGACTTGCCCGGCATACCGGGTCGAACTTTCTGCTTTACCCGGCGATGTTCATTCCGCAAATTTAGCGAAGTGTTCTCCATCTTCTCGGCGATGACTTGCCCGCCTTCTCGGCGTCGGCTCCCCGCTACCTCGGCGATGTTCATTCCGCCCGATTGTAGTATTTCTCGCGCTTACCGACAGGCTATTCGGCCTTTTATGGTGACGACTTGCCGCGCGGGTAGCCGACTTTCCGCTAACTTTCGGCGATGTTCATTCGCCCGATTTAGCGAAAGTGTTCTCCATCTTCTCGGCGATGAGGCGCTCGCCTTCTGGCGGCGACTTGCCCCGCCTCCTCGGCGTCGGCTCCCCATTACCTCGGCGATGTTCATTACGCGATTTAGAAGTGTTCTCCGCTTACCGGCGGTGATGAACTGATTCAGCTACGGTGACGACTTGCCGTATGCCGGGTGGCTTTTTACCGCTGCGGCGATGTTCGTTCAGCGATTTAGCGGCGGTGTTCTCCGCCCTTTCGGCGATGAGGCCTTTTTCGCTTTCTGGCGGCGACTTGCTGTTACCGGCGTCGGCTCCGCCTTCCGCCGGCAATGTTCGTTCTTGGGTTGGCGAGTGTGTTCTCGCATACCGGTGATGAGGCCCGCTACGTTTCGCGCTTCTGGCGACTTGCCCGCCTTCTGGCGTCGGCTCCCTTCTTTCGACAGATGTTCATTCGCCAATTTAGCGAAGTGTTCTCGGTATACCATTTGTAGTGGCGAGCGACTTGCCGCCGTCTCGGCATCGGCTCCCTGCTACCTCGGCGATGATCATTACGCAATTTAGCGAAGTGTTCTCCGCCTTCGGCGATGAGGCGCCGCCTTCTGACGATGACTTGCCCTCGCTACCGGCGTCGGCTTTCATTTACCTCGGCGATGTTCGTTCGCTTGATTTAGCGAAGTGTTCTCCATCTTCTCGGCGATGGGGCGCTGCGCTTTCTGGCGATGACTTGACTACCTCCTCGGCGTTGGCTCCCCCGCTACCTCGGCGATGTTTATTCCGCCGATTTAGCAAAGTGTTCTCGCTACCGGCGATGAGGCGTTTTCGTCTTCTGGGCGATTGCTTGCCGCCTACCGAGGCCGGCTCACATTCCCTCGAAGATGTTTATTCGCCCGATTTAGCAAAGTGTTCTCCGCGGCTACCGGCGATGAGACTATTCGCCTTCTGGCGATGACTTACCCGTCTTCCGGCGTTGGCTTCCCATTTACCTCGGTGATGTTCATTCCGCCGATTTAGCGAAGTGTTCTCCGCCTTCTCGGCGATGAGATTGTTCGCCTTTACGGCGATGACTTGCCCGCCTTCTCGGTGTTGGCTTTCCGCTACCTCGGCGATGTTCATTCTGCCGATTTAGCAAAATGTTCTCCGCCTTCTCGGCGATGAGACTGCTCGCCTTTACGGCGACGACTTGCCCGCCTCTTCGGCGTCGGCTCCCCGCTACCTCGGAGATGTTCATTCCGCCGATTTAGCGAAGTGTTCTCCGTCTTCTCGGCGATGAGATTGCTCGTCTTTACGGCGACGACTTGCCCGCCTTCTCGGCGTCGGTTTTCTGCTACCTCGGCGATGTTCATTCCGCCGATTTAGCGAAGTGTTCTCCGCCTTCTAGACGATGAGACTATTCGCCTATACGGCGACGACTTGCCCGCCTTCTCGGCGTCGGCTTTTCGCTACCTCGGTGATGTTCATTCCGCCGATTTAGCGAAGTGTTCTCCACGCCTTCTCGGCGATGAGACTACTCGCCTTTACGGCGATGACTTCCCGCCTTCTCGGTGTCGGTTTTCCTCTACCTCGGCTATGTTTATTCCGCCGATTTAGCGATGTGTTCTCCGTCTTCTCGATGATGAGACTGTTCGCCTTTACGGTGACGACTTGCCCACCTTCTCGGAGTCGGCTTTCCGCTACCTCGGCGATGTTCATTCCGCAGATTTAGCGAAGTGTTCTCCGCCTTCTCGGCGATGAGACTGCTCGCCTTTACGGCGATGACTTGCCCGCCTTCTCGGCGTCGGTTCCCCGCTACCTCGGCGATGTTCATTCCACCGATTTAGCGAAGTGTTCTCCGTCTTCTCGGTAATGAGACTGTTTCACGCTTTATGGTGACGACTTGCCCGCCTTCTTGGTGTCGGCTTTCCGCTAACTCGGCGATGTTCATTCCGCCGATTTAGCGAAGTGTTCTCCGTCTTCTCGGCGATGAGACTGCTCGCCTTTACGGCGATGACTTGCCCGCCTCCTCGGCGTCGGCTCCCCGCTACCTCGGCGATGTTCATTCCGCCGATTTAGCGAAGTGTTCTCATCTTACAGGCGATAAATTGCTTGTCTTTCTGGCGATGACTTGCCGCCTTCGGCATTAGTTTTTACGCTACACCGGTGATGTTCATTTCGCCCGATTTAGCGAAAGTGTTCTCCGCCTTCTGAAGCGATAGGCCCATTACGCCTTCTGGCGGCGACTTGTTCACGCTACCGGCGTCGGTTTTTCCATACGCCGGCGATGTTAAATTCCCGCGGAATTTAGCGAAAGTGTTCTTCCCTTACCGGCAGTAAGGCCCAATCGCCATTCTGGCGATAACTTGCCCGTCTTTCGGCGTCGGCTTTCGCTACCTCAGCGATGTTATTCTGCCAAATTAGCGAAATGTTCTCTCTTTCGGCGATGAGGCGCGCTTTCGCGCTTCTGGCGGCGACTTGCCCCGCTTTCGGCGGCGTCGGCTCCCCGCTACCTCGGCGATGTTCATTCCACCAATTTAGCGAAGTGTTCTCCGCCTTCTCGGCTATGAGACTGTTCGCCTTTATGGTGATGACTTGCCTGTCTTCTCGACGTCGGTTTTCCGATACCTTGGCGATGTTAAATTACGCGCGATTTAGAAAGTATTCTCGCGCTTCTCGGCGGTGAAGGCTGATTCGCCTTTCGGTGGTGACACGACTTGCCCGCCTTCTCGGCATCGGCTCCCCACTACCTCGGCGATGTTCATTTTGCCAATTTAGCAAAGTGTTCTCAGCCTTCTCGACAATGAGACTGCTCGCCTTTACGGCGATGACTTGCCCTCCTTCTCGGCGTCGACTTTCCGCTACCTCGGCGATGTTCATTTTTCCGATTTAGCGAAGTGTTCTCCACCTTCTCGGCCGATGAGACTACTCGCCTTTATGGCAATGACTTGCCTACCTCCTCGGCGTCGGCTCCCCGCTACCTCGGCGATGTTTATTCCGCCGATTTAGCGAAGTGTTCTCCGCCTTCTCGGCGATGAGACTGCTCGCCTTTACAGCGATGACTTGCCCGCCTTCTAAGCGTCGGCTCCCCGCTACCTCAGAGATGTTCATTCCGCCGATTTAGCGAAGTGTTCTCCGCCTTCTCGGCGATGAGACTGTTCACCTTTACGACGATGACTTGCCTGTCTTCTCGGCGTTGGCTTCCCACTACCTCGGCGATGTTCATTCCGCCGATTTAGCAAAGTGTTCTCTGCCTTCTCGGCGATGAAATTGTTCACCTTTACGGCGATGACTTGCCCGCCTTCTCGGTGTTGGCTTTCCGCTACCTCGGCGATGTTCATTCCGCCGATTTAGCAAAATGTTCTCCGCCTTCTCGGCGATGAGACTGCTCGCCTTTACGGCGATGACTTGCCCGCCTCTTCGGCGTCGGCTCCCCGCTACCTCGGCGATGTTCATTCCGCAGATTTAGCAAAGTGTTCTCCACCTTCTCGGCGATGAGACTGCTCGCCTTTATGGCGATGACTTGCCCGTCTTCTCAGCGTCGGTTTTCCTCTATCTCGGCGATGTTTATTCCGCCGATTTAGCAATGTGTTCTCTGCCTTCTCGATGATGAGACTGTTTGCCTTTACGGCGATGACTTGCCCATCTTCTCGGCGTTGGCTTTCCGCTACCTCGGCGATGTTCATTCCGCCGATTTAGCAAAAGTGTTCGCCTTCTTCACCGGTGATGAGGCGCTTTCGTAATTACGGCGACGACTTTGCCGTCTTCTCGGCGTCGGCTTTTCGCTACCTCGGCGATGTTCATTCCGCCGATTTAGCGAAGTGTTCTCCACCTTCTCGGCGATGAGACTGCTCGCCTTTACGGCGATGACTTACCCGCCTTCTTGGCATTGGCTCCCCGCTACCTCGGTGATGTTCATTCCGCCGATTTAGCGAAGTGTTCTCCGCCTTCTCGGCGATGAGACTGCTCGCCTTTACGGCGACGACTTGCCCGCCTTCTCGGCGTCGGCTTTTTGCTACCTCGGCGATGTTTATTCCGCCGATTTAGCGAAGTGTTCTCCATCTTCTCGGCGATGAGACTGCTCGCCTTTACGGAGATGACTTGCCTGTCTCCTCGGCGTCGACTTTACCTCGGCGATGTTCATTCCGCCGATTTAGCGAAGTGTTCTCCGCCTTCTCGGCGATGAGACTGCTCGCCTTTACGGCGATGACTTGCCCGCCTTCTCGGCATTGGCTCCCCGCTACCTCTGCGATGTTCATTCCGCCGATTTAGTGAAGTGTTCTCCGCCTTCTCGACGATGAGACTATTCGTCTTTACAACGACGACTTGCCCGTCTTCTCGGCGTTGGCTTCCCGCTACCTCGGCGATGTTCATTCTGCTGATTTAGCGAAGTGTTCTCCGTCTTCTCGGCGATGAGATCATCCGCCTTTATGGTGTTGACCTGCCCATCTTCTCGGCGTTGGCTCCCCGCTACCTCGACGATGTTCATTCCACCGATTTAGCTAAGTATTCCCCGCTTTCTCGGCGACGAGATCATCCACCTTCATTGGCTCGGACCAACCTACCCTTTCGAGATCGGCATGGTCCCCCTTTGTCTGCGTGATTTGCCCACCTTCTCGGCATTGGCTTCATGCCTCGACGTGATTTATCCACCTTCATCGGCGTTGACACGCCTTTACGGCGTTGGCTTTCCAGCGCGGGATCTCTTGAGCTCTCCCCGACGAGCTCCCCTTGAAAGCATGCTCATCCCGAGCAAGATCCTACCAAGCTCTCCCCGACGAGTTCCCCTTGAAGACCTGCTCATCCTGAGCAGGATCCCATCCGGCTCTCTTCGATGAGCCATCTCTGAAGGCCTGCTCATCCCGAGAAGGATTCTACCGAGCTCTCTCCGACGAGCTCCCCTTGAAGACTTGCTCATCCCGAGAAAATTCCCATCCGGCTCTCTTCGAAAGGCCATTCAGGAAGGCCCGCTTCATCCCGAAAGCAGATCCTACCGAGCTCTCTCCCGACGAAGCCTTTGAAGACCTCGCCATCCCGAAAGCAGATCCCATGAAACATAAAGGGCAACTACTAAGCACGAACTTCTCGTTTAGTGGGCTAAAAAGTAGATCGCCGACCTTCCAAGGGAGTCAGTCACCACAAGCCTAGCTCACGAAGCAAAGACATTTTTAGAAGAGCATGTCGTGATAACTTAGCCAAATTCATAAATCTTAAGTTAGTTATTAAGATCGCAAAGTCGCAACCAAGTAAGACGACGTTCTAAAGCGAGATAAATAACTTAGACAATCACAACAAGTCAGTTATTAAGATCGCAAATTCGCAACTAAGTAAGACGACGTTCTAAATCGAGATAAATAACTTAGACAATCACAATAAGTCAGTTATTAAGATCGCAAAGTCGCAACCAAGTAAGACGACATTCTAAAGCGAGATAAATAACTTAGACAATAACAACAAGTCAGTTATTAAGATCGCAAAGTCGCAATGAAGTAAGACGACGTTCTAAAGCGAGATAAATAACTTAGTCAATCACAACAAGTAAGTTATTAAGATCGCAAAGTCGCAACCAAGTTAGAAAACGTTCTAAAGCGAGATAAATAACTTAGACAATCACAACAAGTCAGTTATTAAGATCGCAACAGTTATTAAGATCACAAAGTCGCAACCAAGTAAGACGATGTTTTAAAGCGAGATCAATAACTTGGACAAAATTACAAATCTTTAGTCCGTCATTAAGTTTGCGAAGTCGCGGCAAATTAAGACGACTTCTTAAATAAGAGTTCAATTCAACAAAGGCGACATCCAGATTGTTCGTTAATAGATAAGACTCTTACAGAAAGAGGTTCACCTCGGAGTTTGAGCACGAATCAAAGATCGCATAGTCAAAAAGATAATTAAAGATTACAACGTCACAAAGACTCTCGACGAGCTCAGCTCTCGACGAGCAACAAAGACTCTCGATGAGCTCAGCTCTCGATGAGCAACAAAGACTCTCGACGAGCTCAGCTCTCGATGAGAAACAAAGACTCTCGACGAGCAACAAAGACTCTCGACGAGCTCAGCTCTCGACGAGAAACAAAGACTCTCGACGAGCTCATCTCTCGACGAGCAACAAAGACTCTCGACGAGCAACTAAGACTCTCGATGGGCTCAGCTCTCGATGAGCAACAAAGACTCTCGATGAGCTCAGCTCTTGACTAGCAACTAAGACTCTTGACGAGCTCAGCTCTCGACGAGCAACTAAGACTCTCGACGAGTCCCATATCTCGACGAGCAACTAATAAGACTCTCGATGAGCTCCGTCTCTCGACGAACAATTAATACTAAAGACTCATACGAAGGGGCTCACCTCGTAGTACGAGCACAAAAAACACTCGTACAAAGGGGCTCACCTTGGAGTACGAAAGCACAGGAAAGACTTGTACAGAGGCTCACCTCGGAGTATGAGCTCATAGAAAATCAACGATGAGCGTAAGAAAATCCTCAACCTGGGGGCTCGATCAGAACAATCGAGGCCTCATAAGACATCCGAAACAGTTCGGGGTAAATAGTGTGGATCGCAGACGATCAAGGATCTAAATCTTATCAGATATGAAACAAGATCGAACTCGAACGAAGTCAAAGCCCGAATTTTGGGGTTATTGTTATAAAGACAAATCAAACCGATATGTGCTCAGATCCGACACGCCGCCAGGTCCACCTAGGCCCTAATCGACCCCGGGCGAAGCGAGATCAGTACTCAAAAAATATGTGGATCCGACATATTGTGAGCATGTTGCACGAGGTCAATCCCGACCTGAGATACCATGGGATAAAGAGGATAGAATTTTACCAGGGCTAACACCTCGCAGATCGCCAGATCGAGGCCCGACCTGAGGATGTGCGATCAGAGTGACTTTGAGGACCTCGATCTGACATAAATGCAGAGCATTAACTACGACTAGGCGGGTGTCAGACAGGCGACGCCGAAGAACTTTCCTAAATCATACCTAAATCAGAGATAACAAAGAAATGACTATTAACCGATTGACTTTTTAACAGATTTAAATCCGCTTAATTTCGCAACCGGAATTACGGGTCAATGTGTAAGCGAGGTCCGCGAGGTAGACAACCTCGACGAGCGACCTCCCTCGAGGACGATCCGTATGTGAGGTCGGACAGAAGAATAAAGACTGTCTGAGCGGGCGACCTCCCCTGGCAAAATCAGGAGTCAACGTCAACCTCGCGAGACGAAACAATCATTTAGTGTAATGTAAATCTAGTTTTAATTATTAGATCCACAGTTGTAAAAAAACCCTAAAATAAAGGGTTGAGACGAGCTTGTAAGGTTTTTTGGCCTATCAAGGGTGGTCCTCTCCTCTATATATAGAGGACCATACCCCATTGTAAATTGACCCTTCCATTTGGCCCTCATTCATGATATATACAGAAAAACAATATTCAAGGGAAGAACTCAAGAGTTCTTCCCGCAGTGTTCTTATTCGTTTATTATGTTTGATAGTTATTAATCGGTTCACATCATAGCCACATTAAATTCGTAAGTCCGACCCGATAAAATCGCTATCAACAGCACCCACAACTGATTATGACTAGAACGAGAAGAACTGGAAAACCGTCCATTATCAGAGAAATTTCTATGCTTTTGGATAATCATGGGATGGAATATATTAAACAGAAGGTGTGTGTTTTCTCCTCCTTCCTTTTTATTATTATTATTATTATTATTATTATTATTATTATTATTATTATTATTAGGAGTAGAGTAGGAGTAAGGCATATAATTTAAAATTGTCCCGTAACTTTTTAACTATTTTTCAAAATAATTTCACAAAAGTTTAATGTACGAAATTGGTCCCAATTTTTTATGAAGTGTACCATTTTTGTTCCAAATTCATCGGAACTTATGAAACAACGTAGTTTTTGGTCATGCGTCTTACATGTGAGCATTCAATTTGGAGATTTCGAAAGTGTATGATTGTATCTCGTGACTTTTACTGCTAAGTCAGTGGAATCTGGCGAGACTTTTTTAGCAACGGTGGATATACGGAGAGGTTGTAATACCCCAATTCTCGAGTGTTTTATCCAACCCAACACCATTGCTCCTCCCCTGCCACAAGATTTTCCACTTGGCGAAATGAAAACCCTCAAACCACGACGTTACTGGATAATATGGTGCTGACTTCTTTCCCTGATGCTTCCTATTTTTGTTTTAATTTACATTTGGCTGGCATAATCGCTTATGATTATTCGATGTTTTAAGTTAATGTTTGGATTCGCAGACACGGTGAAACTCCGACCATCTTGTGTGCTTGCTTTCAAACGATACTATTACTATCTTATCATATGCAATTACCGTTCGTGTCAATTTGTAACTTAGCAGGTACATTTTGTATACTAGGACATTTTTTCGTCAATTTTTCAATTAAAAAAAATTCAAAGTTTTCCGATGAAAGGGACTAAAATTGATATCAAAAGAACCGAAATTGATAAAGTAAAAATTTATAGGACTATTTGTGGACACAGACAAAATTGTGTGTATATATTATTTAAATGTATAGATTAAAACGTTAAAATTTTACGTAGTAGTTGTGCTCAGCTGAGTTCGTTGCCTCATTACTTAAGGCTGCGTTTGTTTTGGGATTCACACGGATGGACTTAGGACTTTGCGCTCCCGTCTCATACGAGTTTGTGATTTAGAGTCTGATTTTCAAATCCCACATTTCATCCACACCTACAAATACCTATATAATCTATAATTACTCTTCCCAATACATCACACTTTATACACTTTATTACTCTTCTCAATATAATATAATAATACAATATCAATCATTATTAAACATTGATTTGACATAAAGTTAAATCTCACCCTACTTAAATCTCAAAACAAACACATACATTTATTATTCATCAAAAAATTTAAATCCCTGGATTTTAAAATCTTAACTTGCTCCGCACACTTAAATCCCAAAACAAATGTGGGGCTCTTCACAAATTGTGAGTTGGAATCAAGATTCGAATTTTGAAATTTAAAACCAGTTATAGTCCGGAATTTGGATTCAAATCAAAATACTCAAGAGTATACACTTCACAGCAATGTTTCGCCAGGATAAGTTAAACTTGCAACAAAGAAATACAATAAAATACAAATTAAAACAAAGAAGAATGAACATTGTTGTTAGTTCATCACACCCTTCAATTAAACAACACCACTCCTGAATTCCACCTTACTTTCTTCATTTTTCCCATTTTCAACCAATTCCACCGCGGCATACTCATCCCCCACGCTCCCTCCGCCGCAATTCCGCCCCTTATACCTCCTCGCCACCCACAAAAACACGAAAAAATTAACCGCATTAATCCCCGTCAAAAGCCAATAAAAGTAGTCAAGCCGACTCTTATTCAAATCATCCCTCAGCCACTCTTTCTCAACCACCTTAACAATGGCCGTACTCATCCAACTCCCAATACCGATCTCACTCAAAAACAGCGCGCTGCTAATGCTCCTCGTCCCATCCGTTGCCTCATCGTAGAAAAACTCCAGCTGCCCCACGTATGCAAACACCTCCGCGGTCCCAATCAGAAAACACTGCGGAAATAGCCAGAACACATTCAAATGACCAGGGTACTCCTCCCTCCGTTTCTTCTCGATCAGAGCAGCCGAGAGCATGGCGAATATGGAGACGAACAGGCCTATTCCCATCCGCTGCAACGACGTGATGCCACGTGCATGGCCCGTTCGGGCCCTGAGGAAGGGCACGATGAGGCGCTCGTAGATTGGGACGAGGATCAGCGCGTTTATGGCGCTGAAAACAGGGGTGGAGCCAGGGGGGATTTCGAATTTGGGGCTGAGTTTTCGGTCCATTACGATGGCTTGTCCTATGAAGAAGGTTGAGAGCTGAGAGAAGGAGATTGCTAGAGCTATGGTTGAAGCCCAGATTGGAAGTATTCTGATGAATGATTTGAATTCTTCGACTTGTGTTACAGTGCAGAGTTTCCAACGATTGTTTGTGTTGCATTCTTGAACAGTTATCACAGCTGCTTTGTCCAGGAATCTGATTGTAACACAATCAAAACAGAGAAAAACAGAGTAAAACAGAGTTTTGATTATGAAATGAGATTTGCATACTTCATATGAAAAGATGGTGATCATTTAGATAAATTAAGACAAATACAAACCTATATTGCTTCGTATGGCTTAGTTTTCGTGCTCGGAGAATATCAGACTCTCGAGTTTTAACCTCGTAAAGATCATGTTTTCCAACCTCAACGCCTCTGTAATGATTCTTCACAGAAGCCACAATCACTTGAACAAATCTTGTAAAAGCACTTCCCGTAGGCTTCTGATACCGATATTTGGCAAAACCAGCAGACAAAATGAAAACCGAGACGATCATTAGAACCATTGGTACACCGAAACCCCAGGTGTACCCAAATTCGGTTTGCACGTACACCAACAGAGTGATGCCTAACAGGGCTCCCATGTTTATAGCAAAGAAAAACCAGTTGAAAAATGCATATTTTTTCTGAGCTTCATTCTCGTCAGATTCATCAAACTGGTCTGCGCCGAATGAGGAAACGCACGGCTTGATCCCGCCCGTTCCCAGGGCTATAAGCGCCAACGCGCAGTACAAGAAAGCCGTCTGAGCAGAGGATGCTGGGGTGCATGGTCTCTTGGTGCATTTAGTAGGCCTTAAGCCATCTATGGTTGCTGAAAGAGTTAGCAACACCATCCCCTGATAAACGAACATCCAGGATTTTAAATTTGGGGATGTGATAAATAATTTGATAAAGTCATAAAACCTTATGCAAAGTCAATCTCGTAATCTTACCACAGCATAGATACAAGAAAAGACGATGATGGTACGAAAACGGCCCAAATAGGCATCGGCAAGAAAAGCTCCGAGCAGAGTTAGAACGTATGCGGCTCCAATCCAATCAGTAACATGAGTAGCTGCTTTTGGAAAAGGCTGATGCATCTCTTTCACAAGATATGCCACCATGCTCACAGCAATTGCAAAGAATGCCAGCCTCTCTGCTACCTCATTCACTATTGCAACATTCAAAAAATAATATATACACAATTAATCTTTGATGACATGTGATCAAACTATTGATACAATTTTAACTCAATTTTGTCCAAAGTTTGGTTCTTTCACAAAAAAAAAAAAAAAAAAGTGATATATAATGAGAAGTATTAGTTCATATGAAGAAAAGTATTAGTTTGTAACTAACAATTTTCATCATATGAACTAATACTTTTCATCAGATGAACTAATACTTTTCAACTGTTTTTTTCTTCTATGATTAGCGAAAAATATAAATTACACTTTTATCGTAATTATTTTTTATCAAAATTGAGTAAAAATTGCACCAGTTGCACGGTGTAGCTGTTGTGCCGAAGTATTACTCTTCATTTATTAACTATAATCATAAATTAGAATAAGAACCTATGATGAAGGGGGATGCTTTCCATCCTCCAGTTGTCTGTTTATCTGCAATTCTCCCCTTATAATCCACACATCCATTGGAAACCAACGTCGAATTGGTGACTTCGTCCTACCAAAAATTCGATTTTAAGTCAAGTTAGGAACAAAAACAGGACACATGGGAAGATTGTTTAAATTGAGAGCACGTTGTACCTTCATGCTATGCTTGTTCGACTCTAAAAGATCACGCTCTCCCGTGTTTGTTTCCATGTTCGAAACGATGAATTCGTTCTTGGCCTCAGTGATGCATATATATATATATATACTCACGTATATGAACTCTTATTATTCTATTTAAATTCAATTTTATTAGAGTATAGTTCATATTTAATAATTCGCATTTGACTAGTATGCTTGAATCTTAGGCGGCAATATTCCAATAAAAATTTGTCAGAGAGCAAAGCAACAAAATTGTGAAGCAGTCAAACTGCCGCCCCAGAATTCAGGTCTTTTCAATGCATGAAAGAAAATGGGCTGGATGATTTAATTTTAAGGCTGTAATAGAATTAATACACTAGATATATGCGTAACGTTATTTAACCGGCCATGATCAAGATTATGTTATTTCGTAACTGTTTGGGTTTAAGCAGTAAGTAGTTACAATTGAGAGAGAGAGAGAGATTGTTAGTTAATTTGGTTACAATTGAAATTCTGGGTTTCTGGTCGAAAATTGAATTATATCACCCGGAGACTTGTTTTAAGTTGTATGATCCTTTAAATGACTGTTGGATTGTACTATAACCTGACGAGGATGTGGGCGTGAATCTAAAGGCTTTGATACCATGAAAGAATTATGTCTCATTTAAAAATTTGAACTTGTTATAAAGATGTGTGAAATTAATTCATTTGTATATAGTTCCTTAATATTAAGTTGTCATTCACGCATCGTTTGATAATAATAATTGGTGATGGAGATGAACCTTTCATCATCCTTTTGGATCATAAAAATGGAGATGGAAATGCCTATACTTTGATTTCACAAACGCATGTATCGGAATCTTCTGGTTGTCGTGCTCACCTACTGATTGATGTTTGTCGCACTGATCTTGGCACCATCGATGGGACTCTGAGATATATCTTAAATCGAAGTCATTGTTTGTTTACTCTTTATATGTTTATCATTTGAGCCTATCTGTCTATTTTGCATTGCATTGCATTGGGTTAGTGTTTTGTGAAATGTTGCTAGAGCTTCCCAGTTTTATCAATTTTAATTCTGTTTTTGATTTGTTTATTCATGTGAACGTGACATAATCCACCTCATTTATTTATTTAGGTTATTTGCTATCAGTTGAAATGGTCCATTCTATAGTCTCAGGCAGCTTTCTATTGCACTACCATATATATTGGCCCTATTTTTGTTCCGATTGGTCCCAACTCCAAACGGAATATCATGTACGGATCTTTTGCACGGATCTTTTGGTTGATGGTATGATTGTTAGCACGGAAAGTTGGGGCCCCTATATTTTTGAAATTTAATAGCTAAAAAAAATGGATAAATTTATGGGACAATTATTTTTCCGCTCTTTAAACCCTGACTTTCTTTTGTATTGCTTTGGAGCAGTGTTTTGTGAAACGTTGTTTTCTCATTTGAGTATCGAGCTATGATCCAGAATGCTTGTACTCAACTTACTTTTGGATTTTTATGGCATTAAGTTAGTTTTTGCGATGCAAAGGACGTTGAATACAGTTCAAAATATTAACCAAATAAAGGGACTAGAATATTTTTTTATCAGTAGCACTCTTATATATATATATATATTAGTAATACGTAAAATTTGGGACTCCGTTTCAAAATAGACAAAGTCTAATATGAAAATTTGCATACATGTTTTATTTACAAACAAATTTTGTATATGATGAAGGTAAGACAAAGTCAAGTGGTTCATGGTTCACTCTGCCCGAGTGGTTCATGGTTCATCAGTCCCGAATAGGTCATGATTTAAGACGATTTTATAATTTTTCATACATGAAAATTTTCACACTAGACCTACTCTTCAAAATATGGAAAATAAGTTATAAATGCATCACATTGACTGCACATGCACCTCTTCACTCTTCTTTATTAGCCTCTTACAAAAATTTCAAAAACTTAGGCAAAGAGCATGATACATGTAAGGAAAAGTCCTGTAAAGGGGAAAAGTGAGTATGGACCAAAGGAGAAAAGAAAGAATATAGAAGATGAGACAAAAAGACAACAAATGTGTAGCCATGGAAAACAATCATTATTCTTCTTCACAATTTGTTATCGCTTGTCCACATTTAATTATCTTGTCTAATTTTTTTTTTAATCATTAGACCCTTCGTAAACAGAATAAGAGGAATGTTGAGAAGAAAGTCGCCAAAATTTCAGATTTTTCTACTAGAAAAATTCCTCGAAGCCCTAATGATCCTGTGTGTCATATTATTGACATTATGACGAACCAAACATACATAATACCAAAACAAAGGATTTAACTTGAAATTTTTCTTTCTACTTTTTGCTCTAATTAAATCCCATATCAGCTTCAAAAACAAGTTTTACAAAGATGCATCATTCAACTTACTAATACAAAATGGTGCAAACATTAAGTTTAATCAAATTCAAGAATCAAGATATCAGGTAAACAGCTTAATAGTCGATAAATGTTATAAAAACATAAATAGAAACAAGATTTTGCTCATAATAATCAACACTTGTCCAAACAATCACATTTTTTCCTTCTGAAAAGTTATATATAATTCACAAAGATATATATGTACAAGCTAAATCAAAATCTCTCTCGCACACACATGACGCAAAAATACACACACCGCCTGTCTTTTTTCGAAGAACAAAAAATAAAAAAACTTCACCGATTATGAAGAGGATCTGATTCATTAGGTACTCGCCTTTTACTTGACAAGAATTCGTCAAAAGCGCTCTTCACTCTTCCCGCTTCTAGCTTTAACTGATGAGCGACTTTTCCTTGCTGCTTTTTTGAAGCTGAGATTTTCCTACTGCAAACCACCATTGTCTCGTTGTTGTATCCACCTGAAACTAACAACGTTAGCACAAACAACAACGCTAGTTTCTGAAAAATATTATACATGATGTAGTTTTTGGCTACGAAACTAAAGAGTTTTTCTCCTTTTGTGTGGAAACTAATATACATATATATAAAGGTTTGAACAAAGATTGATTGATCAGATCTTGAGTGGCCGGTGGGGTAGGTAACTAATATATGGATTGGGTTTAAGCAATTTTAGAAACACAAATTAATACTACTTGTGTAAGAATATATATAAATCCACATTATACGGTACGTAATTTTTTCTATTTACCCACAAATTTAGCATTTTGTTATTTCATTCTGAAATGCAGGCCGAAGAAAAGATGGATAATAATATGTTTCTATGAGCATGCCTCATGTGCAATTTTTCATTTATAAAATTATTAATATATATCGATCACGTGATTAACTTGCATCATTATTCTTGGCAGTTGTCAACATATGTCCCTTTTGTAACGGAACAACTAAAACACAAATCCGTTTCGTTTATTGATGAAAATATTGATAACTATGATTCTAACATCGTGTACAGTTTGCTAATATAAATAGAAATTAACCATCCTAATGATCAGCAACTATATACAAAATAATTAATTCAGCACATCTTTACAAATTCGAACTTTTAGATTAAACATAATTTTTTTATGGTATCAGAGTTTTCAGGTTCACGTTCTGGGTTCGATTTTCGCTGAAAGCAACTCTATCCATGTTAAATTGTTCACTCGATGATTCTTCTCCCAATAATAGATGATAAAATAATTAATTTTACAAATCTCTACAAGTTGGAATTAAATAAACACTTGTTGAGTCTTCTCAGTCCTTCTCACAATGAAGTTGACAGACTCATAAGACAACTCACACAAATGAGAGGGGGTATTAGGAAATTATATACAAAAAAATTAATTACGTATTTATATCTCTATAATTTTGACCTTTTAAATTAGACGGAAGTCTTCCACTAATTCAATTGGAAAATGAGTTTTTTTTTTCTCTGAATAATTTAAGTACACTCCTACAAACAAGGGACACATTAGACGATGAAATTTCAGCTTTAACAATAGTATGTAAATTCTTTGTGCTTCACGAGAACTTTTCAACTTTTGTTTCTCCGAATTTAAAAACTTTTTTATCTTGCTTTCAATTCCCCAAAATATGGACACTCTCCGCATTTAGGTAATCATGCAAAAGTGGTATTGGTCTCTAGTGGTTTAACTTATTCTTGGATTACCATTTTGCTTCCATCATTCCATGCTTGTAAAACTGTTCAATTACTTTATATGCCTGAAAATCATTGGGCAAAGACAAATTCGTCAGTACATCTAAACATGAGTTTCTTTTGGAATGGATATGGATAATATACATTATTTGTGATTCTGGCAAATGGAGGGTATCTGATATTATCTCCGTCCCACAATAAATTGTCCACTTACCAAAAACACGACACATTTGCATAAAAGAGTGACTTGAGACAAACTTGAACAATGAAGACTCGAGACCCTTGTCGGCGAGACTGGTTGTAGTGGTGTTACGTAGTGACAATGTTTTGTCTTGTCGCCCTAACTATTCTCAAGGGATCCCTAAGCTCACAAAATGTACTATATCGTAATGGCATATTGAAGAATTTTATTTTATCTAAAAATCAAATTTATAGAGAGGTGTAAAATTAATTCATTTATGTTATATCTTTAACACTTTTCTTACTCGTGGTCAAATTCTCAACTCTACCTTCTGAGTAGGAAACCCAACAAGTGAACTATTTAATATGTGTGAAGTTGTTTTCTACGGGGAGTTAAACTTAAGACTGAGCGTGAGCCAAATACTTCTGATATCATAAAATAATTTCATCTTATCTAAAAATTTAAACTTGTAAAGAGGTGCTAAATTAGTTAGTTTATATTATATCCTTTAACACATGTGCGCTACAATTCCACGACGTAATTCATAGGGGCAAATTCAAGACCCGATTGAGAGGGAGTTAAATTTTTACGATTATAAAAAAAAATTATACTTATTTAAACAAATAATATATTGATATCTACCATTACCACCGTCCATCTCATTACATTCAAAATTTATGAAATTATAAAAAGTCTCTCTTAGTGATTACTTTAAAATTAATTTTCTTTAGAAATTTTCTTTTCAGCATGATCTTGCAATACACATACATGATACATAGACATACATGTCGGAGAAAGTAGGGCCTATATAGACATACATGTTGGAGAAAGTAGGGCCTATAGGCCATACTTAGTGATAACTCATTATGTAAAAACTGTGACGAACAAACTAAATTGTGATATGTAAAAATTACATCTTAAAAGTTAATTAAATTACCATTTATTAGAAATTAAAATAAATTCTTAAAATAAATAGATGAATAATTGATGATTCAATGGTGCATTAAATTAATTAGCCATAAGTCGAGTTCTAGGCTTAATAAATAAAATCATGCTAATTCAGGTCTGTGAAGCCCAATAAAATAAATTAAATTGGATCTTTAAAGTTCAACAAATTAAATTGGACATCTAAAGCCTAACAAAGGTCAAGGTTATTAACACCGTCGTATTTACTTAATGCACCACCCAATCATTTTAACAAAAAAAAATTACATATTAAAAGATCATACTAGCCTTACAATTAAAATCCTAAATTATATCTTTCCCTTTACTTCCCCAAACCTACGGCAGCCGCCTCTGCAGATTCACCACCAATTCCGTCGCCGGGTAAGTGTAAAACTTTCGGTAAAACTTATAAAATTCGAAAATAACAACAAATTTCATCATAAATTTCGAAAAAAAAGCTACAAAATTTGACCAAAAAATTCCAAAAAAAAAGCAAGTTATTTCATATATTGAAAATTGGAGATCTTCGCGATCTGGAAAGCGGGGTAGAACGTGAGTAGCAAGGCGGAGGTGGCTCTGCTATGGAGGTGAGGTCCGATGCCGATGATGACGGCCGCTTCATGTGGTGGCACGGAATGGGGATGAAAAACTGATGAGGAGTGTGGCTGCTTTTTTGTTGACAGAGAGAAGGAGAGGAAAGTTGCGGCGACGGCGACGGCGACTGCGGCAGGGAAAAGAGAAGCGTGAGAGACGGGAGAAATTCTGTTCAAGAGAAGATAGGATACGTGGTTGAGGGGTATAATTGGTAATGTATTAATCCTTTAGTAGGTGTTTTAATCCCAACGGTGTATTCACCAATTATGGCGGTGCGAATAACCTGAGCCCCTAGCAAATTAGGCTTAATCCATGTTTTGGAGCCCATCAAGTAGTTGACCCAGTAAATCTTTTTAGATAACTACAAATCTTTTCGGTTCAGTTTCATTAAATCTAAGCAAACCGTATCTCACATCTATGAATAAGACTCATTCCATCATTTGGAACACATCTAAATACTGAATACACAAAGTTTCGTAAATCTTAATTCACTAAGACATATTTAGACTTTAAGTCATATAAATTATACTCGTTTGTTAAAAATGTTGGACAAAAATTCGTATGAGACGGTAAGACATATTTATACTTTAACTCATATAAATCATACTCGTTTGTTAAAAATGTTGGACAAAAACTCGTATGAGACGGTCACATACATGAGACGCGGTATAAACTAGCACAAATCAACACTCATTCTTTCCAAAGTGTTAATGCAGCAATGTCTAAATTACACTCCGGACGTGTTTTGAAACACTTAAAAAAGTTTTTTCCGTAAGACTTATTTTCAAGTTTTTTTCTCTCATTTTTTGAAAATAAGTCTTAAAAAAGTTCGCTTAAAAGTTGCTTTCAAAACACACCCTCCGTCCTATGAAATAAAACCGCCTCACGCAAAGTATGCCTCAAATGTTGAATTACTTACTAAAAGGCCTTGTCATGTATACCACGCCCAAACTTTTCAACAATAGATCTCGGCCCATTGTCACCTTTAAATCCTTAATCCAAACGGACTTCCAATCACAAATGGGTTGAATTCTCAATTAAACCCACCGACCCATCCATTGGCGGACACACTCACATGCAATTGCCCCACCTCAATATTTTGTTGCGAAATGCAATATATATCCCTAAAAAATTTAAAATTTTATAAATACAAAAAAATAGGTATTTGCCTATGAATTTTTTTTATCATACCCACGAAATTTTAACAAAATTAATTTATTTCTTAAATAATGAGGAGTGCTTATGATCCGCCTATAAATTTTACTAAAGATATAAATATTTTTCAGTCCTCAAATTACCTACAAACAATTTGTCTATGAGAATGTAACTTATAGGTAAATTTATTTGTAGACAATTCCAAATTACTCCATAGTAATTATCTACAGAAATATAAATTGTTTGCATAATTATTTGTATAAATAATTTGTTTATACGAAAATTACAAATATATAGGCAATTTAATCGTAGGTAATTTGTCTTTCTTTAAGAATTCTTGGGCAATTGAAAGAATTTCGTCTCATCTAAAAGCTCGAACTTGTAGAGAGGGTGAAAATCAATTCATTTATTTAATTTCTCTCAACACTTCCATTGCTCGTGGTAGAATCATTGCCTCTCATTATGCGGGGGAGGCCCAACGTGGACAATTTAAGAAGGATTCTTTCCGGAATCGAACGAGAATGCTAAGCTCTGATACCATGAAAAGTTGGGCAACTTCTAAAAAATACGGAACTAATTCTGCACCTCTCTACAAGTTCGAGTTTTTAGATGAGACGAAATTCTTTTATGGTATCAGAGCCTCAAGCTCAGCCCAGATCCTGGGTTCGATTCCGTGGAAAGCACTCCACCCATTTAAAATTGTTCACTCGTTGGGCCTCCTCCCTAGAGGGTAGAGGCGATGATTCGGCCCACGAGTGATAGAGAGTGTTGAGGAAAATTAAATAAATGAATTAATTCTGCACCTCTCTACAAGTTCAAGCTTTTAGATGAGACAAAATTCTTTCAGCAATTTGTATGCAATATGCTTGCCTACTAAAACGTTAAAAATCTGTGAGCATTCACTATTTAAGGATGAGATTATTTTTTTAAAAAAAATCCATAGTCATGTTAAAAAAATTTGTAGCCTATTCTTTATGTCTTGTAGTGTAAAAATTAGACACGGTTATAAATGAATGATTATTTAGTAAATCGGCGTGGTCTATTATAATTCAAAATATTAATTAGTTATAAAATATTTTTGAATAATATATATATATATATATATATTTTTTTTTTTTTTTTTTTTATTATTATTTTTTTTTTTCCCCTGGCTGGGCTGGACTATGTTTCTGCGGTCGCCCATGGACCCATTGGTCTCATCCCGGGCGAAAACGCTAGGGGTATGTTTGTTTCGGAATTCACCGGGATGGATTTAGGACTTTGCGATCCAAGTCACATGCTAGTTGGAGATTTTCACATCCAGCTTTTAAATTCACTCCTATAAAATATACATATACACTTATTTTCACAAAATTCAATACAATCATATCACCACTTTTCTTCAATTCATTTATTCTCTCTCCTACTTTTCTCTCACCTAATACAATATAATAATACCACATTAATCACTATTTCATATTGATTTGACATAAAACAAAATTTTCATCCTACCAAAATCCAAAAACAAACATATACTTTTACTATTTATCAGGATTTTAAATCCACAGGATTTCGAAGTCATTACTTCCCCCGCACACCTAAATTCCGAAACAAACAAACTCTAGACGACTAAGACGAGACATGGAAACAAATTAAGCAAGTGGAGGGCATTTCAGTACTTTCAGTCGTTAAGGTTCATCTTAAAGCCATAGACGAGAACCCACCCCCCCCCCCCCCCCCCCCCCCCCCCCGATATCGCTACATTCGCCGTTAGCCCTTGCCCCCGAGAAGCATCCCCAAATTTACATTCCGACTGCAAATTTGTGCATGCAGAAAGAAGGGGATTCTCAATAATGATCTCGATTACCTCCACGGAGTTGAACTACCTCATCTTCCGTTATCTCAACGAATCTGGTACGTTTCTCTCTTGTGTGTGTCTTTCTACATGTGGGTTGTTGGCCAAATTTGTGCCTCAATTTTTGGTTCTGTGCTTGAATTGGAGACTGAATTTCTGAAAAAAATAAATTAAATTGGGGTACCAATTAAGCAACATGGTGTCGTTCTGGTTAATGTTGGAGAAGCTTTTCATTTTTGCTTAATTGGCTCTCGTATTAGAGGGATTAGTGTTTTTATGTGAGGTATTACTTGGTAATTTGCAATTTATGCTTCTCCGACTAGGAGGAAGGAGTAAAATAATTAGCAGTTGAGTGGCGGAACTTAAAAATGGGGGAATTGGCCTTTCTTGGTGGAAAGAATTAGATTTGGAGTGAGGTGGTGCTTGCAGCTCTCTGCTGACCACAAAAACAGCGGGTGAGACGGGGCTTGTTAGTGTAATTTTAACAAATCATGTGTTTGCTGTGAAAATAGTAGGATTTTCTGTTTGATAGGGTTGTGTAGGTTGTCTTAGTTGAGAAATTTCATGTTACAGTGATGAAAATTGTATGGAGGGTAATTAAGGTCTTTTTAGAGTCAAAGTTTAAAAATTGCCTATTGGTACTGACATGTCAAGATGCCTCTAGAGATATATAATTGTATTATGAAATAAATTTTTAGCTGGAGGTGCTAATTTGAACAAAGATTTACCTATTGTTGATTGGATTACTAGTGGCAGTGCTAATTCTTGAGAGCAAGCTTGCAAGCTGAAAAGTCTATTTCTTTGGCTGCGTTTTAAATTTGCAGTAAAGTTTTTCACTGTATTTCTCATTCATTGTAATTTATCAAGTTCTTGCATTTACACTATAGTGCTTTGGCCCACCTCTCTGTTTGCACAGATAGATTTGCATGTTGTCAGAGAGTGACTATAATTTTCTCTTTGAAGTGCAATGATTTTTGAGGATTCTAAAAAATGTTATTTAAATTGACATGGATCTTTATGAGTAATACCCACTGTATGTGCTTTTACATATTAGCTACGTGGAACATATAAAAAGAAGCAATGTAGTTTGGCTAAAAACTTGATATTACAGCAAGTCTGTACTCCTCTCTTTATAGTAATTTTCTTTTTGTTGTTGGAGTGTGGTTACGATGGTCTACCTGTTAAGAAGCTCTAAGAATCAGTATTTTGTGATTGCACTTCATTGACATCTTATTTGGAATGATCGTTTTCAGGATTCACGCATTCTGCATTTGCTTTGGGATATGAGGCAGGGATCAATAAAAGTACCATTGATGGAAACCTTGTTCCACCTGGGGCTTTAGTTACATTTGTTCAGAAAGGCATTCAATATCTTGAACTAGAGGCAAACTTGAGTAACGTAAGAATGCTACGTTGTTGGATTTCTATTTCTGGAGTTCTCTTTTTTGCTTGTTTTAGAATTATGTGCTGATGATTTATCTGTGACATCTCCAGGAAGATTTGGACGTGGATGATGATTTTCAGTTTCTGCATCCTCTGGATCTAATAACAAAAGGCGTGGAAGAACTCCAAAAGATCATAAAAGAGAAAAAGGAAAACAATCAGAAGGATAAATCTAAGGGAAAGGAAAAGGAAAATATTGAGAATGGCCGAGAACATGACCGCAAACTTGCAATGGATAAGGAAAAGGAACTTGCTAAAGAAAAGGAGAATGAAAAACAACAGAGGGAGAAGGATAAAGAAAGAGAGAGAGAAAGGGAGAGAATAGAGAAGGAAAAAGGCAAAGAAAAGGAAAAGCCACCTGAGGATGTCGGTGATGTAAATCATACTGGAGATGAGAGTAATGGTAAAATTGAGGAAAATGGAACTGATGGAGGTAAGATGTGTTTCAGCTTTTTTAATAGAGCTGGTCTTATGAAATAGTTTTACCGTGCAACTGATTCACAACTATGATTTTACAGTAAGACAACTAATACTTTAAATGGAACAACTAGTACTTCAACATAATACCTTTCATGAAACAACTAACATTTTGATGTTCTAATAGGGCCAGAACCAATGGATGTTTGCACTAATGTACCTTCCTTGCCCTGTGAATTCCCAATTAGTGATGTAACTGTTTTGCAAGGTCACAGCTCTGAGGTTTGGTCATTTTTTATATTTCTTAATCTTTATGGCTTATGCCCAATAATTAAGAGGAATTGTTAGAGATATGTTGATTAATTTTGAAGACTGATGCTCTTTTATCTTCACAGGTTTTTGCGTGTGCATGGAATCCTGCTGGTTCACTTCTTGCTTCAGGGTTAGCTTAAACTTTCAAAGTTTACATATTTCCAGAATGACTATATTAACTTTCTTGATTTTTAATTCTCTTGGTTGTCTTTCCCCTACTTATGAATCTATGATGCTTAATCGATATTGTTAAATAATTCACTTGCTTATCTGAGATTCGTGAACACTATGTTGTTGGGTGAGATTGGTTATATATCAACTTATTCTCCCAACTATGTGCACCTGTCTAGCTGCGCTTAGAAGAAACTTTTAGAGAATATTTGATTTGGGATTTGGTAACCGGATTTGGAATTTTGAAATCTTAATCAGTCTCTACTTTGTGATTTTTGAATTCAATTTTTCAATGCCTAATACATCCACCCTACAAATACCTATAAACCCTATAAATTAACATTTTTTACACCACACTTCTCCAATGACACATTTGGTTTTTTATTCCCACTCTTACTTTATTTATCACTTTTTACACCGTTTATTATGAAATTTCAATACTTGAAGGACATTTTAAAGTAAAAAATAATTAATTTTAGGTACCTATCGAAATATAAGTTGATAGTTCATGGACATTTTGATGCATTACACCCACCCTATACTAATTTGTTTTACGTCAGCTCAAGTTGTATGGTCATTATTTGCATTTGTTTATTAGGTCTGGAGATTCGACCGCTAGAATTTGGAATGTTGATGGAACATCTAGCTCCACTATGGAAAATGGGCCTGCACATGTTGTACTTAGGCATTTCAAGAATAGAACAAATGAGAAAAGCAAGGATGTAACAACACTTGATTGGAATGTAGGTGGTGTTTTTTTTTTTTTTTTGGAAAATGCAGTTTGTATCTATTTCTTTTTGCACCTTTATGTTATCAATCTGATTCCTGTAAATATTTTTTTTAAATGATTGATCAATTTCTTTTCCTGTGACATGGCTTGTACGTAGGTTGATGGCACACTGCTTGCTACTGGTTCTTATGATGGCCAAGCAAGAATATGGAGTAAAGATGGTTAGAGTTTTCCTGTTATGCTGTGACATTTTTTAATCTGGTGAACAAGAAATAGTCACTTCAGCTTATGATATTTTGTGAAGCATGATTTCGTGAAAATTATTATCTTTGTTCTTGATATTTATGCTGTAAACTTTGTTGCCTTTGTTATTTATTGTACTTGAAATAATTGATCTTTTTTTTTTTTGTGCCTTTTGAATAATTATGCTATGTAAGAGGGGATATTCTTTATTATTTCAATTGTAAAATGTTAAAATCTAGTGACGAGGTGACTATATACTGTGTTGGATATCTTTTAAATCATAATTTTATTGAAGATTCAAATATTGTGCACTCAAGTTGATATATCATTTAGAATTTGAAATAATGCTGACCATGGAGTTCAAGATTGAAACTAGAGTTTACTATTTTCTTGCTGCAGTCATGCATGTGGAGTCCAGAGTCATTGCGTAATATTTTTTATTCTCTCTATTCTGTCATGATAGAGTAAAGAGTTGGCGTTTTAAAATTATTCCTTATTCATCTATTTGTATGTCATGCAATTGTCGTGATGTTTCAATAATCAACATATAAAAATGCCAAAATAATGGAATCGCAGATGGTCTAGTTACGGATTCTTCATAGTGAATATCGGAACACTTATCATATGCCAGATTAGATTTGAAATCTTTTTCACAAATACAAAATATCTGAGAACAAAATGGTTGATCTTGCTACAGAATAGCATATTTCAGTAGTTGTTCATTTTTATTCTAATTATGATGTTTTCAGGGTCCATGATCATTACATATGCATTAGGCATTTACATGCTCTCTTTTTATCCAGGTGAGTTGATCAGTACATTAAATAAACATAAAGGACCAATTTTCTCATTGAAGTGGAACAAGAAAGGGGATTACCTTCTTAGTGGAAGTGTTGATAAAACTGCTATAGTATGGGATGTTAAGGCAGGTGAATGGAAACAACAATTCGAATATCACTCAGGTACTTTTATATCCTTTCGTCCATCTTTGTTCTCAAGTAGTTCTTATGAATGTCTATCAATTAAAGCAAGGAGTAGGTCATATGTAAAACAGTTTTACCGTGCCACTAGTTTGTAACTATCACTATATAGTAAAACAATTAATACTTTTTAATGAAAAACTAATACTATGAAACTAATACGTTTTAATGAAACAACTAATAATATTTTTCACACACAAAATACACCAGTTGCACGGTAAAGCTTGTTTGCATAAGAATTTGCCAGTGAGCAACATTTGAGTTTTTAACCTGTATGATTGTTTTGTGGTGTATTTGATTGCAGCTCCGGCCCTTGATGTTGATTGGCGAAACAATGTTTCATTTGCTACATGCTCGACTGATAGCATGATTTATGTCTGTAAAGTTGGAGAGAACCGGCCAATTAAAACTTTCGCAGGACATCAGGTAAATTCTTGTATTCTTTTCTTGTGGTAATCTTTTAGCTTTTTGAATATCTGGAGTTATGAGATTACAAAATATTTGAATGTGCTTCTTCAGGGTGAAGTTAATGCTATCAAGTGGGACCCCACAGGCTCTCTTCTGGCCTCATGCTCTGATGATTCTACGGCAAAGGTCATGAGCATTCTTCGCATTGAGTTTTTGACATTTATATCCCGTTTGGTTAAGCTTATTCTACACATTTTATAAGTCCTAACATCTTATAAGTTGTTTCAAGAGCTTATAAGATGCAATTTTTAAGTAGCTTGTTAAACCTCATAAGTTGTTAAATTGTTTGGCTAATAAACCTCATAAGTTATTTGATAATTTGGGAGAAATATTTTTAAAATTTTAGTTTTGATATAAAATTAATAATTTGGAGAGTGGGGGTGGTGGATTGGGTGGGATGCTTTTTGTTATTTTAGAATTGTTTTTTTTTTAAACCCTGTTATTAAAGTATAGCTTAAAATATTTTAGGAAAATAAGTTGGTGGTGTTGGTACATTTTTTTTTTTTTTGGAACTTTTAGTCGTAAAGGGTTTAAGCTGTTAAATTTTTATTTACCAAAAACATTTTAAGAGCTTATAAGCTCAGCCAAGCGGGCTCTTAGTGATACTGATAGTTGATGGTTTGACTAGTGTACTTGATGATGTGTTTTATGTGTATTACAGCTGTAGTGTATTGGTTCTTTTTTTGTAGTTTATAGCCTTTTAGTCTTGTTTGGAGAAAGATGCTTCAGGCATAACATATTGATTTTTTCAGCACTTCTGTTCATCATTTTATTAGCTTCAATTTTAGCATATCAATAGTTGCTGTCTTTTGACTGTGATGCAGATATGGAGTATGAAACAGGACACCTGCTTGGTTGATTTGAAGGAACATTCTAGAGTATGCCATTTGCCTTTGTGACTTTCTTCCATTAAGTGTATGGGCTAGAGTTGCTAACACAAGCATATAAATTTTCAGGAGATATACACTGTGAGATGGAGCCCAACTGGGCCTGGGACTAACAACCCTAATCTTCAACTGGTCTTAGCAAGGTGATTATCTGCAATATGATTATTGGACTATTTTCATTTTTTATTTTCTCAATTTCCTAAAAGAGTGGAAGTTAGCTTCTTTTTAGAATGGCCCTCAACCCCTCCGCTAGAGAGAGAGAGGATCAGAAAAGGCAGTTGGAACAAGATGAGATATAACCCAAATAACTTAAAACTTACCAGATGAGTGCATTCATATGACTTGTTAGGACTTAATTGTAAAGCCGTGCAAAAATGTGAAAATATGGAAAATATCCAATTTTATAACCTCCAAGTTGACGTTATGGAAATGGTTTTGAGAGTCCACTAGTTCACAATAGAATCGACTTCTACCGAACAGAATTTTCCTAGTCCATTTAGTATTTAATCAATATTTATTACAAGTCCATTCAATATAGATGACTTTTGGTCCCACAAATTATTTCAAGTCCTCTAGTTTACACTTAAGGCCAACTTCAATTCATCAAACCAAGCACTGAAGGCGGGAAGTCCACTGGTAGCTTGAAGCTTCAAATCATTTTTTGGTAACCAAGAACCCACAGCTGCACCAGGGCCCATATTCAAACCCACACTTTCAATACGTAATATGCTACCTGTGTTTTATTTTCAAGGTTGTGATTCTAATTTCCATTTTATATTCAAAGAAGCAGTTTCTTATTTTGCAACAGTTTCTCATGTTAGCTTACTCTCATTCTTCCTCTCCTACAGTGCTTCCTTCGACTCAACTATAAAACTGTGGGATGTAGAAGCCGGAAATCTTCTGCACAGCTTAACTGGACACAGGTATTGTACCTTGACCATCTTCACCAAATAAGCATATAAAAATATTGGGCCTGCTATAATCAATCTTGGCAAATACTTCTATACACCAGCTGCACCATGCATCTCAATTACATTTTTAAATGGTATTAGGTGTTTTACTAAAAGGTATTAGTTGGTCAGTAGTAACTGTTTTCACTTAACAGTATTAGTTGTTTTCCAAGTGTTACTCAATGATCTTATATTCACATTCTTCTGTTAAATGATGAAATCCAGGGAGCCCGTTTATTCGGTTGCCTTTAGCCCAAACGGGGAGTATTTGGCTAGTGGATCACTAGACAAATGTCTGCATGTATGGTCTGTGAAAGAAGCCAAGATTGTGAAAACATTCACAGGAAATGGTGGGATCTTCGAAGTTTGCTGGAACAAAGAAGGTGATAAGATTGCTACTTGTTTCTCAAACAACGTGGTATGCGTTCTGGACTTTCGAATGTAGAGCGAAAGTAGAGAATTCTTTTGTGCATTCATTGCCCTAAACCCTTAATTAGTTTTTAACTACAGTAATTAGGTTTGATGATGTTGACATAGTGTAGGCTCGATCTACTGTGAATGTCCTTAAAAAACCTTGAGCAATGTTCTATGGTTTTTACTTATTTATTATAGAAATTCGCATATTTCAATATCTGAGTGCTTTTTAGTCATTTCAGTACTCAATTTCATATTAATTGTCATTTTTTAGAGATTAAATTTTATTTATTAATTGTCGATTTAGCAATTTTCTACTCCAAAATTTGGTTCGAGGGTAAGTATGTTCAAATTTTATGTTTCTTATTTTTTTTTTTTTTACAAAATCTTTAAAAGAATAAAACAACAATTAATATGAAATGGGGAGAGTAATATTTTGGAACTATATTGATATTTGTGTTTGCTGGCTTTTTAGAATTTTTTGATTGCCTTTGATTAGGCACAATCAAATTTATTCTGTACAACCATATTCAACATGCCCAACCAAAATATAATTATAAAAAATAATATTATTATCATGCCAAATCTGGTTCATTTACATCAAGTACAAAATCAACATTTGATTGAATCATTTGAAACTTCAACTTATTTCAGTTAAATCAATTTGCAATTTTGTATGTTAAATTGAACACACTCATTCTAAATCATTTGTTTGAATTTAGTGTGGATTTATTAGAAGAATTTAAAATCCAATCCTAAACATATTTTCATATTTTGCTATGTTTTATGTTTTTAACAGTTGCAGAACTTGTAAGTGTTGCTAACTTTTGAAATTTACAAGTGCGTCAAAATTAAATAAAAATCAACCCATTTGATTACAAGGTTATTGTGGTCCGTGTTTTCATAACTGAATCAACGACCAAACCGATCTAGGCATCGGTTGTCGGTTCAACCGGTTGGATCGGTTAAATCGTCGGTTCAACCGACAAAATGATTTATGCATATTTCTTTTATATTTTATATGTTACATTAAAAAATAAATATTTATTTATAAAAAATTAAAATTATACAATTTATAACTTATAAGTCTTATATTAAAATAAATACAATAAAGTTTGGAGACTAGAGATGATGCGTTGTGGATTAATTTCACACAGTATGTGACAACGGTAAAGAGATTAAATAAAATTGATAACTTCTGAATGAATTTATGAAAGAGAAAATGATACCGGGAAAAACACAATAACATTACAAGAGATTTTTTTAAAAATCAAGAAAAGTGATTTAATTAATAATAAAAAATAATTAAATCGGAAGAACCGTTTTTAAGAAGAAATTCGACCGGTGACATAAGCGGCTCACGGTTCGACCGGTTCAACCGATTCAATCGATTTTTGAAAACACTGATGGTTACTAACCTTGAAATCCAAAATTTTCTTTTTAAGATTTTCTGAAATAATCCCTATGCATCTATTTCTCAATTTTTTTAATTCCACGTGGCGCAACAAATTTTCACCAATCATCATTTCTCCCCCTCCCATTAATCCACAATTTATTTTTAGTTAATACACAATTTTAAAATTTGAATTTTAAACTTTATCAGTTACTTCTCATCTTTTTTAGCGCTTTTTCTCCCTAACAAATTACTATACACATTTTTTAAAGAAAGCAGTTGTCTTTCCAAAAAAAAAAAAATGAAAGCAGTTGTCGACAGTTTTTACTCTCAATTTTTTGCAACTACACTTTAAAACTATTACTCCATTTTTGCAACTCCACTTTAAAACTATTACTCCATTTTTGCAACTCCATTTTATCTCAATTTTTGCAACTCAATTATCATGACCATTCTCAATCTCATAAATTTCTCAATTCTGAGTTTTTTTTCTTTCCGGTGATTTCTTCTTATTTCAATTCTTTATGCATTTTTCAGGCAAAATCTTCTATTAAATTCCGCCTCCGGTATCTATCTCTATCTATTTTATTTTTCATGATTGTTTGGTTTCCATCTGAGATTGAATTCACTGATGACAACAATATTGTTGACAAAATTTTAATCTAGAATTTTTTTGCTACAGCAACGTTGCCAGATGATATTTGTGCGTCTCTGATATCTGCAAAGCCTCATGTTGATGCATCTGTTTAAGGTATTTGTTATATAATTTTAAATTCGCCGTACAACTTCTTTCTCTAACAAAACCAATCAGTTTTCACTCTATCTATCTTTTTCTCTTCTTCTAATGATTGTTAGTTTGTTTCAATATCCAATACAATTTTAAGGCATTTCACCAACACAATCTCAACTTCTATATAATTGAAGGTGACCCCTGAATGGCCATCAAGATAAATTTATTTTTCCAATAATATTTATTCGCCTTGACAGCTGCAATAAAAAAATGTTAGTTCATTAAATTTGATGTACAAAAAGAAAATATTATTTATTCTAAAATAATATTATAATTTTTTCAATCCCGCAAAATTCGTGGGGTCATGTACTAGTTAACTGCTATAGGATAATCTGAAAAATCTTTCAGATGAAGGGAATGGTAGAGAATCTAGAGATATGATTTAAGATGTAACTAACAAAGATATAAAAGAGAGATCGAGAGAGAAAACTTGGGAAAATATTTCTTGCTTCATTTATGCTATATAAACCTAAACAATAGAAATGGGCTTTAAAGTTACATGATAAAGCCCAAAGCATATTATAGGTCCAGTAAATAAATAATCTAATTGGGCTAGTCCCTCGGTAAAAATAATTATTAAGCCCAACACTAGAAATGGCCCAACTCATGTTAATGACTAATTTGTTAATTTTTTTAAAATTGAGATTTGATTCTAGATTTTGGGCCTTTTCTTATTCCAGACTAGTATTAATACCTTCTCATTTGTTATAAGAAAAAAAAGCACAAGATTCATTCATTTCTCTAATTGAAAATTCCATTTCGAAAATTTCAGTCAATATGTAACATAAATCAAAGACTGAGCAATATGAAGAAATTCATAACCATTCCATTTTGAAAACTTCAGTCAATATGTCAACACAAATCAAAAACTGAGCAATATGAAGAAATTCATAACCATTGCTGATTTAAGAAGGAAAATTTGCAGAGCACCATTAGTGTTCATGTTTAAAATAATAATATCGATCATTCTATAAATTCAAAATCCATCCTTACAAGAAAGGTCAAGACAACAATCTTTATCTTCCTAAAGGTCCAGCGACCAATCTAGTCCTATATCTATAACCAAACATATCCATACTTTCAACAAAAATGTGGGCAAATCAGCTTTTATAATCTGATAGCTATATCTACACCTTTTCTAATTACTCATCTTTGATGTCTTCGAAAAAGGCTTCTGGAACTTCTGAAGGCGAAGACAATGCTGACACACATTTGAACTGTTGCGAGAAGAACCATTTCCAATGTTAGTACAACTAAAAGTAAACAGCTAGAAAAGAGCAGCAAATATGAATGGATGGAAATATATAAACCTTGGGTTGATTGTATTTATCTCGTATAGCAACTAAAGCACTTGCTCGTTTGCTCATTTGCAACTCATGAAGAATGCCTACACATTCTTTCAAATCTGCAGCTTTGAGCCTTGTACATCGTTCCAGAGCTGGATTCTGTAAGAACACAAAACGTTTAGTTAGGTAAGAAAAAAGGATCATATTGAATAATTTTAATGTGTACTAGAAATCATCTACTTTATACGTACCCAAGGATGTTGCTTTGGTCGTAGTGTGAATCTTGAAAGGAATACGACTGAAGCAGCTATTATCGAAGGCAAGAATTTCAGGCACTCGTAATATACCAAACTTAATTCTGCTAAGTAGTAACCTAAGAACTCCAACTGCAAATTATTACTCTGTAAAAAAAAAAAATTGACAGAGTAAGAATCAGAATCACTTCACTTTAAAGATTAACACAAGTAATTTTGAACATAATTTTACCTCATTATCATCTTCTTGAGCTACCTTGGTAAATCGTCTGCAATCCCAACAAGAATGCAGAAGCCTTTTAGCCAAATAAACTAAGAATACAAAACAATGATCGGAACAAAGTACAAACATCAACATATATTGACCTGAGAAATGTCTTCACAGTGGGATTTCCCATTTCAAAATTAAGAGATTTGAGCACATCAGCCTCCATCTTAATTACATCTTCCTTAGTATATGTGTTATCAGTTATGTAGCAAAAGTCTTCAACATGTGGAGGACTAATCTCCTCATATTTCCTGCAAATCACAACCACATCTTAACATTTCTGTGCAAATTATTCAGCAAATTAAGCAATTCAATGCTTATGATATGGTTCTTACGAGGCAACGAGCATTGAGGAAACACCAAGAAGCTGAAGTCTTTTCCTATCCATAACGCTCTTTGATAAGTATCTATCAACGTATGATAATGTAAGATACAATGTATCCGATTGAGGTTTGTACTCTTCCGCAACCTCCACTAACCAATCGACCAAGACCGCTCTCATGTTCAAAGTCACATCTTTCTGAACTTTCTCTATGTAATCTGTCAATGGCCTTCTCTTAGCCTCCATATGTATCACAAATTCAGATCTATTATGACCTCAACCTAAAATTCCAATCCAGTAAAAGATGAACCACACGCTTAATTTATATACCAATTCCGGAAACTGATTTCAGAGCATTGTATTTGAAGATACAAACCCTAAATCCAATTACAAAATTAAACCTATTAGTCACATTTCTCAAGAGCATAATCAAAATCAATAATCAGAAAGCAATCCAGTAAACGGTGAAAACTACACGCTCGATTTATATACCAATTTAGATAACTGAGTTCAAAGCATTGTTTTATTTTGATGATACAAACCCTAAATCCAGTTACAAATTAAAACCTACTAGTCACATTTCTCAAGAGCATAATCAAAATCAGTAATCAAAAAGCAATCCAGTAAACGGTGAAAACTACACGGTCGATTTGTATACCAATTTAGATAACTGAGTTCAAACTTCAAAGCATTGTTTTAGTTTGATGATACAAACCCTAAATCCAGTTAGAAACTAAACCTATCATTCACATTTCTCAAGAGCATAATCAATATCGATAAGAATTCAGAACACAATCCATAACAACAAAGCTGTCAACATCGATTCCAAAGTCAATTCATCTCCAATCATCAGTACAATAAATAGAACAACCACTAAATCGCAGAAATGTAATCCCAAATTCGGAATCGAAAAGCAATTCAACCGAAAACCTACCTCCATATTCCGAAGATAATCATATATATCAGACGCGTAAGCTCCACACATCTGCGGGTCATCCGATTCCGTTTCCACAACAATCGCAGAACCATTTTCCTCCTTCACACACACAATCCCCTTCTTCACATTCCTCTTTCCCTTACTTTTCTTCTCATCGATTACGACTCCAACCTTCAGATTCTCATCGAAGGCCAAAACATTTTGGATCTCGCCCAACACCACTCTCTTCCTCTTGATGTTGTGCTGCATCGACTCCTCCGCAGCTCTCTTCCTCGCCGCCAAGCGCGTGAGTCTCATGCAGTTCTCTTGGGGTGCCACGTCCAACAAGAGAGGGATAGAGAGAAAGAGGGCTTGGGGTGCTCTGAATGAGAGTGGGTGGGGAAATGTATAAAGGGGGCTGAAAGAGTACCGCCATTGGAGGCGAGTTCAAAAAATTTAGAGGGAGGGAAATGAATTTATGGAAAATCTGGTTTTGGTGGATTTGAATTTTATTAAGGTAGTCTAATTTTGAGATTGGAGTGCGCTCAATGAATTAGGTTTGGACGGAGTGAAAAGTTTCGAAATTTGATAGCCTTTTGGTTATTTTTCCCGGTTCATATTTTCGGTTCGAATTTGGAATAAGTAAATCTCTGTTGATTTTCTTTTTTTGGAAAAAAGATTAAAAACTTGTCGCTCTGAAATCAAATTGGTGGATATATTTTTGTTCATTATTTATTTGCACATAATTATCACAAACTCTCATTTGAAAAATAAAATACTCCCTCCATTTTTTAATAGATATCATTCTCGAGTTTTTAAGACAAATTAAGAAGATTTTTTTTAAAAAAAAATTAACCTAATTAATAGTATTTTTTTAATATTCTTAACAAGAATTACTATTGACTGAAAAAATATACACACATTTGTAGGAAATTTGAAATTATCATGATAAGGATAAATACTGAAAATTTGGAGGAGTATTTAGAAATATTTCAAAAATACTCACATCTAAATAAAAATGAAGGGAGAATTTAATAATTATGTCATTGTTATTTATAAAAAAATTATTATTTGAAAAAATAAAACATTTATTAAATAGAGTTCGAACCGTGAGGATCTAAATAAAAATGGAGGGAGTGTTTAATAATTATGTCACTGTTATTTATAAAAATTATTATTATTTAAAAAAATAAAGGCAAATTCTCTTGTGCACCATTTGCACCAAATCAATTTGGTGCAATTTAATTTTAGGAGTTTCTTTTCTTTTTTTTCAGTTTTAGTTTTTTTTTTTTTTTTTTTTTTTTTAACTTTAATTTCAGGTTTTAGGTTTTTTTTTTCTCGATTTAGGACCCAAAACTCAAATTTTAAAGTGGTTCATGGTTTACTCGGTCCAAGTGGTTCATGGTTCACCCAGCCCGAATGGTTCATATATGATTTAGGGTTCATTGTTAGGGGTTAAGGTTTAGAGTGCATAATTCACCCAAATTAAAATTAAATTCAATTGCATAAGTTTGAATTAGTGCATAAAATGTACAAAAAAGTGACTCAAAAATAAAATATTTATTAAATAGAGTTCGAATCCATGAACATCAAGACATAAATAATGATGATCTAACTACGATAAGAAGGAGCATATTAACTTTATAACAATAGATACTAAAGGATCAGACCATCAGATGCGTTGAATAACCGATTCAATTGGATTATTGAATCACAATTTAATAGATTTTTATGGGTATCATTTTACATTTTTTTATTTTGAGTTGAATAACGTACTAATTTTTATATATACACATAATATATTTGTGATCTACATTTATGTCATACGTAAATGTAGCAAAACTAAACGTGTTTTGAAACATTTAAAATAGCTTTCAGAAGCATTTATTTTTAAAGTTCCCTCTCAGAGTTTTTAAAAATAAGTGTTTCTGAAAGTTGTTTTAAATGTTTTAAAACACACCCTAAATGAGGGTATATAATCCAATTTTATACGGACGAGATAGTTTTATTTATGGAAGATACACTTGAGATCCTAAATTCTAGAGTGAGTCTCATGTGCATCCGGGTGCACCGTACACTCATAGTGCATTTTAAAAGCAACTATACAAAATAAAAATGTGCAACTATTCCAAACAGAAGCATGCAATTATGTTCTCATATTAACTGTTGCACTTTTCTGTGTAAATAAGTTGCATTTTTAACATAATAAATTACACTCTTCTAAAATGTACTATGAGTGCATGGTGCACCCGAACGCATATAAGACCTAGCCAAATTCCTAGCATATACTCCCTCCGTCCCATAAAAGTGTGCACGTTTTCCTTTTTGGGACGACTCAAAGAAACGTGCATGTTTCCTAAAATGGCAAATCACTCAAAACATATACTCTCACAATATCATTATAATTGATTTAAATAATATCAATAAATCAAGTTTTCTTATTTTGTTTGCCCGGCTAGGGGTGCACGTTTCTTTAAGACGGAGGGAATAGTATTCAACTATTTTAAAGTTGAGATTTTTGCAACTGTAGGTCATACTGTATTGCATGAATCATGAATTTACAAATAAATTTGTTTATGTTTTTTCTTGAGTTTTATTTAATAGTACTAATGATTTATGTTATATATATGTTCATGTTCATTTACTATATGCTTACTTACAGTTGTATTTTAATATAATGTCTCATTTATTAAAGTTGTTATCATTTGCATTTATCTAAACTCATATTTTAAAACACATCAAATAACATTAACGTTACACGTTTAATCAATATCATAGAATAGCATTCTATTATGTATGTATTTCAATAATATGTATTTAATAAAATATTTAGATGTATCAAATAAAATATGTTTTTCCTATTTTTTATTTAATTTTTTATGTACTTTTAAAATTAAAATCTGGAAAAAAGCGTCTTCCTAGTACTCAAGCTTTGGTTTCTGTTGCATATTAATGGGTTGGGATTTCTTATGTACTTTTAAAATTAAAATTTAATAGTAATAAATAATTTAAAATATGTTTAATTGTATATATTAAAAAAAATATTTAATTCCCGCGTAATACGTGGATTATGCACTAGTATCCACGTATTTCTCACTCCGTGAGATGAAATGACCAAATACTACTAGTAATATTACTTGATGTTAAATCAAAATATACTATATACTAGTCAATTATTCAAATTAAAAAAAAAAACTTTCAGAAAACGAAATAGAAAAAAGTCGCTAGTTGGAACTCCTCAAAATGATTTGTTATTGTTTGTGTTTAAATCAAATTAAATTTGCCAATATTTCTAATAAAAATATACCAGAATTACTACTTAAAACTCCATCTCACAAAATTACTGGATCGTACACAAGACCTCCGATAATATATCTATTTATTCAGGATCCGTTTAACTAAATTTATTTTAAATATTTTATAAACTCAAATAAATTATAAATTATTTTTAGAGTTTAGACAAAATGAAATAATTTAAGTACTTATAACATCACTATTTATTTTTAAAAGATAATCGGTTCAAGTCAAAAAAATATTAATTTTTAAGTAGCTTAAAAATTATTAGAGTTTGTTTAATTTTTTTTTTTTTGAAAGACAAACAATTGCAATAATTTCTTAAGATAATCAATTACAATAATTCCTTCTACCACTGTGCACATGACAACATCATTTAATCTCGCTGTAAACCGGAACCACAATCACCACAAGAGGGGGACCATCCGAAACTGCAACTCGGAATCGCAACCGCACCGCAACCCAACAAGAGGTGGACCACCACCACACAAGAGGGGGACCACCATAAGAGAGAATAAATATTCCTTCTCCGTGTCTCGAACCCGGGACCTCAAGGTCTCAGGTGGTAGAGCTCTAACCACTTGAGTTATCCACACTTAACTTTAATTAAATATATAAGTATTTTGATAATTTAAAATAATAATAATTTAAATATAAAATAATTATATTTATATTTTTTAAAATATTGAAGGCTGGGGTATGGGTGGAATTAGAAAAATAAATTGAGAGATGAAAATATGTTTGTGAATGAGCTTATTTTAATACTTTGCAAACTACACCATTTTTTTTTTTTCAAATAAATTCACCGAGCTTATAAATTCCTAAACAGTTGAGCTAAATAGACTCTAAATTCGTTGAGCTTATAAATTCCTAAACAGCTGAGCCAAACATATTCTAAATTTGTTGCACTTGCACTACCTTAATATCATAAACCACCATTTAATATTGATTTAACTTGTAATTTAAAAATACTTAAAAATACGTGCTAATACCCTTCCTAATAGAATACCATTTAGACTTGTAATTTTTTATTTTTTTTAGAGAATTTAGACTTGTAAATTTTTATGTCACGCTTGTTTATTCTACCAACTACACATCCTATACTATTAGTCCAATTGAACCACTAGACTAATAAATATAAAATAAATAAGAACCGAAAACATGTGTTTTTGATGCATTCGGTAACATTGATAGAAAAAATAAATTGTCCCAGAAAAACTTAAAACAACAATTAATATATCCAAAGGAGTCTCAACAGATTTTTATTTTTAAAAAAATGCAGAAATCTCAAATATGATGTTCTTGAGTAACTGCAGGTGTAAGCTGAGATAGAAAGAGTTCAAGAAGTGCTCTTTCTCTGGGCTGTGATGCTGGATATGGATCATTTCCTGTCAAAATTCAACACAAAAACTCAATAATGTCAGGTTTCTATTTTTGTAATAACAATATATCTCTACTAGCTAAATATGTCGTCTACGAATGATGTCGTCAAGATCATAAATACGAGCGGTTCCTAGTGAATACGTGCAATAGTTAATTCGTCAAGATCATAAATACGAGTTAACGAACTCGCGAATACATACAATAGGGTCTGACAAATTATCCGCTAGTGTTATCTTTTAGGGGAACAATGTATCTTTTAACGTTGATGACGTGATAATAAGACATAGAGAATCGACAAATTTACCTGTAGGGTACAGTTCAGCCCACGGCGAAAGATTAACATCAATAGGCACCCCGTAGTGATCAGACCGTTGTACATCATCTTCGATGGCCCTATTCGGACTCAAATGACTATACACTTGTTGCACGCTCGAGGGGGCATTAACGAGATTCAGGGATGACGGAAGGATATCATCCATCCTTTGAGGCTGCTCCCTGCGTACAAACAAACAAACAAACATAAATTCGGACAAGTCCAAAATACAAATTTGTGCACGTAAATTTATGTACAACGGATAATACCATACCAAATAACGACCAATCTCTTTGGACCACAACAAATTATACATGCCAAGTATGTACATTTACAAAACATGCATACTGAAAGATTTCATCTCATCTAAAATTTCGAGCTCGTAAAAAAGTGTGAACTAAATTCATTTATAATAATTTCCTAATACATATATGATCATTATCAAAGTCTTTTACAAATCAATTTTATTGCACAATTGATTATCATTTCGGGTGTAATTTTAAACATTACTTTGTTGTCAAGTGTGGATAGCTCAAGTAGTTAGAGCTCCACTACCTGAGACCCCGAGGTCCCGGGTTCGAGACACAGAGAGGGAATATTTACTTCCTCTTGTGATGGTCCCTTTCTTGTGGGGTTGCGGTGCGGTTGCGGTTCCGAGTTGCAGTTTCAGGGTCCCCCTCTTGTGGTGGTTGTGGTTCCAGTTTACAGCAAGATGAAATAATGTTGCCATACCTAGGGGTGGACGGTACGGCATACCGAAATTTTTTTCGCCATACCGTTACCGTACCAAAATTTTCGATATTGAAAAATTTCATACCGTTGTCGTACCAAAAATTCGTTATACCGAAATTTTCGGTATGCCGATATTACATACCGATACCGTACCGAAATTTCAATATATACCGGTATACCGAAATATTTTGGTATTTCGGTATATCGAAATTTTCTATATTTTCATACCGTTATCGTACCGAAATTTCGATAAAATCGATATTTTTCGGTACGGTAAGTGCGGTATACCGGTATTTTTGGTATTTCCTCCACCCCTAGCCATACCCAATAGTAGAAGGAATTATTGAAATTGATTATCTTAGGGAATTATTGTAATTGATTATCTTAGGGAATTATTGTAATTGATTATCTTTTAAAAAAAAAAAGTACTAGTTGTTTCATTTAAAGGTTTTAGTTATGTTAGTATAAAGTGAAAATTACAAACTAATTGCACAATAAAACTATTTTACATTAGAGCAACTCGTGATCTTTTTGCATAATTAATTAGTACTATAAAAGGGAGGTGTGTGTGTGTTTGTGTGTATATATATAGAACATGTTGCATGTAAGATCTAATTAACCTCATAGGAAGAAGACCATTAGAATCCAAGAAATTGAGGATTTGGACTTGTGGATCTCTCTGTGGAAGCCAATCCAATACACTAGTGTCTGGATTTCTTGAACCCAAAACACCCATATGATCTGAGGGATAATTCATCACCTGAAACATATGCAGGATTATGAACAAAACTCTCCCTTAACCCCACGTGTTTCTCATGCTAATATACATTATTAATTATTTAATAAAATTAACCTGTGAAGTTTGCGGAACAGGGGAGTTATGATGGTCCTGCAGAACATGCTGTTGAAAAGTAACAAGAAATTTAATTCATCAAAGAGGAAATTTATAAAACGAGATCGTAAACAAGGCAAAACTTACCTTTCGAAGCTTAATCTGCTTCAGATTTTCTTCAATAACCTGTTCTCTGTACTCAGCCTCGCACAATGTCGTGATTTCACAAGGATCACCTTCGTAAATCCTAGAAAAAAAATCGATTTTTTTTTTTAAAATTACATCATATTTC